>OV743433.1:38164572-38764572 GCA_928269145.1 Agriphila tristella | reverse complement strand
ATTATTATAATAATATGAAATCAATAAGTAACAATGTTTTTTTTAATACGTACACAATAAACAGTATTCGTACATCAATTTCCATAAGAAAAATATTGTTTATATAATTTCTATCTATGATTATTGAGTGGCGCCGCTACAGAGTATACTCCCCAGCGGCGCCACAATTAATTTCCATTATTTCGTTTACTGGTAAAGTTACACCTATTAACATAATACGTACATGATGTACGATCAACGTAGTCAGTTGCAGAGAAACGTGACCATCTTACGATATAACGAAAGTACCGCACGCAGGGGGGTCAACTAACTATCTCTGCAGCTGATTGAACATCATTTTAAGATATAATTAATTAATTTTCATTATGGTGGCGCCGCTGCAGAGCATCACACGGAAAATCCTCTTATACCCTGTTGCATGGACACTACTCAACAATTATAATTCAAAAGTATTTAAAGCTAGTTAGATATTTCCAAGCTCTTTTAAGTCTTATTCTCTTAGGTCATTGTATAATCTACTAACATTATTAATTTTCGATTATCTGCTAACAATTTTAAACAAATAATCATTTTGGTTTTAACTTATTGAGTAGCTTAACAAGTTAATTAAGATATTTCCGAAAAACGCACATTAAGGTGGATCGATGAGCTCAGTAGCGCCACCAATGGAAATAAATCAGTTACGTTTTATCAAAGCCTTAGATTAAAAGTTTTGATAATTTTGCGCAAATAGAAGAGTAAAGTGCAATATTTAAATATTTTTTCATGGCCTAAAATATAAGCAATAAGTTATGAATGACGATATTGCCAAAAGTGGCCACATTTAGCAATATTGACATTCATAACTTATTGCTTATATTTGAGGCCATGAAAAAATATTTGAAATATTGCACTTTACTCTTCTATTTGCGCAAAATAACTAAAACTTTTAATCTAAGCCCTTGATAAAACGTAAATGATTTTTTTCCATTGGTGGCGCTACTGAGCTCATCGAACCACCTTAAAGCGGAAAAGCATCTTACACCCTGTTGCATGATACAACTTAATTACTTAGTTTAGTTTAATTGTACAGACATTAGAAATATTTGACTTAATACAAGTTATACATATAACTTATATTATAATATCACAAGATTTCGGATTAGGAACATCAAGGTGGTTATACAGAGCTATTTATTTTTAGACTCATAAGTCATAAAATTCACTTACCTACATGTATCAACTATTTAGGAAACTAAATTAGATAGGTACTTTACGACTACCTTACATAAAAAAACACCTTCATGATTAAAAAGTTTTCTAAAATGTAGTTTTCATTCATGTAATAAGATCAAATACTAAATAATATACTATCTTATATAATATTTCTATAGAAGTGTAACTAGTGTAAGCATTTATAAACTGGATTATATTGTGAGTACAGTCAACAACTAAATAAATTTTTAATACTTAACTCGAAAACATTATAATTATCTGATAGAAAAACTCATTTTTGTACAATCACCGGCAATAATATCACATGGGACAAAGCACTCAAAAATATCTGAAACGCTCTAACGGCCATACAAATGAGTTGCGTTGCGTTACATATTTTTGAGTGCCTTGTTTCATCATATTATTATATTAATGCCGGTGACTGTACAGGCGGACACTTTTTTTTCTATGTCATGGAGAGAGATATAATCCCATCATTTTGTCAGTTGATAATTTACGGTCACCTATTTTTCAAGAGCCGTCTTTAAAAATATCTCATAAATTGAGATACATACAAACACTTACGTTAAGGGTAGCTGTCATCTGCTATAAATAATTTACCGCCCTCGTGAGGACCCCCATATGACAACGCCATACAAAAGCTGACCCGAGAGACAAATAACCTTACTTTACATACGTACTTTGCTGGCCAAATTATGAAATAAGATTACACTACTCACATTTTCACACAAGACAGCATAACCAAACGTCATCTACAACAACGAATGCGTTATCAATGTTCGCCAAGTCCTCACCTATAGCAATAACTAGAGGCTGCACTCCGACACCTGCAAGTGCTGATTTGTTTGAAGCTTCCTTTTGGAGTTCTTGTAAGTGAGCCTCGCCCTCGCTGCGAGTTTTGGCAACGAAAATGAAGCGGATGGCTGCGTCAAACCGCGAAGCTTTAGTTCGAACACCGGTCTTTCCTCCGACGATTGCAAATGGCAGTAAAAGAAGTACTGCAGTTAGCTTCTGTAACTCAGTGTCTGAAAAAAAGAATTTAGAGATAATTAATCAAGCAACTATCCACAAAACAGTATTTGTATAATAAACTAGTTATTAGTTAGTAAATATATTATTTTAGTTTTTTTTTTCATTTAAAACTTATTACGTAAATGAACGAGTTCCTATAAATCTTATCTTACCTTTTGGTAGGTCGTGAATTATTTGTTGCTGAGCCCGTAAGGGCTTCGATAACTATTTTCAATCAATTCTGAGTTTTTTCTTAACCCAGTGTACAGCGCTGAGGAGCTAACATTTGAATTGAGATTTGTAAAGTCAATGTTTATCTGTGAAGCAAAAATACAAAAAGTTAATTTAGGTAAAATTTCAAATAAGATAATAATTTATTTATTAATTTTCAGCATAGGATATGAATCACAAATGTGCAAATCCCTTACCAGGTGTGGACCAACGCTCGTCAAACAAAGCAAAGGAAACTTTTTCAAATACTGTGCCGCTGTAACAGTCATTAAGTACCGCTTGCAAACTGACCATGTGGCTTTCCAAGCCGTTTCTAGTATAGATGAAGATTCTAATCCCTGGTACTTGGTTATTGTGACAATGTCGCCATTAATTTTCAGCTCCTCTGTGGAAAATGTTGAGATATAATATAAAAGTGAAGCGAAGAATTGGTCGGAGACACAGGTTTGGGGCGGCTTGGTCCAGTTAGACCTATAACTTTTTCGTTAAATGCATATTTACAGAGTTAAATCGAGTTTAAGTTCTTTTAGACTGAAAAATTTTCGACGCGTCTTATGTAACACAATAACACCTGCTTTTTTCATGCCTATCTTGATGGGACTCTCAATCTGAACAACTTATCATAAGACTGTTTTTTTCCTGCGAGATATATTTCAGAGTAATTTAACTTTGTACATAGTATTTTTTTCATAATTAAATATCTCGAAAACTGTGAGTCGGGGGTACATCAAGCCCTTAGCATAAATTAATGGGGACGATGATACCAATATGTGGAATAAAAAAGTGAGTCATCGGTCATCGAAAAAAAAATTGCGAAAATTTTACAAGTCTAAAAAAATCTTTAAATCGATATAACTCTGTAAATATGCATTTAACGATAAAAGTGTATAGAACATAAATTGTTCCTACGGGGATACCCGTAATTGAATAAGCGCAAAAAAGGGGGGACAGCGGCAATCGATTTTTTTCAAACGTACAAACATACAAAGAAAAACCATAACCCTTCTTTGCAGTCGGGTAAAAAGAAAAAAATAAACAGTAGGGACTTATACGTTGTTACCTACCTTCTAAATTATGGTCCTGATCAAGTTCTTTGTCCCGTAATGGCAGCTGTGATTTTTTTCCTTTACGGCCACGTGACTCTGTACTAATTTCCTCTGAATCTTCAGATATGCTGGCCGATGCGATCTTAATGGTCTTGTTTACTAAACCTCTACGCTCCCGCCAAATAGCCTGCCTTTTGCCGTATCTTCATCCGCACATGAAATAAGAGTAAAGCAATTGGATCCAGTCAACCTTAGTGTAAATTAAAATCTAAATTACCAAAAATACTGCAAAAAAGTTTTGAGATGCAATGTTAAACCAAGTCAGGTATTTAGTCAGTCAGTACCTACCGGTGGGTGTCCATAGAACTCGATTTCTTCCCCTCATTTTTAAACCATGGAGAACACATTTTATTGAAATAATTACATATTTTTTTATAATATATAAAAATCACATGCAAGATTAAATAAATTTATTTGTTATAAGTACCTGTCGTATAACTTCCCATGAGGGTGCACAGAGGCGGATGGAGGTGCTTTTGCTCCTGGAGAAAGTTGGGTCAACTCTTGTTTCAAGGGAGGGGTGACGCTAAACCAAATAGCCTCTGGTTCCTTTGTGAACAAATCGTGTACGTGCTTTGCCCATTGAATGAAAACACTGTATGCAAGTTTTGGTTTCTGATTGCTCCTGTCCGTCAGGAGGTGGTCAAGAATGATGTCACAGAGCTCGCTCTGCTCGCTTCGTCGGAATTCTCTTTGCAGTCCAGTCTTAAGTAATTGCCTGATTGTAAAAGATTTCTCCAGCAAATTTCTAAGTGGATTGCAGATGCCCGGTGCGGATACTGGGAGTGCCGACTCATGAACCTCAGGATGAGATTATGATGGGCGTTTGTAGGGAGGACTGCAAATTAAATTGATAATAATTATTTTCTAATATGTAGGTCAAATGTAGGTATTTAAGTTTTATTTTTATTTTCGCCAAGTAGGTTATAGTATAGGTATAGTGTCACATGATCGGTCAAAGGGCGAGGCTAAGCAAAAAAATATTGAAAACTCTCATACAAAAACTGTCATTTCAATGCGATGACGAGTGTCAAAATAGTTACATTATTAAGATTGGACGATACTACCCTCTCATAGCTCATACCTGGTGAACAAATCAACTTCACTGTCAGAGTTGCTGCATTGCCCAACTAGATCAAATTGGTTGTACCCGGATGGAGGAGTCGGAGTTGTCAAAGGATTTGATAGTTTTTCAGCCTGCGATTGAAAAATACATTGAAAGTAAGCTTTATACACTAACATGCTATGGATCATTTGGTCTGAAATTAAGAAATTTATTAATGATCATTAATTATACATATTTAATGCCAATTTCTATGTCTGGATAACACTATCTGAGAGATAAACATTATTATGGCTCTTTTCATTTCAGAAATTTTAGTGAATTATGTGATTATGTTATGGTATTTATCTGACAAACAAAGCATTCAGACATTTAGAAATTTACCCTTAGCTTTTGACCCACTCATGCGCAGCCACACCAAATAAATGGTACCTAAGTATATTATGCAGATTAGAATTTTTAGTATGTATGATACATACTAAAAAAAATACAATGAATAACATGCTGTTATTTAAAAGTACATAATATACAATCTTACTTGTACAATGAGAGATGGTCGGTTGAATATTCTGAAAATTACAATGTATAAATGTATAAAATTAATATCATTTCATACATTGTTGTATATGTTACCGGCAATGTGTATAACCCGGCATTGTATACAATGCCTAAAACGATCAGGCAATGTATGAAATATGATTCACTTTATACACTGCCTAGGCATTGTATACAATGCCTGCTGGTCCACCGGCAATGTGTAAAATAAGTATATTTCTGTTGCCTGTTATAAAAAAATAACCTCGAAATTTTTAACCTAACCCGGGACCTACAGGAGTAAAGCAGGTTCGATACCAAACTCAATGAGCCCCCTCGACCCCCCCGAACACCCACTCCCCGAGCCCCCCCCCCCCCCCCCAGGCCCCTCGAGCCCCACTCGACCCCCCCGAGCCCTCCTAGAACCCCGAGCTTTTGTGTCTGCCCTCTAACCAACTAAGATCAAAATCTTTTTATTTTACACATTGCCGGTGGACCAGCAGGCATTCTATACAATGCCTAGGTAATGAATGAAATAGACAATAATAATATTTATTTCATACATTGCCTAAAAGGGCCAGGCATTGTTTACAATGCCTGCATTTCATACATTGCCGGTGACATATACAATGCCGGATTATACACATTGCCAGTAACATATTTATTAACATATAACATATTTTATATTATGTAAAACAAAAAGTAGCATATTATAAAGAACTGACCTGTCTAGATTCATTCATCCATTCAGTCCATTTTAGTGCATACATAGTCCGATCTGGCATATGTGAAAAGTTTAATAATGTGAAGTTATCAACAGAAGGTACTAGAGACTTTAAAAGCTCTATTGAAGTGTACCCTTTATCTGAAAACAATAGCAATATTCATACATAAGTAAAACTTTTCTCTGCTTTTACTGATTAAAACTTTTTTTTGCTTAACTTGACTGTTTACGAACTGGAGCGGATCAAAGGTCATAGAAATACTATATAAAACCAGAATAAGATTCACATCGAAGCGCAGGCCGAGACAGGTATTTTTGGTATTCGAATATTTTAGTATTCGTTAAAAAAAAATATTAATCAGTATTCGAGTACAGGTACTCGCATTGCGTATTCGAGTACTAAGATCAGTATTTGAATACCTACTCAATTTGACACGAATACTGTTTGGCACTAGTGAAAACGTAAATTTGCATTGTTCTAAATAATAGTTCAATAAGTAAGTATTACTACACAAAATGACACTGGTGGTTTTATGTATTAATTCCAATACTAAACAATTAAATTTAGCACTAAACTGATTGTCGACCCGTTTTGTCTGTCGTGCATATGCGGCTTTGAACGTACATAAGGACTTAAAATAGTAAGTAACAATCCGCGCACGAAAGATGAGACTGATGGATAACAATGGTTCGACAACGCAGTAGCGATTTCTTAGAAAAAGATAACAAATCGTCTACAGCGCAAGTCAAATAGGCGGTGATGGTGATTGTACTAATTTATAATTAATGATCCCAAAACGTAGGTACCTACGTACCTGGATTTGGTTGGATAAATATCACGCTTGACGCCATATTGACGCTCGCCATGCCACGGTACCTATGAAATCAAGTAAGCTATAGAAACAAGGACTGTTCACTTACCAATAATAACTTTCGCTGCTTCTTCTGATATATTCCATTCCAACTTTTGAGAAGTGCAGAAACCATCTTCAACTTATTATCTTTTGTCAATTTCACCGCAACTCAAGCGCAAACAGCCAGTGCTTTGCAGTTTTTTCTTTGAAATGGACGGTCGCTGGTGTGCAGTGTTGCCACCTCAGATTTAGTATTTACCGTAACGCTTCGCAAAATTACCCTAACTACGGTAAATGCCCATCAAACTTGACCCCAAATCCAAAATCTTAAATAATATAAAACCTGAATAGAACTAAATGCACAGTGATGTCTGATCTACTGATAAAGCAGTAGATTTAAGGCCATGTTTACATGGGTCAAGCGATTCGGTAGTAACTAAATGGGCAACTTAATTTAAAGTTACATATTATATTATAATTTGGTAAAAAGTCATTCACACGGCTTAAAAGTGGGCACACACGGTCCTTCAATCGCGACAAATGGATGGAAGTATGTCCAAAATTTGATCGTGTGTGTCGAATCTGTCATTCAAATTTAAGTTTGTCATCTAAAATGAAGATCTCACTAAGACCTTTCACTTCTTCAAAGACACCATCAATCTAGGATGAGTGCTTTTCTAGATATTACTGTTTTAAGTTTGACATATGACAACTGTCAAACTTAAAACAGCAATGTCTTCATCAATAAGATCTTCACCGTTTTTTAACTAGTGAAGTTAAAAAAACAGGTGTTAGATGACAAACTTAAATTTGACAGCTGTCACCTAAAGATATCAATAAAACCGGCCAAGTGCGTGGCGGGCCACGCGCCGTAGGGTTCCGTAGTTACTTTATACCATACTATATTTAATACCACTATCATTTTTCGTCTGTAAAAATAACTTTGTTTTTAACAGTGTTGGTATAAATGACAAAGTTATATTTGCGGTTTTGGAAAATATGATATATCGACTGTGGAAATATGAAACGGCGTAAGGGACAAAACCTCGAATATCAGTTATATACATTATTAGAATCAGATTTTCAAGCTCTGTCGAAAGGTATATTTAAAATTGCGATATCTCAAAAAAAGTGTCCTTTACGACCTTAGTTTTGAAGCTTCATAAGTACAATTTTGGCAAACAAAGTAACTTATGGCACAAGTTAACAATACTTTCTTTTTTAGTTTAACGGAACGTACATAAATATTGTAAAGTCACTGTCATAATTATCAATTACGATAAAATTATGCTTACGTCTTTCTTCAAATAAATTTTTCAAAGTTAATGTCCCTTACGCCAAAATTGAAATACAATATTGAGTAGAACTGCACCTTACGACCTAATTATAGAAGAGATCATAATCGTTCAATCAAATTCGAGTCACAAAGAGTTGGCTCGTGCGCTCACTGGACAAAAAAAAGTGTCAAAACTATATCTTTCTCTATCCGTTACGCTAGCGAGATCGCTACGCGTAAAGAGAGGAGTTGTGTGTTTATTGTGATTTAGTCGGGAACGTTACTATTTAAGTGCAGACTGCAGTTTAAATTATCTTTTTGCGGTGTTGACAAGTAGTGGATCGTACGTACTTAGATTTTGATACTCTTTATTTCTAAATACAAATAACTAAGCTATATCTTTTAGTTCTCAAGATAGCATGCCCCTTACGTCAAAAAAAATGTTTACATGAGTCTATTACACCCGTCAATTTAAGATAAAATAACAAACCAATTTGACGTAAAGTACTACTGTATCTAGTTTTTTTGTTAAATTTTAGTGAGGAATGCAAAGCAACCAAGAATAAGATTATAATTCTGACTAAAAGTTGTGAGGATAAAATTAAACCAAATTTAAGTACGTATGTTTTATTAAAAAAAATGGTCAAAACATATTGATGTTTGTGAAATGTGAAAACTGAACTGTGAATTGTCACACTTTAACAATATAAAAAAGATATTGTAACATGGTAATAAATTGAAATATGGCCCAAGTTCAACAAATTAAAAATTTAACTATTTCTTCGTCATCTTTTATATTATCCTCTTCATCGGTTTCTAATAATGTATCGACAGTTTTATTATTATGAGGTTGATTTATATATTCGCTATGAAATCGTTTTGGCATTAAGTAAAGAGCTGTCTTCTGCCATACTGTATGTAATTTTCATCTTCCTTAGATTTTTTTTAAAGTGCAGACCCGAATATCTTTAATTTGTAAGTTATCGTCTTTTTGATTAGTAGGAGTAAACATTATTTCTGTACCATAATTCTGAACTATCCCCTGAAAATCTTGTAATACTTCGTCTTCTATATCTTCCAGACAGGACTGCAAAAAAATTGTGTTTAACTGACGTTTTTTTCTTTTCTGATTTGTGACAGATATTGTACGACTTGAAGACTCCAATTTTATTTCAGATGCTAACTCGTTCGAATTAGAAGCTTTATCTGTGCAATATCAGATGTAAAGCGTGGAAGCAATGAAATTGGTACATGTCTACAAAAGTACATCAAGGATGTGGATGATCGAGGAGTGGAGAAACTGATTTTATACTGTGATAATTGCAGTGGACAAAATAAAAATAAAGTGATTTTATCTATTTTAAGTAACTTTCTGGTGCAATCAAAACATCTTACTGTAATACAAGTTAATTACCTACTCACAGCGTTCATGCGGTAATCAAAAGAGAAGTAAGACGAATAATTGTATGGGCCCCATCTCAATGGCCAGGGTTCATGGAAACTGCTAGAAAGAGGCCATACCCATATCGAATAACCACTTTAGAATTCCAAGATTTTATAAATTGGGAAAAAGTTTCAGAAAAAATGTTTACTCCTACTACTCAAAAAGACGATAACTTGCGAATTAAAGATATTCGGGTGTGCACTTTAAAAAAATTAAATTAAATACAGTATGGCAGAAGACAGCTCTACTTTCGAAATAAAACTAGCAAAGAAAGCTACTGGCAAGACTACTAAGAGAAGAAGAGGATCAAAAATTGCGCATAGAATGGAAACTAGAGGTAAGCAAAATAAAGAAGAGTAATATGAAGACTCTTACCAAGAAGATGATTCCCCCGTCTGTATAAAGATAGGTTAGCGATCTTTTTAGCAAAATATAACGATCTAATGAAACTTTGCAATACTAATATAATGCCAAAACGATTACATAGCGAATATATAAATCTACCTCATAATAATAAAACTGTCGATACATTATTAGAAACCGATGAAGAGTAGGGATGTCGAAAGTGAAAAAAAATATCGATATATCGATACATCGATATTTATAAAAATATCAATATCGGCCTCGATATATCGAGAAAAAAATATCGATATATCGATATATCGAACCAATTTTCAAAGAACGTTTGCGGTTTTTAAAGAACAATGTATTTATTTCAGTCTAGCTCAGTAATTACAATAAATTTTATCAGACAACACATATTACTTTAATGTATGAAAATCTCAATAAAAACGAAGATAATTTATAAAATCAGGCGCATATTTATCACATAAGATATTCAACGCAGTTTTTAATATTAAAATAAACTATGAATTATTATTAAAGTACATATAAGTTTTTTCCGTTCCAAAAATATATCGTTTTTGATACGATTTTCGATATTGGTTATTTTGTATCGATATATCGGTTAGAAATATATCGGCTAAAAATATTGTCGAGGACAGCAAAGGAAACGGTGGTTGAAAGGGGAAAAGGAAGATATAATAGCAGATAAAAGGAATCACATTTACAATAGGCAAAGGAAGGAAATATGACAAGAATAGAGTAAAGAGACAAAACCACAGTATAGGTATTTACATACTAATTACAGAGTAAAATATAAGTCTATACATGGGTGGGCCTGTCCTTGACAAATATCGATATATCGAACAAAAAATATCGATATATCGATGTATCGATATTTTTTCAACAAGCCTAATGAAGAGGATAATATAAAAGATGATGAAGAAATAGTTTTATTTTTAATTTGTTGAACTTGGGCAATATTTCAATTTATTACCATGTTACTATATCTTTTTTATTGTTAAAGTGTGACAATTCACAGTTCAGTTTTCACATTTCACAAACATTAATATGTTTTGACCATTTTTTTAAATAATAAATAAAACTTTTAACGTTTAATTTTATCCTCACAACTTTTAAACTTTTTTAGATTTTTGCATTCACAATGCTATTTTTATATTAAGATGAATAAATAATGAAAAATATTAGAAAAAATCGGCTCACCCGTAGCATCCCGTCTAAGTTGCTACGGGTGAGCCGATTTTTTCTAATATTCTTCATTATTTATTCATCTCACAACTTTTAGTCAGAACCATAATCTTATTCTTGGTTGCTTTGCATTCCTCACTAAAATCAATTTTAAATTTCAACTCTAATAATATGTAGTTTTAAGATTCAATATAATAAGTTAAAAATAAAAGCAACGGTTTTTGAAAGAATAATGCACTTACGTTAAAATTTAACAAAAAAACTAGATACAATAGTATTTTACGTCAAATTGGTTTGTTATTTGATCTTAAATTGACGGGTGTAATAGACATGTAAGCATTTTTTTTGACGTAAGGGGCATGCTATCTTGAGAACTAAAAGATATAGCTTAGTTATTTGTATTTAGAAATAAAGAGTATCAAAATCTAAAAAACTTTGCTCTAGAAGTCATCAAAAAGATTCGTACAGGAAAAAAGTTACAGTTAGTTATTTGTCAATTTTTTTGGTTTTAGGCTCTCTTGTAAAGTAGACCATTGTCCCTTACGCCGTTTGATATCTCCACAATCGAATATCTCAAAAACTAATTACTATATCTCGTTCAATCCAATTTTCGTTGAAAGTTTTTATTAAGATCTATAGCATATATTTTTTAAAATTTTTAACTCTCTTATTTCAAAAGTTAGAGGGGGGGGGGGGACACACATTTTACCACTTTGGCAGTGTTTATCTTTCAAACGGTTGACTTTCAGAAAAAAAATGTCTTAAGAACCTCAATGTCATTTTTAGAGACCTATCTATATAGACACCCCGCACGTATTGGTATGAAGGAAAAAAAATATTTCAGTTTCAGTTCCATGTATGGGGAGCCCCCCCCCCCCCTTAATCTTTTCATTTTTTGACCGAGCGAGCACGAAGTGCGAGCGAAGCGTCTCTGCTTCAGCTTGGGCAAAAATTATTTCGTATGTCTGTATGTTCTCTTCTACAGGTCGCATTTCTCAACCGATTCTCGTGAAAGTTTGTGAGCAGGTTTGAAAATTATTTATATTTTTTTTTGTCGAGCCAGTTTTTTTGAATTTTTCAAAATGGCGGAGATATGTTAAAAAAACAGGTTTTACGGCTTTCCAGCGCTGTCTGTTCTCCTCTACAGGTCGCATTTCTCAACCGATTCTTATGAAATTTTGTGATCAGGTTTGAAAATGATATAGAAATTTTTTGTCACGCCACTTTTTAGATTTTTTTCAAAATGGCGCAGATATGTAAAAAAAACATATTGCAGTCCAGCTTTCCGGCTCTGTCTTTTCTCCTCTACAGGTCGCATTTCTCAACCGAATTTCGTAAAATTTTGTCGGCAGGTTCAAAAATCACATAATATTTTTTTTTGTTGAGACAGTTTTTCTAAATTTTTCGTAATGGCGGAGATATGTAAATGTATTTCAGTCCGGCTTTCTGGCGCAGGATGTTCTCCTCTACAGGTCGCATTTCTCAACCGATTCTCGTGAAATTTTGTGAGCAGGTTTGAAAATGATATAGAAATTTTTTGTCACGCCAGTTTTTTGAAATTTTTCATAATGACGGAGAAATGTAAGAAAACATATTTCAGTCCGACTTTCCAGCTGCCCATTTTTCTCTACAGGTCGCATTTCTCAACAGATTCTCGTGAAATTTTGTGAGCAGTTTCGATGATTATATAATTATTTTTAATTTAGCCAGTTTTTCTAAATTTACCAAAATTCACCATTTCGAAAAATGTTTAAAATTAGAAGCGCCATCTAGCTGCGAATATTGCTTTAAAATAAGAGACTGAAAAATCTAAAAAAAATATATGCTAAAGATCTTAATGAACACTTTCAACGAAAATTGGTTTGAACGAGATATAATAATCAGTTTATGAGATACATTTGATTTGATAGTACATTTTTCAAAACTGCAAATATAACTTTGTCAATCATACAAATGATGGAACAAAACACTGGTTTTCAGCTGTCACCTGATTAGCTGTGCCGTAATAAAGATAAAGTATTAAAAACTAAAAAAAAAAAATATTTACTATTATTTTAGATTGATTCATATCTATTAAACTATTTTTATCGCTAGATATTTTAAAATTATGGATTTTAATAATTATGGCTTTTCATATTATGAATTTAACACGTTGAACGCCGAGGAATATTTTAACTATTTCCATTTAGGCCATGGGGGACAAGGTTTGGGCCACACATGTATGTTCCGTTCAGGCCACGGGGGACAACATGTGACCGCGCGATAGAGGTTATTTCAAACGTCTCTGTTGAGCTGGTGGATACGTTTAACTAACAAATCTGTATTGAACGGGTCCCCCACGGCCCCGTAGAGAAGTCAAGTCTAGTTGGTTTTTGAAAATATGTTATGCTTAGAAAAAAAATTACAAGTTTCTTGTCTATACTTAATACTAGCTGACCCGACAGACGTTGTCCTGTCTTAGTTATGAATATTGAATTCGAATTGGTATTATTAAAAGTTATAGTTTTTATAATTATGGAATTTAATAGTATGGGTTTTAATTGTTATGCTAAATAATGGTATACATTTTTAAATTATGCATTCTTATTGTTATGCGAATTAAAGTTATGGCAAGTCTGTTATGGATTTTCAAATTAGGATTATCATTGTTATGCAATATAAGGGACACCGAAGTTTCCATGATTTGACATCCCTTTTAATTTCACACCAATTGCCATAAAATTACACCCGAACCGAACTGATACGATTAAAAAAGATGTAAGGGAGGTATCCACATCGAAGGCAGAGTCAGGGTCATCTCAGCTCAGATCTTTAGTTCTTAAATGCCTTACCAGTGTGAGTGTCAACGAGGATGATGTCGAGGGGATATAGGGCCCTTTCTGGATGAACTTCCCTCCACTGATGATGGGGTGGCCAACAATGAAGATGTCACCACGAGGATGAGGATGCCATCAACCAGGGAAAAGAACCCTTGCCAGGACCCTCACGACCTAAGAGGATAAAGACTTAAATAACGTTCACATTTTTTGTAATTAAATGTGATCTTTTTAAAATGAACGATTAGATATAATTATAATATGTTTTTTTTTGCAATGTTCACTTTTCCGGAGCGTGTGGCTCGGAAACGGTTAGTTAGGATTTAGGCAAACCTGATAAAAAGCAAAGTTGTAGACAATTTTATGATCTTTAATTTAGTAGAAAAACTCTTTTTCCTATGACGCACCGTTTTTGAGATATTTGCGAAAAATCCAAAAGTGGTACCTTCTCCCCCCTCCGGCTCACCTCCGAGACGTCAGGACTTTTAGTATGTTTACTTCCTAAGCACCCTGAACAAGTTTCAGAAGAAATCGCTTAGGTCCCCTCTCATGCGTTCTATAACTCCTTTATTGATTGGACTATTAAGCATATTTTCCAAAACCGCAAATATCATATCAGGGTACATACAAACTCTATGAAAAACAAAGTTATTTTTGCAGAAGAAAAATTATAGTGGTATTATATTTATATATATAAGGCACGGTATATGGTAACTACGGAACTCTACTGCGCGTGGCCCGATATGCACTTGGCTGGTTTTTTTATTTTTGTTGAAAAATCGTGAAGTGGTTTACAGAATACATCTACCTACCTATTTCTTATCGTCATTGAACAACTACCTAAGTAAATGCGGGAGATTTTTTCCCGTACTGGCAACATTTTTATAAAATGTGAAGTGTCAACTTGACAATGGGTGCATTCTACTAGACAAATCTCTGAGTCATCAATCGCCATAAAGAGTAAATTTTAACCATGAAATTTTATTTGTATGGAATGTTCAATATTAGGCGCCGGCTACACGCATGGTAAATAGTGTGATCCATCACTATTTATCAAATTCCATGGTATTTACTGTGCGTTTGTGTAGACTAGTGAAATGATGGATTTCAGTATTTTCTTGATATCTGAATTCCGGAATACAAATTCCACGAATTCTAGTGATGCCTAGTCGTTTCTAAAAAAGTACATTTTGCGTTACTTTTGGTTGTCTTTTTGTCTATGGGCCGATTTGACCGTTTTCGGTGAAACGCGGCTTTTGGTGCTATTTTGACAAGAAAATAGCAACGCAATGTTAAAAATATAAATAAATCCAATATGGCAGCCAACTTTTTTGTTTGTGGGCCGATTTCAATGAAACTCGGTTTTTGGCACTATTTTGCCTAGAAAACATCAACGCAATGTTAATAAAAATATAAAAAAACCAAGATGGCAGCCAACTTTTTTGTTTATGGGCTGATTTCTTTAGAACTCGATTTTTTGTACTATTTTGACAAGAAACCATCAACGCAATGTTAAAATATAAAAAATCCAAGATGTCGGCCAAATTTTTTGTTTGTGAGCCGATTTCGATGAAACTCGATCTTTTATACTATTTTTAACCGACTTCAAAAAAAAAGGAGGTTCTCAGTTTGACCTGTATCCTGTATGTATGTATGTTTGTCCGCGATTATCTCGCGTTTGGCTGAACCGATTTTGATGCGGTTTTCAGAAAAGTATTTCTTACATTTAGGAGAAGGTTTTGGTATTTTAACCGACTTCAAAAAAGATGGTTCAGTTTGACCAGTATGTATGGATATTTGTCCGCGATTATCTCGCGTTCGGCTGAACCGATTTTGTTGCGGTTTTCAGAAAAGTATTTGTTAGATCTAGGAGAAGGTTTTGGTATTTTAACAGACTTCAAAAAAGGAGATTCTCAGTTTGACCCATATGCATGTGTGTCCGCGATTATCTCACGTTTGGTCAAATCCGATTTTTCTACCTACATAACATATCTAATACAGAAGGTACTTAAACTAAAAAGAAAGAAATAAAAAATTGTTTTAAAAAACAAAAAACCGACTTCAAAAGCCTACGCTACCTCTAAAAAGCAAGAAATAATATTCAAATCACTAGATACGCATTATCATTGTAAATAAAACACGTATATTGAAGTCGGGTGGGGCTTTTAGAATAAAAAAAAGTTGTCCTCCAGCCCCACCCGACTTCAATAGACGTGTTTTATTTACAATGATAATGCGTATCTAGTGATTTAAATATTATTTCTTGCTTTTTAGAGGTAGCGTAGGCTTTTGAAGTCAGTTTGTTTTTTTTTAAAACAATTTTTTGCCAAGAAAACATCAACGCATTGTTAAAAAAAAACCAAGATGGCGGCCAACTTTTTTGTTTATGGGGTGATTTCGATAAAACTCGATTTTTTGTACTATTTTGATAAAAAACCATCAACGCAATGTTAAAATATAAATAAAAAAAATCAAAGATGTCGGCCAAAATTTTTGTTTGTGTGCCGATTTCGATGAAACTCAGATTTTAGTACAATTATGACAAGAAAATATCAACGCAATGTTAAAAATATAAAAAATCCAAGATGTTGGCCAACTCTTTTGTTTGTAAGCCGATTTCGATGAAACTCGATCTTTTATACTGTTTTGCCAAGAAAACATCAACGCAATGTTAAAAAAGTAAAAAAACCAAGATGGCGGCTAAATTTTTTTGTTTATGGGCTGATTTTGATAAAACTCATTTTTTGTACTATTTTGACAAGAAACCATCAACGCAATGTTAAAAATATAAAAATTCCAAGATGGCGGCCAACTACTCTGTTTGTAGGCTGATTTCGATAAATCTCTTTTTTTTGTACCATTCTGACAAGAAGCCATCAACGCAATGTTAGAATATAAATCATTGAGCTTGCGTCTTTCGAAAGTAAGTTATTCGAAACAACGACTCTTCGACTAATAGTTTGTCGGTCAATAATTCATTTGAGCAATCGTTCATCGAGCCTGTGTCATTCGAAATAAAGTTGCAGACCACAATAATTTTAGCCGCCATCTTGGATTTTTTATATTTTTAACATTGCGTCGATGTTTTCTTGTCAAAATAGTACTAAAAACCGAGTTTCATTCAAATCAGCACACAAACAAAAGTTTTGGCCGACATCTAGAATTTTTTGATTTTTTTACATTGTCTTGATGGTTTCCTGTCAAAATAGTACAAAAAAATCGAGTTTTATCGAAATCAGCCCACAAACAAAAAAGGTGGCCGCCATCTTGGTTATTTCAATATTATAAAACATTGCGTTGACGCGTGTGAAAGTAAAAGTGCAAAATACTTTATTTAATTAAACTCACATGATAAGCATTTTTAAATCGTCATATCTTTTACCCTACTACCCATAAAGACATCTTTTAACTGACAATATTTTTAACATTACGTCGATGTTTTCTTGTCAAAATAGTATCAATAACCGAGTTTCATCGAAATCGACACACAAACAAAAATTTTGGCCGACATCTTGGATTTTTTTTAAATTTTAACATTGCGTTGATGGTTTCTTGTCAAAATAGTAGAAAAAAATCGAGTTTTATCGAAATCAGTCCACAAATAAAAAAGGTGGTCGCCATCATGGTTTTTTTTATATTTTTAACATTGCGTTGTTGTTTTCTTGGTAAAATAGTACAAAAAATCGAGTTTTATCGAAATCGGCTCACAAACAAAAGAGTTGGCCGCCATTTTCAATTTTATTATAATTTTAACATTGCGTTGTTGTTTTCTTGTCAAAATATTACTAGAAACCGAGTATCATCAAAATCAGCCCAAAAACAAAAATGTTGCCCGCCATCTTGGATTTTTTATACTTTTAACATTGCATTGATGTTTTCTTGTCAAAATAGTACCAACAACCGAGTTTCATCGAGATCGGCTCACAAACAAAAATTTTGGCCGCTATCTTGAATTGTTTTTATTTTTAACATTGCATACCTATCTGTTTTTTTTTGTTAAAATATTATCAAAAGCCAAGTTTTATCGAAATCGACCCACAAACAAAAATGTTGGCCGCCATCTTGGATTTTGTATTATTTTAACATTGCGTTGATGTTATCTTGGCAACATAGTACCAAAAATCGAATTTCATTGAAATCGGCCTACAAACCATAGAGTTGGCCGTCATTTTGAATTTTTTCTATTTTTAACATTGCGTCGATGTTTTCTTGTCAAAATAGTACTATAAACAGAGTTTCATCGAAATCGGCTCACAAACAAAAATTTTGGCCGACATCTTGGATTTTTTTAATATTTTAACATTGCGTTGATATTTTCTTGGTAAAACAGTACAAAAAATCGAGTTTTATCGAAATCGGCTCACAAATAAAAGAGTTGGCCGCCATTTTCGATTTTATTATAATTTTAACATTGCGTTGTTGTTTTCTTGTCAAAATATTACTAGAAACCGAGTATCATCAAAATCAGCCCACAAACAAAAATGTTGCCCGCCATCTTGGATTTTTTATACTTTTAACATTGCATTGATGTTTTCTTGTCAAAATAGTACCAACAACCGAGTTTCATCGAGATCGGCTCACAAACAAAAATTTTGGCCGCCATCTTGAATTGTTTTTATTTTTAACATTGCATACCTATCTGTTTTTTTTGTTAAAATATTATCAAAAGCCAAGTTTTATCGAAATCGACCCACAAACAAAAATGTTGGCCGCCATCTTGGATTTTGTATTATTTTAACATTGCGCTGATGTTATCTTGGCAACATAGTACCAAAAATCGAATTTCATTGAAATCGGCCTACAAACCATAGAGTTGGCCGTCATTTTGAATTTTTTCTATTTTTAACATTGCGTCGATGTTTTCTTGTCAAAATAGTACTATAAACAGAGTTTCATCGAAATCGGCACACAAACAAAAATTTTGGCCGACATCTTGGATTTTTTTAATATTTTAACATTGCGTTGATGTTTTCTTGGCAAAATAGTACTAGAGTAAGAAATTTAAGTTTGTCATCTAAAATAAAGATCTCACTAAGGCGAAGGCAACACGCATGGTAAATACTGTGATAAATCGCCATAAAGTACTTTTTAACCATGGAAAGTAAAATATTGAACATTCCATACACATTACTTTCCATGTTTAAATTTTACGCTATGGCGATAGATCACAGTATTTGTCATGCGTGTAGCAGTCGCTTAAGATCTTTCATTTCTTCAAAGACACCATTAGTCTAGGATGAGTACTTATCGAGATATTGCTGTTTTAAGTTTGACAGCTGTTATCTGTCAAACTTTAAACAGAAATATCTCAAAAAGAACTCATCCTAGACTGGTGGTGTCTTTGAAGAAATAACAGGTCTTGGTGAGATCTTTATTTAAGGTGACAGCTGTCAAAAAGTTTGTCAATCTAAAATGAAGATCTCACTAAGATCTATAATTTCTTCAAACACGGCATCTGTCTAGGATGAGTATTTTTTGAGATATTGTCGTTTTAAGTTTGACAGATGACAGCTGTCAAACTTGAAACAGCAATATCTCTAAAAGTACTCATCCTAGACTGGTGGTGTCTTTAGAGAAATGAAAGGTCTTGGTGAAAACTTCATTTTAGGTGACAGCTGTCAAATTTAAGTTTGTCATCTTTAATGAAGATCTCACTAAGACCTTTAATTTCTTCAAAGACACCATCAATCTAGGATGGGTACTTTTCGAGATAATTGCTGTTTTAAGTATGAAAGATGACAACAACGAACGATCGTTTATTACTAGGAGATCGTTGGCTAGGGTAGTTAAAAAAACAGGTGCAAGTGATTTTCGACCTTATTTATAGCTCGGCATTCGGATATTTTGACCTTTCGTAATAAGCAACACTGGGCACACTGGCTACTTACTATTTGAACCACGTGAACGACTTTTCACAAAATTTTAACTTAAAATTAAGTTGCCCATTTAGTTACCACTTAATCGCTTGATCTATGTAAACAGGGCTTTAGCCATTCTGACTTAAGTTTGAGTTGCCTCACCATACAGACGTGGACTCGGCTTCTAAGTTTAATTTAAAACACGGCTAACGTAGCCAAGTTTTGATAAGCGCACGATCCGCCTGTGCCGTGTCTTAACGGCTCCGACAGTCATGAAATTGCGAGATTAATTTATGCCACGGCTAACGTAGCCAAGTTTTGTTAAGAACACGGTCCGCTTTGCCGTTTATAAAACGGCTGTGATAGCCATGTTTGAGAGTTTATTTTATGCCACGGCTAACGTAGCCAAGTTTTGATAAGCACACGGTCCGCTATGCCGTTTATAAAACGGCTGTGATAGCCATGTTTAAGAGTTTAATTTATGCCATGGCTAACGTAGCCATGTTTTCTTATGCACTCGGTCCGCTGTACCGTGCCTTGTCGTCTCCGACAGCCATGTGGGCGAGATTTATTTATGACACGGCTAACGAAGCCAAGTTTTGTTAGGCACGCGGTCCGCTATGCCGTTTATAAAACGACTGTGACAGCCATGTTTGACAGTTCAATTTATGACACGGCTAACGTAGCCAAGTTTTGATATGTACGCGGTCTGCTATGCCGTTTATAAAACTACTGTGACAGCCATGTTTGACAGTTCAATTTATGACATGGCAAACGTTAGCCAAGTTATGTTAAGTACACGGTCCGCTATGCCGTTTATAAAACGGCTGTGATAGCCATGTTTAAGAGTTTAATTTATGACACGGCTAACGTAGCCAAGTCATGTTAAGCACACGGTCCGCTATGCCGTTTATAAAACGCCTGTGACAGCCATGTTTGATAGTTTAATTTATGACACGGCTAACGTAGCCAAATTATGTTAAACACACGGTCCGCTATGCCGTTTATAAAACGGCTGTGATAGCCATGTTTAAGAGATTTATTTATGACACGGCTAACGTAGCCAATTTATGTTAAGCACACGGTCCGCTATGCCGTTTATAAAACGACTGTGACAGCCATGTTTGATAGTTTAATTTATGACACGGCTAATGTAGCCAAGTTATGTTAAGCACACGGTCCGCTATGCCGTTTATAAAACGGCTGTGGTAGCCATGTTTGCGAGATTAATTTATGACACGGCTAACGTAGCCAAGTTATGTTAAGCACTTGGTCCGCTATGCCGTTTATAAAACGGCTGTGATAGCCATGTTTAAGAGATTAATTTATGACACGGCTAACGTAGCCAAGTTATGTTAAGCACACGGTCCGCTATGCCGTTTATAAAACGGCTGTGATAGCCATGTTTAAGAGATTAATTTATGACACGGCTAACGTAACCAAGTTATGTTAAGCACACGGTCCACTATGCCGTTTATAAAACGGCTGTGATAGCCATGTTTAAGAGTTTAATTTATGACACGGCTAACGTAGCCAAGTTATGTTAAGCACACGGTCCGCTATGCCGTTTATAAAACGGCTGTGATAGCCACGTCTAAGACTTTAATTTATGACACGGCTAACGTAGCCAAGTTATGTTAAGCACACGGTCCACTATGCCGTTTATAAAACGGCTGTGATAGCCATGTTTGCGAGATTAATTTATGACACGGCTAACGTAGCGAAGTTTTGTTAAGCACACGATCCGCTATGCCGTTTATTAAACGGCTCTGACAGCCATGTTTGAAAGTTTAATTTATGACACCACTAACGTAGCCGAGTTATGTTATGCACACGGTATGCTGTACCGTGTCAACAACGTTACCGATGCCGTGTTTGTTGTTTGCCCACGGCTCCGACAACCGAGTCAAAAGGTAGCCGTGTAATTTTGCACGGCTACGGTTTCAACACGGCTGAAAAATTAATGAACATGGTGCCAGTAGCCGTCTGTACCGGCTATGTTAACCGTTTACACGGTGCAGGTAGCCGTGTAAAATCTCGAGCCGTGTACACGGCTCTTCACACGGCTGGCAAACTCGGCTAGCAGAGCCGTTTACACGGCACCACAAAACGTAGCCGTGTTCGAAAGCCGTGTATTTTTCCCAGTGTAGATGTAAAAATAATTACGTATGGAAAAAAATAATTACATAGACATTTCGACTTGAAACTTCGTAGGAGTACTTCTAAAAACAAATAAGCAAACACGTGTTTCGTGGTTTTTCGAATCTCAAACCTTTAGGGGGTAAATGGGGTACAAAAAGCCCACAATCGATATGGATGTCGTTATCGAGATTTTATGAGATGTTGATTGCGAAAATGACATTTATTTTTAGTGGTAGACATTATTCAACCCCTAAAGGGATCATATGGGGTTCAAACTTTGAATGAAAAAAATATAAATAAAATAGACATTACGACTTGAATCTTTGTAGGAGTATTTCTATAAACAAATGATCAAACGTGTATTTCGTGAATTTCTGAAAATCAACCCCTTAAGGGGTAAATGGGGTTATGTGATGTTGATTGCGAAAATGGCATTTAGGTATTTTGAGTCCAACACGGCGCCATGAAACGGGGGTTAAATTTTTTTATATAAAAACAATACAGGAACGAGAACAGGAATGAGAACGAGAACAGGAACGGGAACTAATCCTTACTATCCTTATACTAATATTATAAATGCGAAAGTCCGTTTGTTTGTTTGATACGCCTTCACGTCCTTACTACTGAACCGATCATCATGAAATTTTGCGGACATGTTATCAGGGGTCCAGAGAAGAACATTGTTTAACAAAAAGTATTGTTCCCGAGGGATATCAAAAATCTTTCCACGCAGACGAAGTCGGCGGCGCTAGTATACATATGTGATCCTAGTCCATTGATGCCTTCGGGACTTCGTCATTTTCTTAAACTTGACGCTTTCTTAACTTGTCTCATTTTTAACTCAACTTTTTCTTAGTTGGTCTCTTTCCCAGATGACTTCGTGATGACGTAAGCAAGTAAATTCAGAAGTTGACCACGCGCGTCGGATGGCAAGACTGCTACACTATAAAAACTCAATTTATCCACAATTTTAGTGAGTCAAGTCGAAAAAGTCGCTTACTAATTAATTCTTTTATTTAACTTACGATTTCAATGTGTGTAATGTGTGTGTATGTACAAAATACCATAGGTATTATGAATGATATAGGTACATCATTCATAATATGGTATTTTTTACATAATTATTATTAAGATGAATAAATAGTGAAAAAATATTAGAAAAAATCGACTCACCCGTAGCAACTCAGACGGGATACGAACCCGCACCCTTAGGATTCCAGCCCAATGCACTACCCCGTCTGAGGTGCACCATCGATACTCTCAGCGATTTTATAATCTCGAACACTGTATGAATAAACTTAAATCTTTTCCTACGTATTTTTATGTCAGTCCATAATCACTTTCAATTATCAACGGTGAAGATTATCACCTTTAAAATCAATCAAATGGTATGTACAGTCACGAATAATCGAGTTGGTTTACCTTCGAGATACTGAGGAAGTCGATATTAATCAATATAATGAGGATGAATACTAAACTATTCGGCAGATAGACCTGTTGGCGACATGGATTTCTTGAGTCACTGTTATTTATGAGGTGGCAGTATCGGATTTTTGACCTCAACATTTCGGAGCGCGGTGTCTATAAATTGTATGATTGTAGATAAGATAATTGATAGTTTTGCATATTTACTTCTTCCACTATCTTATAAAAGTTTTATCAATGCTTGGTGGTGGAATTAAGCTGTTATTTTCGTGTCGCATCAAAAATATTTCTTAAGTAGTATAAAATATGAAAAGAGTTTTAACCAAGATTTGGTGAATCTCAACTGAAAGACCTTAGAATTTATTTATTTATTTAATTCTTCATGCACATTGTACATAGGCGGACTTAATGCCTTAGGCATTTTCTACCAGTCAACCTTAGGGTGATGTGGAGTAGTGATGTTTTAGGGTGTAAAACAAAAAAGCAAAAAAGTATTTAGAAATACTACGTAATAAATACCAGTATATTATATATAACAGATATGACATACTACTTAATGAAATTTTACACACACGTTGTCAAGGGTACAGAAAAGGACATAGGGTACCTTTTATCCCGAAAAAAGGAACTGTTCCCGAGGGATAGTCAAAATACTATCCACGCACACGAAGTCGCGGGCGGAAGCTAGTATATTATATATGTATTACTATATCCCTTCGGCGTCCAGGAAGTCTATCTGAATCAGCCGGTTCCTCCGGATCGATTACGTATCGCCTCAGATGGACACTACGCTTGTGGTGTCCACAGTCTAGAATTTACCGTAAGTTCAATGTCGTCCGTATCGTATATATATGGAACCATGATAAAAGTAGAATATGAAGCACACTGATTTGTAATACCTGTGAGTGGGTCCTACAAGTTTCAAAACTTTTGATAGATATCTTCAAGAAATAATTTTGTACTTTTAAACTATTAATTTGTTGTAACTCTATTAAAAAAACAATGTAGTTTTAAAGATCAACTTATCGCACATCCATTGCAATAGGGCCACAAGTCCAAAATTTTCACAATCTGAGTTCAGGCCACAACTGAATAGTCAATGTTCATATCTTTCACACCAATAGGGACACAAGTCGAAAAACAGTAAAATTACACCTAAACGAAGATATGGCCATAATTAATTTTAAAATTTGTTAGTGCAATAGGGCCACATTTTTATACTTGTGGCCTTAGTGCATTCTACTAAGAGCGTTATCATTAATAGAATAAACTATGTCGGGATTTACACCATGTACCTGTTTATTTTTGAGACTCCGATATTTCGGCGCAGTTGCATGCGCCATGATCACGGAAGAACTGTCGATTGTTGCGTGCGGGTAGATGTTATTGGCAGACGAATCGGTCTACCCTCCGTCTAGTTCTTTTATTACTACGTTCGATACCGGTACCACTGTCTGCAAACTCACTATTCACTCGAATTTGTTCTCGACACACGACACTCACTGTATCTGTACGCGAAACGGCACTTTTTTTATTTTTGTTGTTTTTACACAACCGGACTAGTTACTGGATTCCAGACACTCGACAATTTAAACCCATCCTCACGATTGAAATTTTTGTATTTGGTAATTTCAATCGCTTCCCTGACCATTCTTGGTATGTAGTGGCGTTCTGTTGAAATAATCTGGGGGTTATGTAACTCGATCCAGTGATTTGTGTCCGAATGAATTAAATGTTCAGCAATGGCCGATTTTTGCGTATAGTTGTTTTTGACCGCTTTTATGTGCTCCTTTATACGGCATGCTATTGTGCGTTTAGTTTGGCCGATATATGAGCTACTACAACTGCAGTCGATCTTATAAACGCCAGGTTTCTCCAAAGGAAAACTATCTTTCGGGGACCGTAGACATTGCGATACCTTTTTCAAAGGAGTGAAGATAGTTTTTATTGCGTACTTTTTCAAAATATTTGAGACCTTATCTGTCACTCCCTTTACATATGGCAAAAATACTGGCTGTCTATCTACATTCTGCCTCTGTAACTGGTGCTTTTTCGTGTGTCTAGGTGGAAGCTTTCCTGAATATCCATTGCTCTGCAGGACATGGCGCACGTGTGTGTAACTCTTTGTCCAGGTGTTCATCATCACAAAGATCATATGCACGGTTTGTTAGTGATGCCACGACAGAGTTTAGGTGCCTAGGATGATGATGCGAAGTAGCTTTGAGGTAGCGATCTGTGTGTGTGGGTTTTCTGTATACAGAGTGGCTGAGTGTACCGTCAGCGCGCACATTAATCTTGACATCTAGGAATGCTAAGCTTCTGTCTACCTCTATCTCACAGGTTAGTTTTATTTTCGGATGAATGTTGTTTAAATATGCCAGATAACCTTCAACATCCTTTTTGTTTTCCTTCATTATGCAGAGAACATCATCAACGTACCTTTTCCATAGTTTGATCTCGGCAGGTGCAGTCGCGAGGGCTTGTTCTTCAAAATGTTACGCACGTATTGTTATGAAGGAAAAATTTTTTTTTCAGTTTCAGTTCCATGTATGCGGAGCCCCCCTTAATGTTATTATTTTTTTACTTTTGTGTTAAAATCATTAAGCGGTTAACAGATTACATCTACTTACTAAGTTTCAACTGTGTAATCCTAATACTTTCGGAATATAATGGCTGTGACATACGGACGGACAGACAGACAGACAGACATGACGAATCTATAAGGGTTCCGTTTTTTGCCATTTTGGCTACGGAACCCTAAAAAGTGCCGTTTCGCGTACAGATACAGTGAGTGTCGTGTGTCGAGAACAAATTCGAGTGAATAGTGAGTTTGCAGACAGTGGTACCGGTATCGAACGTAGTAATAAAAGAACTAGACGGAGGGTAGACCGATTCGTCTGCCAATAACATCTACCCGCACGCAACAATCGACAGTTCTTCCGTGATCATGGCGCATGCAACTGCGCCGAAATATCGGAGTCTCAAAAATAAACAGGTACATGGTGTAAATCCCGACATAGTTTATTCTATTAACGTCAATAACCATGGAAATTTAAAACAATATAGCGTTATCATTGTTGCATTATCGACTTGTGGCCATACTGCATCGAAATAATAGTCGCACCAAAAATGTTTGCCTTTAATATAGCGGAATTATATTTTTTATTAAACTTGTTAGGTTGGAAAATACCACGACTGATTATTTTACGATGCAGCTGCGTTAATTACCATGGATATTACCTATACAAACAATAAAAGGATAAAAGGAATTAGGATTAGGAATAAAAGTTGTTTGTATGCATGAGTACATTGACCCCTTAAAATTATGTGCACTATTTAAGAAGGACCTTATATATATACAACGCGTTACTAAAAATCCCCAATGCCAATTTATGGTAGATAATTAGATAGATAGGGACCATTAAACTGTACAACTTTTACTATGGGACCAACAATGAAATCGCGAAAAATATCAGCTTATTTCATAATAAATTTTCATATTATTTTCGTTTTTAATTTTTGTATGAAATAGCTGGCTGATTTTTTCGCGATTTCAGGGTTTGGTCCCAAAGTTGTTCAGTTTGATGGTCCCTCCCTACCTATGTACCTCTACCAGTACCATACATGCCATTATTGGTCGTCGTCGGCATCGGCAATCGGCATGGATGCATGGATCCAATTTGAAAACATTTTTTTTGAAGATTTGGCAAATTTTGGAAAATCTCTTCAAAATTACTTAGATTAGTCAGTTGATTTAAGAAATACAAATTGCAATTTGAAAGCAGAAGAAAGATAGACGAAGGAAGACAGGCAGACGCACATTTTGACATAATGGTTCATCCACGTACCTCTCATATACCTGCGAAACTACAGGCAAATGTCACAATTTCAGTAATCGGGGCACTATTTATTATAGTTACTCGATCACGAATACATAAATATTTGTCATATAGGGCTATGAAAAAATAGACGTCGCTTGAGGACCGTTAAGCCCGCATGTAACGATCAATTGCGATTGTCAATTTTTTCGTCAATGCCATTGTTCGAGGAAATGACAATCGCTTCAATTGCACGCGTAAACGATCAATTTTCGCATCAATGGGCGTCAATGACGTAAAAATTGACAATCGCAAATTATCGTTACCGGCGGCCTTTAGGTAGGTAAGTATAAGTATCGCTAGACATGTGAGAGCTGTCATTAACTTAACGATCTCCCGACGTTTATTTTTTTCATTGATCTACATTATATAACTTGATGATAATATTTTTTTACTTCGTAAGATTTAGCTTTTTTGTTTCAAGGGTTTTTATTTTTTCAAGTAAATATTTTTTAGACAACATCACAAGCATTTGCTACGATTTCAAAGTAATTAGCCTAAGCACTCGACCAAGGAGGGCCTCAAATATTAGTTTATAGAACATTATTTTTTGTATATACGAAAGCTGAAACACGGGTCACATATTTTCATTTTCAGAATCAAAATAAAAATTTATAATGATACCTTAAGAACTCACGAAGTTACAAGCTTTTTGTGTTGTCCCGTTAGTAGGGTTTGCGCAGGACAAAAATTTTGAAATGTTATCAATTATGGTTTGTGTATTTACCATAAAGTTAATATATTCCGCTAGGTAATATTAACTTTATGGTATTTACACGGCGGCGTCAGAAAAAAAACACCTTTTCAAAAAAAACTAAGTTATTCTTCTTCTTAGCGTGTCGAATCGGTTAATTCAATCCTATCTAATTTAATTGTAAGTGTTGTCATATGCTTTTTCCCTTTCGGACATAGCCAACAGTCTCGAAAAACCGTTGGAATACTCATCGAACGGAATCAATAACTGAGATTCAGTTTCCGAGCAACATTACATTGCCTCATTTTTTGAAATATTTGAGCAACTTCGTGGGCAATAGTATCCATTTTGGGTATTCCTTTTTTTATTTAATTGAAGTGTGTTTTTCCATCATCTCGATAGCGAATTTACCCGCATTTCCTGAATTGACCCCTTTTATGGCGGCGCAAGCAATAACGCGTTAAGCGTTTAATTATAATAACTGTCATGTTAATTAAATCAAACAAATATTAATTGAAACCTCATTAAATGTAATTTCAATAGACATTTACGTTAGCTAGCAATAGCAGGTGGCCAAGTCTAAACTTATTTTCGAAGAGGTGCGATTTTTCTGACGTCGAGTGTATTATTTACTTAGTCAAAATATAACATGATATAAAAAATATTGGAATCGATTCTATTACCGATTCTGTTTTGTTTGCATTTTTTATTTAAAAAAATGCAATTGGGAACACAAAAGAGGGTGACGAGGGATTAAAAATCACTGTCTTTACGCCCTGTTTCAACTTCTATGTTTTTATTTTATACACGTAAAAGCTACATACATGCCAACTTTCATGCTTTCTGCCGGATGGCACTATAATCTTAAATTTTGCGAGCTAACGAGCCGTACTAAACTGACTTTCGCATTTAAAATATTAGTAAGAATTTATTTGCCAAAATTTCACGGAGACAATGTCTAACGACTCGTTAAATAGTCAAAACAATCACATAAATGCGAAACCATTCAACTTTCTATCGCGTGCCAACAAAATACCTAACTTTAGATCTAACCAACAAGCAATTAATTAATTTTCTCAAAATAGACACAAAAGCGTAAACCAGACAAATTAAAAACACAATTTCGACGGTGATTATTCGATATCTCTCTGACTATTTTTAACAAAATTATTATTTTTCTAAAATGTTCTTAAGCCCTCTGTAAGAAAATGATTGTGATAAAAAAATACCTCCTTCCATAAGGAAACTTTACTTAATTATAACTTATAAAAGTTATAATTAGGTAAATAGTCAGTCAAAAAATAACGAAATACTCTTACCTTTGAAAAGGTGCTGCAACTTCAGGAAATGATAAAGTAATTCTAAATTAAGGCCACTTCACGGAAAACGAATGAAATTGATGTTTTTCTAACTTAAGAAGATTGTAAAGGCAAAAATGGCGCTTCTAGAAAAAGTAACTATTTCTACTTAGAAAAAGACGTTTGATATCTTCGAATGCATCATTTAGTTGCGTCTAAGTGGCTATATTACCGACGACCTTTGAGAGTGAGAGTACAAGGTCAACTAAAGACTTATTCACAATCGCCAATAATATTCGGAGCTTCCGTGTATCTTCACTACCTGATAATGAATGAGGCTAAAACGTTTCAATGCTACGAATACACGCAAAATTAGTCACACATTTTTATAATTAAGAGATCATCAGATCAATTAAAATTAGGAAGTTTGAAGTTTTTTCTGCTTCGTTATGTCATTCCGATATTTTGTGTTAACTTCTTACATTTTTAGAAGTATTTATGAATGTGTCCCAAGCTGAATATATAGGTATTATGTGAGATATAATAGTCGTATATTTATAATAGATGTATTTTAGAAATACGGACAGTTACCCTTAGATCAGCTGTCACACCATGATTTTTTAAGCATAGGTATAAACTCTAATTTATTTCCATAATAAGCGTTAGTAAAATTTAATTAAGGCCTATTTACATGGGTCGATTTTAGTCGCCTGTGACAGTTGACTTTAGTCACCTAGCAAGTCGCTTCCAAATTGAATCGCAGGTGATGGCGTCGCTGTGAAGTTGTGCGGCTTTTGTCAACTCAAAGTAAATTTCAATTAGCGACTAAAATAAGACAAATGAATCATTGCCAACAGCCATAAAAACAAAAGTACTCTACTCCTTCGCCATAATCTAAAATAAAAGACAATCGCTTTGCATTCTAATTAGTAATGTTCCATACAACATCAGCTTAACCGAAAAGTAACAATGGCCAGAGGTTACGAAACTCCGCTTGATCGATGACGACTATTTATGATACATATTTCTGTGGTTTCAAAACTGGGACTGGGCCCATTAGATGGTTTCCAAACTTCCATGAATCATACACGCTCATTGTCTTTTGCTACGTTTGTGTTTGTATTTTTTTTCGTAACTTTTGCTAAGACAAATAGATGCAGCACCTTGAAGATGCGCTGTTACTTAATAAAGAGACACTAATAATGGCCTCAGATGAATGAATATTATCTATACTACAATATTATTTTCTTTTCTTTTTTTATGTCAAGACCATTAAAAACATTTGCAAAATGATAGTAATTTTTACAGAGGGCATAATCGCAATTCACAATACTCTAATGTATTGCGATTACTACCTCTGTGACCTAGATTTTACGTAAATTTTGAAGCTTACACTTGTAAGATAAAAGAAACCAGGATCACATCAATTAATATTGTACTACTTGTCTTACAATAAACGAGGAACATTTTATCAATAGGTATATCAACTATGAAAATATTAATCCCAACATACACAATTACACATATTCATTCAGAAAAAAAACCGAATAAGTGCACGTCGGACTCGCCCGCCGAGGGTTCCGTAATTATTATTAATTCAGGAATCGAGTCTCGAAGTTTTTCCGTTTTTTTTTATGATTTAGCTGCAAATTTAATGTACTTAAGTATAAATTTCAGATTTTTCCCTGTATTGTAGCAAAATTAAACTTACGATATTACTTGTCTTTCATAGTTCTAGGTAATCGGAAAGTTTGTGACAAATAACGGCCCTATCTTTTTTTTACGTAAACTCAGATTTTTTTTTACAGCTTCAAGGCTTGCAAAAGTAGACTTGAGTATATGCTTTTAATTTCAACTCCATATATCCACGCGTTTCCGAGATAAATAAAGGGTACAGACGGACAACAAATTAAGTGATCCTATAAGGGGCCCGTTTTTCCTTTTGAGGTACGGAACACTAAAAAGGACTGATACCGAGGGATCGAAAACTGTCCACGCAGACGAAGTCGCGGGCAGCGTACTGTTCGGATTTATCTGTTTAAAATAACAAAGTATCCTCGCTGCTAGAATCTTTAAAAAAAACAGAGGTACTGACTACTGAATACACTTTCCTGATAGCTCGTAAGGTGTGTTAATTTTAATGTACAGGTGGTGATTGGTGAATTGGGCCAGCGCATAACCTATACGGTGTGAATCGGAGCCGTTTCCATTTGCCCGCTAACTGATCGATGTAGCCATGATGTAGCTATGTGCCCGAGTGCGATGAAATTTTGAAAGGCTAGTGGGAAATTTTTATGAGTTCCATAATACTTGTCAAATGAAAAGTAGTGTTATAAATTGAGTTGGAAATTCTTGGATTATTTATAACAGTCATTTCTCAGAAGAGTTAAATCAAATATATTTAATTAATATGATTGAGTAAAAATATTTCAGGATTTTAAAAAAAATCAGGATTAATCTTAAATGTTTAAAAATTACTAATCCCCTTTGACATGATTTGTTGACAAAAAAGTCAATTAATTCTGATCACTCTTAAAACAAGTAATGGATTCAATTAAGCTAAAGTAAGATGGTAAGGTTGAGGAGCTCGATGGTGCAGTGGTTTAGCGCCTGGCCAAGCGATTGCGAAGGTTAAGCAACGTTCGCAAGGGTCGGTCATGGGATGGGTGACCAAAAATTTATTATCTCGAGCTCCTCCGTGCCTCGTATAAGTTCTTCGTTAAGCTGTTGGTCCCGGCTGTATTTGCAGTCGTTAACACCCACCAATTCGCATTGGGCCCGCGTGGTGGGTTATGGTCCGTCCTCCTTTAGTCTCCCACAAGGAAGGCCTGTGCCCCAGCAGTGGTGAGACAAAAAATGGCTGATGGACTCTTACAACAAGTAAATGGATTCAATTAAGCTAAAGTAAGATGGTAAAGCATCAAATTTAATGACAGCAACCGCCCAGGGCATGCAGTCTCTACATTAGTTAGCGATAATATCGTTACTAACCGATCGATAACCATAGCGAAAAAAAACGCTTGCCGTAACGATTCCCTTGCAGTCTCGACGTAGATTTCTATGTAAAGTTAACGAATTCGATCGATAAGTCACAACGAACAATTATTCTTCGATTTTTGGTAGTCTCTACCATCATAACTACCGATAATTTTCGATAGCGTATTTATAACAACTGTCACCTAAACGATTTTAGCTGTTTAGTTTGCGGCGAAATTTGACAGCCCGCAAACTTTGCGATTCATCGTTACAGGTACTTGGCGGCCATTTAATGTTTTTGTGACACTGACTTATAAAATATAATTTACTTTTGTGGTGTTTATTGTGTGTTTAGGAAATCCAAAAAAGCAAGAAATGGCAAGGCATAGGCCTATTTAGCGTAGGATTTAGTTGCTCTCAAGCATCGAGCTAAAATGGTGAGGCGTCGAAGCGTGGCGAGGAATAGACGCAATAATCAAAACAAACCCATTAAAAGGATGACGAGTTCCTCAGACTTTATAGGGTGGATAAGAAGATGTTCACCGAGCTGATGGAGCTGAGCTCGTCGAAGAGTTGCGGCCATATGGCCTTATCTTTAAAGACAGCAGCCTTGGGGATTCTCTACCTATACAATAGCAAGTGAGTAGGTACCTAACTGTAATTAAGTATTTTAAACTCGAAATGTAAGATCTTTGGTTTGGTTTGAGCTAAAATTAATAAAATATTTTAGCAACCACCCGCGACTTTGTCTGCGTGGTCAGTTATTTCTCTGAACAATAGTTTTTTTCGGAATAAAAGGTATAAGTACCTTCCTTATGTCTTTCCTTGTACCCCTGATAACGTATATGTAAAATTGTGAAGGCGTATAAACAAACAAACAAACGGACTTTCGTATTTATGATATTACCCAGTAAGAATTTGCAATTTACCATCATCATCTTATTTTAAATTAAAATTTCATTTGGATTTTTTTTATGTACTACATGTTTTTCTATTTTTTACTGTCTGTTTTAGATACTAACCGCTCTTCGTTCATCATCATCAGCAGCTAATTGGCATGGCATTCGCTTATTATCGAGTGTCAAGAAAATTATGGTGTGGCGTCGAAGATGGGGAAGAACTGACGCTATAACCGAAATCCGGTTGATTTGGAGGATGACGGAATTCCTCACAGATCACACACTACTGCCTGGACGATCATCAGTTGCACAGTGTCAACGCTCGTATCCAACTTTATGAGTATCTACACTGGACACTAATTGCAATTATTTAAGCTAGTTTATTCAAATAAAAGAGTACAATCAAATAACTTGAGGTATTTATTATTGTTAACAACATATCCTTTTATTTCATGGATAGATACTATAGACAATACTTCCGCTTTACTAGTGAGCTGAAAATCGCTTGTATGCCACGCCATCACTGATATACTGGTTAGTTCATGCAGGGGCCAAACGCCATTGATGCCTCAGTCTCCGTAGCCTCATTTCTCATGGGAGCCTTTGAATTCTTGGATTAAATCTCTGAAATAAAAAATATAAATTAAATTAGAAAAAATAGATTCTTAAATTAAAATATTGAGATAGATATTAATTAAATACTTAAGTAAGTAGTGGACATCAGCAAATTCATTGCATTGATCATAAAAGTAAATAACTAAATCACATGTGACTATGAAAGATCGAAAACAACAAAGAAATCACAAGCATCCAAACCCGTGTGACGCGTGTTGAGCAGATTTTAAAATACATTTTTGACCTCAATACTATATTATGTAAAACTAAACATAAATGCATTGGTATAGAAGGTATAACAAACATAATTAAATATTGAAAGATCCAAAGAAAACTCAAAGAAAAGTATTTGTACTTACAGCATATTCCTCACAGCAGACAGCAGCTTAGCTTGCGTCTAGCTAGTGGACCGAACCCGAAACCGAATAATTATTACTCCTTTGAGTTGAAGCCACTATTATAGAGATTTTTTATTCTTTAATGAATTTATTTATTAAAAAATCAACACCATACACTTGACAGTTTTAGTTATCAATCGTAAGTAAACACAGATTTCATTGACATATGACTGTTGGCATGACAACGCCATAACCGTTGGCTATGACACAGTGTTACAAGTAAAATTATAGTAATGTCCACAAGTTCAGATACATATTTTTAGTGGTTATTCATGTAATAATAAAAGAAGGAATTTTATATCAGATGATAAATTAAGAAAATATAATAAGAGATGTTTTTTTTTATTTTTGGTTAAATAAAGTAGTTGCTTTTTAATAAGCATAATATTTAAATTTCCCTTCATCAAAGGGAGGGCAATTCAATGGCCACACAATTACTTAAAATTTTCGGTAACTTATCGACTAAAATTTTTACGATTTTGTGCGATAACGTAATAGTAGAGACTTGCATTTGCCTTAACGATCGTTACGGCAAGCTATTTTCCCCGCTATTGCTATAACCGAAATCATTGTGTGGCCATTGAATTACTGTCCCTCCGATTTAGGGAAATTTAAAAAATATGCGAAAATGCAACTGTCTTACACCGACGTTTAAAACTTATTCAAATTGCAATTTCTCTTCTATAAAAGTTACGAGTTGTAAAATAAAAAAAAGTTTTATAGCAAATATCATCAACTTTCTTTGAAGTTATAGTTTATTATACATTATTATTAACTTAAATACCTATAAAACAAAAAAAACACTTTTTGACTAACTGGCAAAAACTCAAACAACATAATAAAATAATTATTTACGCCTTATTTACATTTTAATCATATAAATATTATATAAGGAATAAAGAGTAAGGAATATAAGGAATAAGTATAAGGATAAGGATTAAAACTTTTCACTGCACATAGGTAGATACTTGATTAGTAAAGGGAAAAGAGATACGCTCATTTAACTTTTTTAAATGTAAGTAGGTAGGTACTTAAAAACTACCCGTGTTTAACAAAAAATTACAAAAAATATAAGTATTTTATTTTTTTGTCTTTATTCATCATAAGTTAATAATTATAACATTCCTTCTTTAGAGAGATAGGTATAAAATAAACTAATTATAAATATTGTGAAGATGCTTCTAAGTATTTTCCGGCAATTTTTAGCGGTTTTCCTGTGGCAGGCGGCAATTTTGCTAGCAATACCACTAAAGCAATATTTTAAGTATGGCCCGGCAATTATAGCCACATATTCTTGGTAAGTCAAAACATTTTCATGTAAATTTGGGATTCTGCATCGTTGGCCATACTATTGACACCAATTGCAGCCATATTGCAACAATGCAATATAAGTTGTATTTGTGTTGGCTTGGCCGGGCAATGGTGGACATTAAATGACTATTACTTGTAACTGGTGATGAAAAGACTCAAGTCTTTTAAGTCTTAATAAAAAGACTCACCTCCGTTTTACGCGACTCAAGTCTAAAGTGAAGACTCGACGTTCGAGTCTTTTTAATAAGACTCAGTTGTATGTTAAAAGACTCAAAAGGCTCAAGCGACTCAAAAGACTCAAACGACTCGAGCTGTTTTTAAAAAGGCTCACGACTGAGTCGTGTATCCAAATACAGCTCAACCTTTAAGGTTCCTAAATAAGTCTAGAAAAATAATACTTATAGACGATTCAAAAGCGCTTAATTAACAAGTTTATTTTAATAAAAAGATTTTGACAAGAAAATAATAACGCAATTTTTAAAATACTAAAATTCAAGATGGCGGCCAGCTTTTTTGTTTTTGGGCCGATTTCGACGAAACTCGATTTTTAGTACTATTTTGACGAGAAAATAAGAACGCAATGTTTAAAATATTGAAAAATTCAAGATGGCAACCAACTTTTTTGTTTGTGGGCCGATTTCGATGAAACTCGGTTTTTGGTACTATTTTGACAAGAAAATAACAACGATATTTTTAAAATAATTAAAAATCCAAGATGGCAGCCAACTTTTTTGTTTGTGTGCCGATTTCGATGAAACTCGATTTTTGGAACTATTTTGACAAGAAAATAACAACGCAATTTTCAAAATACAAAAAATTCAAGATGGCGGTCAACTTTTTTGTTTTTGGGCCGATTTCGATGAAACTTGATTTTTTGAACTATTTTGACACGACAATAACAACGCAATGTTTAAAATATTGAAAAATCCAAGATGGCGGCCAACTTTTTTGTTTGTGGGCCGATTTCGATGAAACTCGGTTTTTGGTACTATTTTGACAAGAAAATAAGAACGATATTTTTAAAATAATAAAAAATCCAAGATGGCGGACATTTTTTTTGTTTGTGTGCCGATTTCGATGAAACTCGGTTTTTGGTACTATAATGACAAGAAAATAATAACGCAATTTTTTAAATACAAAAAATTCAAGATGGCGGCCAACTTTTTTGTTTGTGTGCCGATTTTGATGAAACTCGGTTTTTGGAACTATTTTGACAAGACAATAACAACGCAATGTTTAAAATATAAAAAAATCCAAGATGGCGGCAAACTTTTTTGTTGGTGGGCTGATTTGGATGAAACTCGGTTCTGGGTACTATGTATGTTGACAAAAAAATAACAACGCAATTTTATAAATACAAAAAATCCAAGATGACGGCCAACTTTTTTGTTTGTGAGCCGATTTTGATGAAACTCGGTTTTTGGAACTATTTTGACACGACAATAACAACGCAATGTTTAAAATATTGAAAATTCAAGATGGCGGCGAACTTTTTTGTTTGTGGGCAATTTCGATGAAAATCGGTTTTCGGTACTATTTTGAAAAGAAAAGACCAACGCAATTTTTAAAATACTAAAAATTTAAGATGGCGGCCAACTTTTTTGTTTGTGAGCCGATTTCGATGAAACTCGGTTTTTGGAACTATTTTGACAAGAAAATAACAACGCAATGTTTAAAATATTGAAAAATCCAAGATGGCGGCCAACTTTTTGTTTATGGGCCGATTTCGATAAAACTCAGTTTCGGTACTATTTTGAAAAGAAAATAACAACGCAATGTTTGAAATACTTACTTAAAATCCAAGATAACGGCCAACCTTTTTGTTTTTGGGCCGATTTCGATAAAACTCGATTTTTAGTACTATTTAGACGAAAAATTATTACGTAATTTAAATACTAAAAATGCAAGATGGCGGCCAACTTTTTTGTTTGTTGGCCCATTTTGATAAAACTCGGTTTTTGGAACTATTTTGACAAGCGAAATCGGCTTACAAACAAATGAGTTGGCCGCCATCTTGGATTTTTCAATATTTTAAACATTGCGTTGTTATTTTCTCTTTAAAATAGTACTAAAATCGAGTTTCATCAAAATCGGCCCAAAAACAAAAAAAGTTGGCCGCCATATTTGATTTTAAAATATTTTCAGCATTGCGTTATTTTTTTCTTGTCAAAATAGTTCCAAAAACCGAGTTTCATCTAAATCGGCCCACAAACAAATTAGTTGGCCGCCATCTTGGATTTTTCAATATTTTAAACATTGCGTTGTTATTTTCTCTTTAAAATAGTACTAAAATCGAGTTTCATCAAAATCGGCCCAAAAACAAAAAAGTTGGCCGCCATATTTAATTTTAAAATATTTTCATCATTGCGTTATTTTTTTCTTGTCAAAATAGTTCCAAAAACCGAGTTTCATCTAAATCGGCCCACATACAAAAAAGTTGACCGCCATGTTGGATATTAAGTATTTCAAAAATTTAGTTGTTATTTTCTCGTCAAAATCGAGTTTCGTCGAAATCGGCCCAGAAACAAAAAGTTCGCCGCCATCTTGGATTTTTGGTATTTTAAAAATTGCGTTGTTATTTTCTTGTCAAAATAGTACCAAAAACCAAGTTTCATCGAAATTGGCACACAAACAAAAAAGTTGGCCGCCACTTTGAATTATTCAATACTAGCTTCCGCCCGCGACTTCGTCTGCGTGGATATTATTTTGTCTATCCCTCGGGAACAGTTCCTTTTTTCGGGATGAAAGGTACCCTATGTCCTTCTCTGTACCCCTGAAAACGTGTGTGTAAAATTTCATGATGATCGGTTCAGTAGTTAAGACGTGAAGGCGTAACAAACAAACAAACAAACGGACTTTCGCATTTATAATATTAGTAAGGATTTTTCACATAGCGTTGTTATTTTCTTGTCAAAATAGTTCCAAAAACCGAGTTTCATCAAAAAAGGGCCCACAAAACAAAAAAGTTGGTCGCTAAAAATCTTAGATTTTTCAATAGGTACTTCCAACATTGCGTTGTTATTTTCTGGTCAAAATAGTACTAAAAACTGAGTTTCATTGAAATCGGCCCACAAACAAGAAAGTTGGCCGCCATCTTGGATTTTTCAATATGTCCAACATTGCGTTGTTATTTTCTTGCCAAAATAGTACCAAAAACCAAGTTTCATCGAAATTGGCCCACAAACAAAAAAGTTGGCCACCATCTTGGATTTTTCAATATTTTTCACATAGCGTTGTTATTTTCTTGTCAAAATAGTTCCAAAAACCGAGTTTCATCAAAAATGGGTCCACAAAACAAAAAAGTTGGCCGCCATCTTGGATTTTTAAATATTTTCAACATTGCGTTATTTTTTTCTTGTCAAAATAGTTCCAAAAACCGATGAAATCGGCCCAAATCAAAAAAGTTCGCCGCCATCTTGGATTTTTTGTATTTTAAAAATTGCGTTGTTATTTTCTTGTCAAAATAGTACCAAAAACCGAGTTTCATCGAAATCGGCCCACGAACAAAAAAGTTAGCCGCCATCTTGGATTTTTCAATACTTTTACCATTGCGTTGTTATTTTCTTGTCAAAAAAGAACCAAAAACCGAGTTTCATCGAAATCGGCCCACAAACAAGAAAGTTGGCCGCCATCTTGGATTTTTCTATATTTCCAACATTGCGTTGTTATTTTCTTGTCAAAATAGTGCCAAAAACCGAGTTTCATCGAAATCGGCCCACAAACAAAAAAGTTGGCCGCCATCTTGGCTTTTTAAATATTTTCAACATTCCGTTATTTTTTTTCTAGTCAAAATAGTTCCAAAAACCGAGTTTCATCGAAATCGGCCCACAAACAAAAAAGTTGGCCGCCATCTTGGATTTTTAGTATTTTAAAAATTGAGTCCTTGGCCCTCGGTATCGGATTTTTTTAGGTTTTTATTAAGTATTATAATATTTTATATTTATTTTATTTTAATTCTTTTTTTTGTTTAAATTTTTTCCCTAATAAAAACTTCTATTTTGTTTATTTTTAATTTCAATCAGATCAATGTGCTCAATTTGCTGATATGTATCAGTCGGTCAGTATATTGGTTGGTAAACGCCTCTCATGACTTACGACTCCCGAAGCCACAAGGCTCGAGTCTTTTAAGTCCTTTAAACCTTTTAAGAAACGACTCAGCTTTCGAGGCCTGAGGTAAAAGAGCTCGACTCAAATTAGTCTTGAGCTTCGAGTCTTTTGACTCAAGACTTAGGGTTTAAAAGACTCGTCGAGTCGTGAGGCGTTAAAATGAGGCGAGTCTTTGCAAAAGGACTTAAAAGACTCGAGTCTTTTTCATCACTACTTGTAACACTGACTAGACAGAACCCAGTGCCACAGCATATATTAAATCTAATATAATATAAAATATGTGTCAATGGTTGAGTGTCAAAATGAGAGTACCGACACGTAGTGATCTTTTCCTCTGTGGTAATCGATACGGTACCGAAAATTATCGGTAGCTATGATTGTAGAGACTACCAAAAATCGAAAATAAGTTGTTAAAATGACATATCGACCGAATTCGTTAATTTTACGATCGCTATCTATGTCGAGACTGCAGGCCCAGGAGTCATTCAAATTTTTATCAAAATGTAGTGGTTAGCTGATTATAAGGCGTCAAATCTTAATCGAGTGAATTGTCGCAACATTAACTTAGCACTAATGCGACCGCGGCAATGTCGCCGATTTGGACGGATCGAATCTTGCGCAGCGAAGAGAGCCGTGAAGGCTGTGTGACGTCATACGTCGTGATTGCCCATCATCACTCAGGGCTGGCATTTTTATATGTCAACAGTTGGGTCTGATTGTTGTATTGTGTGGGAAACCTTTGTCGGCGCCGATTTTTATGGCTGGTAAAGGTGTATGTATGGTATGCAAAATGCAAATTATATCTAGCTAAGCTGTCGGTATATCTCGGGTGGAGCTCGGTGGCGCAGTAGTTTAGCGCCAGGCCCTGCGATTGCGGAGGTTAAGCATTTTTTGCAAGGGTCGGTCATAGGATGGGTGACCAAAAATTCATTATCTCGAGCTCCTCTGTGCTTCGATGCATTTGCATTCGTTAACACCCACCAATCCGCACTGGGCCTGCGTGGTGGGTTATGACCGATCCTCCTTATCCACCCATATGGAAGGCCTGTGCCCCTGCAGCGGGGTCATTAAAAATGACTGATGGTCCAGCTGTATATCTAGATATTATTTTGATTCAAAAAGGTGATCATTAAAATGTAGAGCTAACTAAAACCTGATGCTGTTACTTCTTTCGTTACACGAAAGTTACAGATGGCAATAGTTTTTAACGGATTTAGTCCACGTTTTGGTAAAAGGGGGAAGGAAACATAGGTTATAATTATATTCTAATTATATTCAAACGACAACTTATAAGGGTGAAGATGACACAAAAACTATAAATACCTGAATCTTAGAATGTCTAAATGGACAGCCCCAGATCTAGGACCAATTAAGGCTGGCAGCCCTGACCGACGACCTTGGCGGGAAGTCACGAGCGTTGACAAAACAACAACGTTGTGGATTCGTCTAATTTTAGTGGAAAACCGAGTGCGCGTGAGTGGGTCATTAATCCGATGGCTGTGCTGCAATTTGGAGGCGACATCAATGAGTACTGGTGACCACACAGCGTTGTTGGCAGTAGATGTTAAATAAAATTATTCTAGCATAAGTTGATACATTTAAAAGTATATTTAAGTAGAAAAATCTCAGGAGCAATGACGTTCAACCAACGTGGGGCACATGCATGACTTTCAACAAGTCGAGAAGCGCGGGGTGCGTTCCGATCCGACGCATGCCATTTCATAATTTGACGTTTATTTTATTTCTATTTATTTTTTTATTTCGTGGAAAACAAACGGCTTCACTTCGATAGATTATATTCTACCTAAAAATAATGCGTTATAATATTGTAGTATGCTACGAACAAATTTTCGACAGTTCACAATCTCGCAAAATAGATCTAACGGTATTTACCTACAATTTTACGGTAACAACTCGTAGCTGAAAAATATAATATTTTTATGATAATATTAAGGACTACTGTTTGTTGATAAGATGGGCCAGGGGGACTTAAATTCAAACAACGAAATTAAGCTGAATCAAACACACGCTTGATACCTACACACTAGAATCTTCGTGTGTAAAATTATATTTCTTGTTACCTACTTCTAAAAAAAAATATTTCGGAAGTCGAAATTTTGTAAAATTATATTTCTTGTTACTTCCAAAAAAAAATTTGTTGTAAGTCATATGTTGATTGTTAATGTCGATTGCAATAAATATATTGCTGTCTTTGTGTCACGGCTAACTTTAATACAGAATATACAACTTTTTACTTTGTTATTTAATGGTGATAATAACCGCATCCATTCACGTTTTTGTATATAAAAATATGGCCTCAGAGATCTTTAGTTATTTTTATGCAAGGGATCTCTCTCTATATTAGCTGGAAATCAGCAATGTAATAAAGTTAGGTAAAAAAAAACCATAGACATAGAAAAATTTTCACTGCGCTCAAGAAGACCAACAAAACGTGGAAAAGAGAAGTTAACATTATACGGACACGGTTTGTGAAAAAAAGAGACAAAGAATCAAGTGACAATGTGCCAACATTTTTTACAGTAAGAGCCCCTAGCGTCCCGCCTTGCAAATGAGCAATCACAGTTTGTTTAAAATATTTGTTAATCCTTATTAGAAATTCAAATAAAGGTATCGTGAAGCCATGGTGTCTTGTGCTCTAAGTAATTGTGATGTGATAAAAAGAAACAATCCAAGTAATCACACTTTTTAAAGGTAAATAAGATTTTGCCACACATTTCTCTAAAACCAAATTTCGCTACATTTTATTCGTTTATCGACGAAGAAAACAGTATGGAACATGGTTTATTAATTTCCTTTGCAAAAATGTAGTCATATTTTATGTATGTAGGTAAGTCATATTTTACGTATCTCATACAAAATGTAAACATGATTGTTGTTCTTTGGCGTTCTATTTCTATAGCAACTTTCGCAAGGGTCGGTCATGGGATGGGTGACCAAAAATTTATTATATCGAGCTCCTCCGTGTTTCGATTTATTATGTCGAGCTCCTCCGTGTTTCGGAAGGCACGTTAAGCCGTTGGTCCCGGGTGCATTTGCAGTCGTTAACACCCACCAATCCGCATTGGGCCCGCTGTGGGTTATGGCCCATCCACCCTTAAGGAAAGCCTGTGCCCCAGCAATGGGGAGATTAAAAATGGCTGATGGTCAAGAAAAGACGCATTCCTGTCAAATTGTTTTTATTCTTTTTTTATTAAATAGCATTCAAAGTTGTATGATGCATTTGTCAGTGTTGCCAGTTGATATGAACATTTCCTTTAGGGCAGGTTTCTTCTTCTCTTCAAAACTTATGTATGTAATAAATAAGATTCATATAATACCTAACTGTTTGAAATAAAGTTATAACCTTTTATAGTAATTGCCTTCAGCACCGTTTCCACAATTCGAGTTACACAATTACTTCTCGTTAATGAGTGCGCAATAAACGTAACTTTAGTTGACTTTTTATTGTACATCGTAAAAAAAAGTTAATTAGACATCGAGGACAGTTATGTGATTTATATTTCTTCCTCCAAATCAATGTCTAACCCACATGGTTAGGTGAATTTCGTATGTTCAAAAATAAGAAGGGTGGAACAAAATACTGTTAGTGAGGGATCATAGCAAAATATGGCCTTTTTTACGCTCTGAAAATGAGTTGGATGAGTCTCGTCACGCTCATCCGTGCCGGGTCTGAGCCGAGTCTAAGCTACGTTAGTCGCGCTAATCCTACTTCCTTCTTATATTATAAATGTGAAAGTTTGTGGGTTTGGATGTTTAGATGTTTGGATGTTTGTTTCTCAATCACGCAAAAACTACTGAACGGATTTGGTTGAAATTTGGCACATAGATAGAAGATAGCCTGGATTAAAACATAGGATACTTTTTATTCCGATATTCTTACGGGAACGGGAACCACGCGGGTGAAACCGCGGGCGGCCGCTAGTCCTATATACTATACTTATCTACTAACATTACAAATGTGAAAGTTTGTGGGTTTGGATGTTTGTTCCTCAATCACGCAAAAACTACTGAACGGATTAGGTTGAAATTTTGCACACAGATAGTAGATAGCCTTGATTAAAACATAGAATACTTTTTATCCCTATATTTTCACGGGAACGGGAACCACGCGGGTGAAACCGCGGGCGGCCGCTAGTATACTTTATAACAACTAACGCATTTTGAGTTCCGTGGCTTCAGAAGCCGAACGGGAACCGGCGCTCAACGACCCTGGTGTCTGATAGAGAACCTTGACGCGACCAACGTAGCTTGGACTCGGCTTTGATTCTGCTTGAACCCGGCTTAGTGTAGCGTGAGTCATCTCGGGAGGATGTCAGGATATGTGGGATTCTCCTTCGCCTGCCCGTGATGCCAACTAGCCCAGCAAAGAATAAATCTAATATGCCCTAACTTCAACTTTCTTTTCCTCATTATCTGCCCGAAACAAAGATCTTTTTAGTACCTGAATACGGTGTTCGGTAAGAATGCATTCGAAATCGAGCGAAAAAAATTACTTAGTTCCACTTTAAACTTAACTTTTACTATAAATTCTAAATCACGAATAGTTTTAGCATTATTGATGTTCTTAAAAAAAATAAAAAACGATTCATTGACACACCCTTCCTTCTCAATCTCAGGCAAAAGACACTTATACACTTTAAAACTAGTGTCTCTGTAGAGCTGTAGACCTCGCGTTTGTGATATTATTGTCATCATAGACATAGACAATTTTTCGATTGTCATTTTTCGAAATGGCTGAAATATAATTTTCATCATATCTCCATTTTGAAAACGAAAAACTGGATCGACAGAAAAATCTATATAATTATATAGAAACTGCTCACAACATTTGACGAGAAGCGATTGGGAAATGCGACCTGTAGAGGAGAACCAAAGAGAATGTAAAAAAACTAGCGTTTTAAGGAGAACAAACGGTCAGGTAGACTGCGGTATAGCCAGATATACAAAAGCATTTTTGCTCAAGCTGCAACGGAGAAGCTTCGCGCTCGCTCAGTCAATTAAATACCCAATATTTACTATATTTTCTTTAAAAATCCTATTTTAAACCGAAATTCACCTTTCGCTTGCTGCCATCATGTCTCGAGTAATTAAATTAATTTAGAATTCGTCACGGCGACGTGGAACTGACGTTGTCTCGTCGTATTTATGTAAAATATTTTAAATTGCGACTAATTATCACCAGGTGGACATTAGAGTGTTCGTCTTGGGTCTGATTTCACTTGTTAGAAAACCCATGTGGAGTAGATTAGGTAGCGATAAAAAAAATTAGACAAATTGTTTCATTATGCACGTAGTACACTATAGTCGGTCCATGAAAATGTTGAACATTTTAGTACTGTTTCTAATTAATTAACAGATAAGGCAAAGAGTGACAGTGACATATTAGTATAACAGAAGTTTCAATATGAAAAGGTTCTTAGTATACTAAATCATTGTAGGTCGTCGGTACGTCTAATTGTCTCCATCAACTTATTTGAAAAAAATATGTTATGTAGCCTGTAACAATGATTAAAAATTGGTTTTAGAGATATTCAACACTGAAATTAAATAATTTAATGACATATTTACAATGGGCATCGTAAAACATCAACAACAATCTATTGAATTTTAAGATTTTAGGCATTCACTACGCTATTAAGATAATAAATACATTAGAAAAAATACTAGAAAAAAATCGATTCACCCGTTGCACGGCCCGTCTGAGGTGCTAAGGGCGAGTCGATTTTTTCGAGTATTTTTTAAATTTTTTCTAATATAGGTAAATCCTCTAACATAACGTAACATGACGACGACAATTAACAAAAAGTAGTTTGGCCCTAAAAGTAATTTACAATTTCAACTTTATTGCAATAAAATTTCTTATTTCTTTTATTTCTCTTTCTTTTTTCTTTCTTAAAATAAATTTCTACGTAATTTCTAAGAAAAGCAAAAACACGAAGTTAGCCGATGCCCATTCTTAATCTTGAAATACTGTATAAATAAAAGATTCAATACTACGAGTACTAAAAGTTTATCTAAATACCATTGGTAGTTATTGGTAGCTAATAATTTCATTTATACGTGTGAAAGCTGAGCTTAAAGACTTAAAAACTAGCCAACAATAAAAAAATAATGTACATTTTTAAAAACGTCTTTTGCTGAGAATATCACTTTAAAAACTTCACACCACATCATCTCACACTCCAAATTTCGTTTAACTCCTCCGAGCCATCTAATTATATCTGACTCCATGGGGACGGTCACAACAGGTGAAAAAAATTAAATAGTGTCTAGTGATGTCGGCGACATGTCCGACACTACTGTGGGAACTGGGTCGACACTGTTGTGGCTGTTGTGACACGCGGCGCCACGGGACGACCACTGTGCGTGGTACAACTTACAAGCAAAGATTGAGAGCTTTATTTAACCGACTTAAAAAAAAGAAGGAGGTTCTCAGTTCGTTGGAATCTTCGTTACTCGATTACTCGAAGACCACTGTACCGATTTGAAAATTTCAGCATATACTTCCAAGTTGGTGCCATTGTCGTAAGGTCAGGATCTGATGATGGGATTCCGGAGAAATCAAGGGAATTCTTCAAATATTATAGTCACACCTATAGGAATGGTATTTTCTTAAATAGCTTGTACATTTGCTTTCGGAAAGTACCATTTTAATGGAATAGTATGAGTGTGTTTGGCGGATTTGATTCCCCTTTTTGTACCTACTTAGTTTGATCGTGGGCGGGCGGGCGGTTGATGCATCTATTTTGCATGTTTTGCCATCTTATTTAACATTTATTGTGATGATGATTTTAGGTATCCTAAGAATGTTTTTGTTATCTTTTTTATTTGCACTTTTGTCTTATTTGTTAGATTAATGATAAAATACATATCCTAATGCTTGGCTTTAATATTCAGCCACATTTAATTTAGTGATGTAACTAGAACATTTAATAAAAATGATTAGGAAATCCCTTGGGAACCTCTGACCGGTATAAAAATATTATAAACTAGGTATCTGTGTGGCAAAGATCCAAATTCTTTCAGCCGTTTTTGCATGATTGAGTAACAAAAATGTAAACATCTACATATCCAAACTTTCACATCTTTCACATTTATTGGAACACTTTTTACGAATTACAATGCGTAATATTGGTTAATTCAGATGTTAATAAAGAATTATTTTAATTTTGATTTTTTGGTTTTACATTTGGTTTTACATTTATAATATTAATAGGATTACATTCATTCATAGTACCTAAGTACCTAATTTAATTTGAAAACGATATCCTTAAATTAGTTTTGAAAACCGCTACCGCCTTTACCTTACAGCTCCATGAGACGTTTGACATATCTCAAGTAATGGGGAGGCGAAGGCAAAGTGAATTACAGATGGCGCTCAGTCTTTGGAACAATTGTCAGTTTGAGCTTATATTGTCTTGACTGTGTATTACGTGATTTTACTTTCTTAGATTGTATTTTTTTCGGTTTTGCGGACAAACAATGTATTCTATGCTAACTTTAGCTCAGATAAAAGAAAAATTACGGAAAAGAAAAGCCAAAACAACAGACAATAAAGTTTATAGCAACTTACAAAAAATTGCTAACAAGCATTACATTTCTTAAAATTTCGTGTAATATTTACAAGTAATCTTTTTATTTTAGATTAGAAGCATATGATTTAAATTTTAACAAAGCAACTGAGTGTGAATTTCCGTGTTTATAGTTGCCTGATGATGCCTTCTGTGCAATAGTAATTTCAGGTTTCTGTACTGGAATTTCTGTACCATCCAAAATTACACAAACCGTTTTATCATATTTATTTTATTATTCTAAGTTTCTTGAATGACTCTGGCATATAAAATTCTATTAATTCTCTGTTTGGCCCCAATATTGGGCTTATTACATATTTGATATACCTATCAAATTCATCCAAGTTATAAAGATGTTAGAAACTGCTGAGGTTGAAATATTAAAGAACAAAGCTGTTATAATTCAAATGTTGTTTTATTTTGGCGAAGCTTCATCAAATTCATGAAACATTCCTTTTGATTTATAATGTTTCTCAGGCTCAGCAAAGGAGAAAATCGAGGGAAAAGCATATTTTTTTTTATATTTTTTTGCCTACTATTTTTTTTGTTACTGGGAAATCGATGAACTCCAATATTTTACAAGTTACATGCATAACAATGCGGCATTTTCTCAGTATAAAATTAAAAAGTGCAATACTCCAAAAGATTCCCATATGTTTTGACACTTTCTTTGAGGCGGCCGGGTACCAAAGACCAGACGCCACCTATCGGGATAAAATTGCGCTTTTCCTCCCCATTAGAAAGAAGTTCCAAAACGAATCGAATACGTGACTCGATCTCGGCTCAAATCGATGTGGTGACTGAGCGATACCGCGATGGAGACAATCGGTTCGGAGGCTATTACTTTAATCACAATGTACGGTAGCTTTAATGGACTTTTGGCCTTTGCGACGCATGTGTGATGGCACGATAGTTTCCCTTTGAAGATCCTTTTATTTTATCAAATAGTGTATTATACAAACTTTCTTGTTATCTAAAGTTCTTTCGAGGAGCTCGATGGCGCAGTGGTTTAGCCCTGGCCCGGCGATTGCGGAGGTTAAGCAACTTTTGCAAGGGTCATGGGATGGGCGACCGAAAATGTATTATCTCAAGCTCCCCGTGCTTCGGAAGGCACATTAAGCCGTTGGTCCCGGCTGCATTTGAAGTCGTCAACACCCACCAATCCGCATTGGGCCCGCGAGGTGGGTTATGGGCCATCCCCCGTAACCACCCATAAAGATGGCCTGTGCCCCAGTAGTGGGGACAAAAAATTGACGTTGCAAAGCTAATTACAAAGTAAATCCTATTAGTACCTGCATAGTGTATTTTTTTACTGTTATTTGTGGACTTTTAAAATTTTAAGTATATCTAACAGATAATGACATTTATACCTGCATAACGATGAAAAGTAACTTTTAAATATTTATTGCATTTCTTTTGCGAGAACCATTTTTTTTATACCTGGGAGTCCCGACACTTAAACTCTTCATCTGTATGGCTTCAGAGGTCACTAAAATCACCGACACATATCAAATTGTATATTTCTCTCTGACAGTGCGAATTAGACGAGTGACAGTAAAGTGATATGTACCATAGACATCACTGATCTATATCTCTTGATAGGCAGTCAAATATGTTTAGTGCCTGTTTGGTTTTACAAGTGCCATTTATATTCGTATTGTGTGTGGCGATAAAATAATATAATATTATACTCGTGGATAATATTAGAAACTACCTTGAGAATGAGGTACCATTATGAAGACAGGCTGTGAAAAGGCAAGCATTTTATGAATTTTAAAGACCGGAATTCGCATAAGACTAAACTTAAGTATACGTTCCGGACAGTATACTATTTTCTTGTTAAGAATGGAACAAAATGTTTATGAAATTTTCTTTTGTCTAACCTAACCAAAACTGACCTTTAATGCTTCTTGCTACAGACTACGGTAACTGGACCCGTATTTATAAACTGCTCTCAACGTTGAGAGTTATCTTGAAATCATACCTGAGATGCTGTTCTTACAAGAAGAGCATCTCGAGTATTATCTCAAAATAACTCTTAACGTTTAGAGTGGTTTATAAATGTGGGCTTACGGAAACTCTAGTTGTACTTTAACTCTAGGTACAGTTATGCTACGAGTGTCTAGACACACTATGCCTAAGTTACGCGGCCGAAGTTTGGCGGAAACGATTTTATTATGAAAAAAGCGCGACGTAATTTCGGCCTAATGTGTCGTCAGTAATTCAAATAGCATTGCAGGCGTAATATTGCCGAACTTCGGTCGCGTAATTTCGGCATAGTGTCTAGTCTAGACACTTACTCTATACAGTGGGAAAGCTTAATTTTTTCATAACTTTACTCCAACTATTGTTAGTACTTGTATACTAATTTACCATCAAATCCCCAACTACAAGACAGATCTAATTTGACAATCCCTCACAGATACGAGTTTTCAATCACGAGCCGATAAGAATCAAATTATCAAACCGAAGACAATTCTCACTTTAAAGGTCCCCGGTCAAGAATCGGACAAGTGTGAGATAGATTTCAAAGTTGGAGGTTCCGTAGTTTTTTTTTACTCAAATTAAAATGGGATAGGTAATTTATCTAAATAATAACAAAAAGTATGTAACAGAGTTTAAAATAAATAAGAAGGTATATTGTGAATAAGTTGAAATATTGGTAAAAACATAAGACAGCAAAGCAGAGAAGTGAAATAAATTTAGTGATCTTTAAAAATTTTGACCATAATAATATGGAATTGATGGTTTCTTCAATTCCAATACGGAACCCTAACGACGCCGTCGGTCTCAGCGCGTATCATCTATCAATCTAACATGGATAAAACGGCAGGGGGCGCCCATTAAATTCGTTCTGTTTCCATGGGTACTGAGGACAGAACATTCAACGTGACCATATAAGCAATGTGACGGCAGAGTACGGACCAACCCTTCACCTTTAAGTCAGTAGGTAGCTCAGTCTAGCAACCTGGGCCCTGTAACTCGGGCATTACACGACAACATCATTGGTAAAGTTATTAGGCCCAGTAACTATTTACACAGGGCGAGTAGGCAGGCGAGTCGAGTAAAATATGACGGGGGAAGACTCGGCCCAGTTTCCTTGCCCATTTGTTAACATTGGTCGAGTATGCTTGCTTTTTATCGCTGGCTACTTGACTCGATGGTCTACTTGACTAATGTAAACTAGGCTTAAGGAGTAAAAGGCGAGTAAACTTATTCTCCAATGGAAGAGGCCTGGGTCCTGTAGTAGACTGTCCTCGTAACCCCTGGCAGGTTGCGTGGAGGACACCAACATCATTTTCATATTTTATTTGAGAAAACGAATAATATGTTTTACTTTTTTGGAAAACAATGTAATTTTTATTATTTTTCTAAATCTAAATTTCACCGAATTTTCGGAAACATAAAACACCTCCAGGGGTTGGGTGGCTATAATGAGTTATTTTAATGAATCTTTGCCCTCTATCATTTACATTAGGTGAATTTAGGTGACGTAAAAGCAGTGGTTGTAACGCAAATACGGATGTCGATACATCTCTGCGATCGTAACCACAAACGTCTTCCATGTCAAACTCGTTACATTTTTTTTATAAGTTTTTATTTAAAGAAAGCTTTTGCTGATATAAATCCCGTTATAAGCATCAGGAAAAACCAAATTGTATAAAACGCACTGCACTAAAGTGCACATATAGTGGGCTAATTACATAGTTGATTTTAGTCACCTAGCAAGTCGCTTCCAAAATTGAATCGCAGGTGATGGCGTCGCTGTCGTCTATGTAGTTGATGGCGTAACCTAGGTAACAATATGTAATAACGTAGTTCCAGTTTTAGCCACCGGATCAGATAATTTTGTTCAGTCGCCTGCGGCCTAGGCCGAATTGTCATTCACACGGTCGATTTTCACGTCGAAAGTCACCCATGTACATACAACATCAAAAAATGCTCGCTCACAAAATAAAAAATTATAATAAAGTCAAAATCCATCTCAATTCTCAGTCTCACCTACTGTTATGATCTCCCTTTACCCAATATCTTTTAACGGCACATCCATTTGTCATACTTGTTTCAATTTACGTACTTTTCTCACGCCCTAACCGTCTCCGAAAAAACTAATAGCCTAATACAATCTCACAAAATAGGTTTGTCGATCACTTATTATGGCTTTAACAAGTTATAACAGTCGTTCGTATCTCGAAAATCAATGTTGGACAAATAAAACGCTACAATGTACAAAAAACAATTATGTTCACGACATCTCGCAGACTTGGGGTTCCTTAGGTTACGATAAAAACCACTCAACAACACAACAGTGAATTTTGTGTCTTGTTAGAACAGAACGGTATTCTATTTGCAAGACCTAACTCCCTTATTCCTAAAAATATAAAATCTCATTTATAACAATTTAGATAGGAGTAGTGTGACAGAGCTAAATATTATTTAAAAAGTTTATTATTTTTATAAATATTTTTTGCAAGTATTTTTAAATTAAGATCAAGTATCCAAGTAAGATTATGATTTTCAGTGTTTAACGAATAATCTGAAAAAGAGGATTATTATTATACAATACTAAATAAGGGGAGGCCTATTCCCAGTAGTGGGTGTCGTGCGGCTGATATGATGACGATGATGATGAAATAATATACTAGATAGAATAAGAAAAAATACGCTGAGCTACCGAGTCAGTCAGCGGTCAGAGCATTGGACCGGATATCCAAAGGTCGCGGGTTTGATTCCCGTCCGAGAAATGATCTGGTGCGAGGTGCGTATTTTTTCTAGTATATTATTTAGTACTAGCTTCCGCCCGCGACTTCGTCCGCGTGGATATTAGAGAAAATCCTTAGGGAACCTTCAACCAGGATCCGACCAGCCGTTTTTACGCGATTAGGCGGGTCCCCACCAAGCGCGCTGCCTCGCGAGGCAAGACGTTTACCGCGTGAGGCGGGCCTCGCACGAGGCTGCTCGCTTGGTGGGGACCAGCCTAATCGCGTAAAAACGGCTGGTCGGATCCTGGTTGAAGGTTCCCTAAGGATTTTCTCTAATATCCACGCGGACGAAGTCGCGGGCGGAAGCTAGTTTTTTACAATAATCAGAATTGGGTCCGGAGATATTAGTAGGTATCTCGTTCCCGTTCCAGTTCCAGTTCCCGTTCCCAGTTACCGTTCCCGTCCCCGTCCCGTCTCCGTTTCCGTCCCCGTCTCCTGGGGCTGAATTATGTCCACCGTGTTGTTATTACCACTATAAATTAATGTTATTTTCGCAATCACCATCCCATAAAACCTCAAAAACGACATCCACATCGATTTTCATGTTTACTTACTCCATTTACCCCTAAGGGATGATTTTCAAAATATCAAAATATGTAACTGCCTATTTCTTTTTAGACGTGCTCCTACGAATGTTAAAGTTGTAATGTCTATTTTATATTCTTTTTCCACACAAAATTTGAACTTCGTTTTTCCCCTTCAGGGGTTAAATCATGTCCACCGTGTTGGACTTCAAAATAAATGTCATTTTCGCAATCACCATCCCATAAAACTTCAAAAACGACATCCATATCGATTTTTAAGTTTACTTACCCCATTTACCCCCTAAGGGGTTGATTTTCAAAATCACAAATTGTATGTTTGTCTATTTATTTTTAGACGTGCTCCTACGAAGTTTGAAGTGGTACTGTCTATTTTATATTCTTTTTCCATACAAAATTTGAACCCCATTTTCACCCCTTTAGGAATTAAACCATGTCCACCGTGTTGGACTTCAAAATAAATGTCATTTTCGCAATCGTCATCCCAGAAAACCCCAATAACGACATCCATATCTATTTTTAGGTTTATTTACTGCATTGCACCCCCATTTCATCCCCATAGGGGTTGAAATTCCACCAATAACAATATACGTTGCGTTAGATTTCCATCCGTAAGCCTAAATTACAAATTTAGTGATTTTTATTTCCAAAATAAAGGATTATCTTCCAAACACAACTTCATCCCCCTTTTCACCCCTTCGGGGGTAGAATTTTGAAAAACGCTGAGATATGTATTTGTTTATTTTCAATCATCAACCTAAACACAAAATTTGAAGATCGTAGCTTCAAAACTGAGGGACTTTCATACAAACTTTCATCCCTTATTTCATCCCCTTAGGGATAGAATTTTCAAAAATCCTTCCTTAGTGGATGCCTACACTGTATAAGGTATCTGTGTGCAAAATTTCAAGTCTCTAGGTTAAGCGGTTTGGGCTGTGCGTTGATATCTCACTCAGTCAGTCAGGACTTTGAATTTTATATATATAGATTGTTGTATTGTATAAAAATTGCATCGTGAATGCAAAAATCTCGAATTATTATTATTTAATTTTTTACAGCAATACAATCATTTATCAAAAAGTTAGATAAAGTTCCTATTCAAAACTAGTATCAAAGCCATAACCTATACAATTATTGACTTATCTACGGAACCTCGACCAACAATCCCACATCGTCCCCATCAGGTTTTTGTATCACAACCTCAATGTCTCGGCCGACATTGAGTGACAGAGTTCATTTCTCTCTACATTCGGTTGGCTTGTCGTGTATTCGGGAAACTTTGTAAAAAAGTAGCTGAATACTATACCACCATGTCACACTGAATATCGCATTCGTATAGCAAGGTTAGCTACTGAACAAGCGCAAAGTAAGTGTGACATGGTTCTTTGGGTTCAGCTACTTCTGAGGCTTGTATCGCGATACTGAATAATTGTAGGTATGTGACTGATAGCCACGCGTACTTGTTACAAAAACGTTGTGTCAAAACGAAGCAGTGGAGCGGCGTTGTTTTGCGGTTGACTGACAACTGGCTTAGGTGTGGGACTGACACATTTTCAGCGTTATCTAGTTGGAAAATAAACATTAATGTTGTGGTGGGATATGCCAGAGATAGTTAGAGTTTAGGGGTGTACTGAATCGCATTAAGCGGTGGCAATAAAGCAAGCAAATATCGAATACCTACTTTGCTAATAATGAGATATACATGGGCGAATAAAGCCGCACAACTTTCGCCGCCCGACGAAAATCGACTATGTTAATGGCAATGCGGCCTATGCCGCAGGTGACTGAACAAAATTATCTGATCCTGTGGCCAAAACTGGAACTACGTTATTACATATTGTTACCTAGGTTACGCCATCAACTACGAGTACATAGACGAGAGCGACGCCATCACCTGCGATCCAATTTTGGAAGTGACTTGCTAGGTGACTAAAGTCGACCGTCATAGGTAACTAAAATCGATCATGTAAATATCCCTTTATTTTGCACTTTACTGCGTTTCATACAATTTGGTTTTTCCTGCTGCTTATAATAGCATTTCGATCAACAAAATCTTTCTTTAAATAAAATGATTTAATAAAAAGTTTGACATGGAAGATGTTTGTGCTTACGAGCGCAGAGATATATCGACATCCGTATTTGCGTTACAACCAATGTAAATAGTAGAGGGCAAAGATTCATAATAATAACTCATTTTAGCCTCCTAACCCCTGGAGGTATAATATTGTTTCCGAAAATTCAATGAAATTTAGATTTAGAAAAGCAACAAAAATACATAAGTTTTCCAAAAACGTAATTAAAATATTATTCGTTTTCACAAAAAAAAATGCAATTCAATTTTGGAAGTTACTTGCTAGGTGACTAAAGACGACCGTCATTGGTGACTGAAATAGATCCCTGTAAATAGCCCTTAAGGGACTGATTGAAACAATCTGTTCAATCAATCAAATCAATCAAAAAAAGATAAATTTTTGAGTTTTTCAGTTAGTGTTTCGCAGGCTCAAGGCATGTGAAATGCTTCAATGATTTAAATTTTGAACTTTTCTTATCCAATTATAACAAAACTCAAAAAAGCTATAGATCTATTAACAATTTTATTTACTGACATTGACAGACCTATGAATACATTACAAAAGCTAAGTAATCATTATTTAATAAACTTCAAAATTTGATAACTATTTATGCACTGTTGTACATAAACCGCGTACTTTCAAAACTGTCTGCCCATGTGTAATAAAATAAGTGAAGATTTCTAAAATTAACGCTATTTTCTTCTAGTTAAGGTTGAATTTAAGGTTAGCTGGAAATTAAAACATTTAAGTCATTTGTCAAAGTGGGGTCAAGGGGTGTGATCAGCCATGCTAATCAATACACGGTGAGAAGAGATGATGATCAATTATGTTATGTAAATTGTTGACTAACAAGTCTATGGAACTCGTTTTGGGCTACAAGCGACTTATACCGCTGCGGCAGCGAACTGAAATCTATGGAACGAGCATTCCGCTCAAAAAATGGCACCACACGAAAATTACAACTAAGTGGATGGAGCTAAAAATGCTGGCATTTAATTATGCAGCACAACGCGTCTGAACACTACTGGTTGCTTATTAGCACAGTACATATATAAGTTTTTTCAAACAGTATGAGAGCTCCATGGAAACGTTCGAATTTGACGGCTGACGTCACTCTGAGAGCTCTAAGCAAAGTTCGCAGTACTTTGGTCAGGGTTGTGACATCGCGTCGCAGTTGTTTCCATAGCGTTCGCGCGTATAGCATTTCACGAGACGGCCGGAAAATGCCAACCCTAGCGATCCGACGGAGTGCAATGACAAAAGGGCCTAAGTGACGTTAGCTCCTCTACAGTTTGAAAAACTTATATATGTACTGTGTTATTAGTAACCATCATTTATATACCTACTCATAGATATTTCTATATTTAAGCAAAAAAATATGATGTTATTTTTACTGCCTTCTTTGCGTCGTTTTACACCATTTGACTACACAGGACGTCATTTCTTATAAACTTTCTCTTTCTTTCTTTTCTTTTTAATACAAACTACAATTATTGTAAAGATCACTAACGCCAGTCACCGAGCTTGGGCTGGCCCGACTAAAGCTGTGTGGGTTGTAATTTTTTGGCCCCGTGTTGCCATTTTTTTAGCAATATTGGCTCAATGAAACCATGAGAATCATCACCGGACTTATTAAAACGACCCCTCTACCATGGCTTTCTGCACTGGCGCATATACCACCACCAGAACTTCGTAGGTGTAACGCGACGGCTTCCGAATGGGAAAAATGTCTGAGACAAAACATGCCAATCCGGGAAACACTCGACCATCTCCCATGCCAACGTCTTCCGTCCAGATCCCCCATATGGGTTGACGAACATATCAGAGCCCCTTTCAGCATGAAAAAAGCATGGACTTCTTTATGGGAAACCTCTGACCACCCGCACAAATCTTTAATACCGAACCCAACGAACAAACCAGCAGGATTTGATGCACAACGGGCAATATGGGTCAAACTAAACAGGTTCAGGTCAGGACACGGGCGATCAAATCACCATCTCCATAAATGGGGCCTAAAAGACTCAGCAGCCTGTGAATGCGGGGCCCCAGACCAGACCCTACAACACGTCGCTGAGGACTGCCCGCTGTACTGTTTCCCCGGTGGTGGTTTAAGGGAACTCCACCAACTGACGCCCGCAGCCGAGGAGTGGCTAAGAGACTTACAACTGGAGGTTTAGGATGATGACGCAGTCGGCCATACGATAATTATACCATATAATTATACCATACGAAATTTTTTTTTTTTTGGCCCCGTGTTGCCATTTTTTTAGCAATATTAGCTCAATGAAACCATGAGAATCATCACCGGACTTATTAAAACGACCCCTCTACCATGGCTTTCTGCACTGGCGCATATACCACCACCAGAACTTCGTAGGTGTAACGCGACGGCTTCCGAATGGGAAAAATGTCTGAGACAAAACATGCCAATCCGGGAAACACTCGACCATCTCCCATGCCAACGTCTTCCGTCCAGATCCCCCATATGGGTTGACGAACATATCAGAGCCCCTTTCAGCATGAAAAAAGCATGGACTTCTTTATGGGAAACCTCTGACCACCCGCACAAATCTTTAATACCGAACCCAACGAACAAACCAGCAGGATTTGATGCACAACGGGCAATATGGGTCAAACTAAACAGGTTCAGGTCAGGACACGGGCGATCAAATCACCATCTCCATAAATGGGGCCTAAAAGACTCAGCAGCCTGTGAATGCGGGGCCCCAGACCAGACCCTACAACACGTCGCTGAGGACTGCCCGCTGTACTGTTTCCCCGGTGGTGGTTTAAGGGAACTCCACCAACTGACGCCCGCAGCCGAGGAGTGGCTAAGAGACTTACAACTGGAGGTTTAGGATGATGACGCAGTCGGCCATACGATATGATGATTTAGCAATATTTGTTTGTAATTACACTTCCATAGATTTTAGTTCGCTGCGCTACGGCATATGAAAGCTGTCCAATCTGACGACTAATCGTTTTCAGTTGCGTGTGTTAGGCTTATTTTAGGATTTCACATCATTAAGTGATTATTTAAATACTGCGGAAGAAGAATCAGAGACCTATTGAAATATAATAAATAAGAAAGCTTGGTGGCGCAGTGGTTTAGCGCCTTGTCCAGCGTTTGCGGAGTTAAACTCGAGCTCCTCCGTGTTTCGGAAGGCACGTTAAGCCATTGGTCCCGAGTGCATTTTGCAGTCGTTAACACCCACCAATCCGCATTGGGCCCGCCTGGTGGGTTATGGCCCATCTTCCTTATTCACCCTTTGGGAAGGCCTGTGCCCCAGCATTGAGGACATTAAAAATGGATGGTCAAAAAGAAAGCATGCAATTTTGGTTTGGTAAGTAGGTACTAAAAAAATTTCGCCATTGAGTCGGTTGCATAATTTGTCAATGCATTGGGCCGGAATCCTAAAGGTGCGGTTCGGGATTGAGTCCCGTCTGTGGTGCTACAGGTGAGTAGATTTTTTCTGGTATTTTATAAAAAATAGCATTGTGAAAGGCAAAAAATCTAAAATTTAATACCAGTTAATTACCGAATGAGCTAATCACTGGGAGCCGGTGGTTAGTCAGATGGCGCGTGATGCAGTCGTACGCGCAGTCCCGACTATGTAATTGCAGTCGTGAAGTCCTGATGGTTGCGCCAGTAAACTGCTGCCTGGGATGTGACTAATCGGAGAGTGTGTCCATTCCGCTCCGAACGCGAGGTTCGATCACGTTGTCCAATTGATCGAACCACGTGGAACTTAAAATAAAACCCATGCACTGGCCCTAAAAACTTAGTACTTACCACACTTTTGAAATTGCAATTTTCTCACTAAACTGTGCTAAAACTATAGAAGTTAGATTAGAGTCTTGAAATAACTAAAATAAAATAAAAACGTTTAATTACTTTTTTTTATTTTCTTTGAAATTAAATGCTCTAATTTCTTATCTAGTGTATTTTAAAAGTAATTTTCAATTTTAAAAGTGTGGTACTTACAGTGTAGTTTGATTAATCGAACAGCGTGGATTCTGGATTCTTTGTAATTCAATCAATTTCAGTCAATCTAAACACAAGGAATTTTAGGTCCTTCGCGCACGTTTTAAATGTGAATGGCGCTTGTCAGTCCTCTCCTATTGGTTGATTATATATTTTTAGCATGCTTAAATACTAGTGCGCATTTATAAAGTACTAGCTTCTGCCCGCGACTTTGTCCGCGTGCATATTCGAGAAAATCCTTTAAGAAACTTTAACCAGGATAAATAGTTTCTATGTTTATCATCAAAATCAGATCAGCCGTTTTTACGTGATTAGTCGAGTCCCAACCAAGCACGCTGTACCGGCTGTACCCCTTTTTCCCTCCACCTCCCCTCCTTCTCACTTGAAATACTCGCAATCACTTGCCTCGATCAAAAAAAACATAAGTAATTATTAATTATTTATTAATTATTTAAGTAATTATTAATTATTTATTAATTATTTAAGTAATTATTAATTATTTATTAATTATTTAAGTAATTATTAATTATTTATTAATTTATGTTCTTTATTGTGCAATATATATATTTTAAATTCTTCCAATCGTATCTAATCTATGGCTAAATATTCGTTATCTAATTATGAAGCAATGGAAACAAACACACCTCATCTCGAACGTCCTTTACACCGAACGAGGACATTCGCACGCCGCCGCCGCGTAGATAACAACCATTATAATTGTTATTTGCATACAAAATGCATTATTGCTCGTCGTGTGCAGCGTGTAAGCATTGACAGGACCGATGAGTAGGCGACGTCGTAATTGCTAAGTGCCCACGTCATAGGTTTACACGAAATCATAAAACATAGAAAATTTTAAGACTTGATTTTAAAGTTTGTGTTATCACCAAAAACAAAAAATACTAAATTCATTTAGAGGCTGAACCAAAACATATAAAAAGTAGTAAAAGAATTGTAAAGACAAAAAAAAGTAATATCACAATGATAGTGCCTAAACATGAAAAATAATCCAATATTTTACCATGAAAAATCAAACGAATAAAATACAAGAATTCATTTTCTCTAAATAAATCGTACATAAATATAAAAAAACATCGCAAAAGATATAAGTGGTGGCTAGTGAATTAAGGACACCAGTAAATTTTCCCTCTTTCTCTTAGAATGCTGATCAGATCAGTTGAGTGTGTACAGCGATCTAAATCTCCTCCATTCACTCCCTGGATGGCCATCATCAGATCACAGCTAGTTCAATCCTTGGCGGAGAACCAAGGCTTCAAAGTTACCTTTTTTGTATGAAAACTATCAAAATTTCAAATTTTGACATTTGTTTTATCTTTTACAAATAAATAAATTATGAATTATTTATTTCATTTTATTACTAATGTTTCATAGGTCTGCTAATCGTTGACTTTGAATCATTAATTTTTGTATACAAATACTTAAGATGGCAAACAAAAACAACGTAAATTGATTACTACAAGGACTTAAAACATAATAAAATTACGCAAATAAACTGGAATGGATTGTAAGCAAAGGTAATAAATAAATTATTTTTAGACTTCCAGGTATATAATATTATGATGAAAATGCTAAAAAAACCATCTACTGCTTGAACCATTTCACTAGCGACAATACAACATACACAAATATTTTACACTATGAAATTCGTCATTGGGGCTTAAAAACTAGAGTTAGATTTTTTTGTCTCCAGTATTTCAAAATTAGATAGGTTTTTGGCTCTATTTTCTGGCTTCATTATTTGGAACGTATTCACCTCACCTGATGTTAAGTGATGTTTGCCGAAAGTATAAGCGGTATAACCAGAATCATCACCACTGAGGAACTAACTACCGTACCTCTAACTGTCGGAACACAACATTTTTTTAATTGTTGTTATGGCGTCAGGCTTAGAAGATGGTGGTAGCTAGCCAGGCGGACTTGAAGTAAGCCCTACCACCAACCAAACTGAGTACAAATTGTACCCCCCTTTTGAAAATCGAACTCAGGACCGTAGGTGAACCAATAGATCACAGAGGCGGTTAATTTATTTAAAATTATCTTAGTCCACTTAATAAATGCGTTGTAGAGTGCGTGAGCAGGGACCTAAGAAATTTCTCCAGGAATTTGTCCAGGGTGCTTGGAGAGTAAACATACTGATCTGTGAAACATACTAAAAGTCCCCGCCTCTAGGAGGTGAGCCGGAGGGAGGAGGGGGGGTTAAAGTTCCCACTTTTGAGTTTTTCGCTAATATCTTTAAAACGGTGCGTAGTAGAGAAAAAATATTATCTTCTGCGCTACTAATGAAAGCTAATAAATTTTTCTACAACTTTTGTCCTATACACTTTTTCGGATTCCAACCCATTTTCGAACTACACATTCTGGAAAAGTGAAATTTTCGAAAAAAACGACTTATCAAACACTAGCTGTTGCCTGCTACTTAAATCGTATTATTTCGGGATAAAAATAGCCAGTATGTTAATTCAGGTCCGAAAGTATCTATAAACCAAACATACAAATCTGTTCAGCCATTGAGTTGTCGAAACTTTTTACTTTTTCCTTTTTTATTTTGGTTTCACCGGCGTGTTTCCGTTCCCGTGGGAATATCGGGAGAAAAAGTATCCTCTGTTTTAATCTAGGCTATCTGCCAAGCTGTGTGCCAAATTTTATCCAAATCTGTTTAGTAGTTTTTGCGTGACTGAGGAACAAACATCCATACGGATGAAGCACTAAACATCCTAATAATAATATTATAAATGTGAAAGTTTGTAGGGTTTTTGGATGTTTAGATGTTTGTTCGGTTCAACCGTCTTCGAGTAATCGGTGTACATACATATAAAAAAGCGACTAATAGATAACCTCCTCCTTTTAAAATATTTGAAGTCGGTAAAAAAAGGGAAAATTAAAGCATAAAGTATTCACTTGGTGTCTGTCCAGCCCTTTTCTTCAATAATTTATTATTATTTGTGGAAGCTAACACACAAAAAACATAGTACTACAAAAACCACAATCACAGAACAAAGGTGTACAAACGTTATTTTTATAGTGAAAGGACACTAAACTTTCAAACATCTCCGTGCACATCTCCGAAACATACTTATAACTATTTATAGCTTTTTTATAGTTTCAAGACCATTCTCTCGTCATCTTGGCGCCAGGTCTCTAATCGATTGTCTAAAAATTATGACCTCAGCCACAAATAGCCCATTTCTCCTTGATGTACGTCACAAAACGCATTGTGACGTCACCACATTCTGTAACTACCCGCAAAATTTACATTAACACCATAAATCGAATGATTTTCCAGTTACGATCGAATAAAAATGCTGGGAAGTGTGTGTACGTGGTCGAAATTTATGTTTTCTTAGAAATGTGAGCTAATTTTATACGGTGTATAAGTAAACAAATCTCTTTACAGACGATTCAGTAGACTTTTTAAATATAAATTCGTGTTTAAGTCTTGTTAGATTATAAGAAAAATAATTACTTTTAAACACTTTTCACTTCCTGATAGATCAATTTTTTAACCGACTTACAAAAAGGAGGAGGTTCTCTGTTCGGCTGTATGTATGTTTTTTTATGTATGTCCGCCGATTACTCGAAGACGGCTGAGCCGATTGAAATAATTCAAAGTTATTAGATCAGGTTTGTTCCCAAGTTGGTCCCATTTTTTGAAATTTTGAAATCGGTTCAGTATTTTGAGGAAAACCTGAAAATACGAGTGTATTTCATGACTTCGACGACAAAACTGCGCATAACACGATCGCGACAGCTTGTTACTGCCGCTACCGTGGTTGCGACAGAAGACTACTGCGCATATCGTCATAGCGACTGAACTCCACTGCGGCGCACCCTACTCCGATGTAACGCTACTTCGACAACCCAAAAAAGCGATGGGACAGTCCGGCAGTGCAACAAACGGTAGGTAGTGTTTATTATTCTTATATTCTCTACCTCCGCAGTACCAATTTTTTTAAATTGGAGGGGCGGGGGGAGAACACATTTTATCCCTTTGGATTGAAAAAACCTATCTATAGACAGTGCATGTTTCATGTATGGGAATCTTTTACTTTTTTATTTTTGTGTAAAAATCAACGAACTAATATTCTTAGTTCGTTGGTAGGTATATGTAAACCACTGTACGATTTTTACACAAAAATAAAAAAAAGGAAAAGATAAAGGGGGGCTTCCCAATCTTCCCATACATGAAACTGAAACTGAAAACTATTTTTCATCAAACCTATACATGCAGTGCAGTGTCTGTAGATAGATTTTTTCTCGATTTTTTTTCAATCCAAAGTGATAAAATGTGTTCCCCCCACCCCCTCTAATTAAAAAAAAATTGGTACTGCGGAGGTAGAGAATATAAGAATAATAAACACTACCTACCGTTTGTTGCACTGCCGGACTGTCCCATCGCTTTTTTGGGTTGTCGAAGTAGCGTTACATCGGAGTAGGGTGCGCCGCAGTGGAGTTCAGTCGCTATGGCGATATGCGCAGTAGTCTTCTGTCGCAACCACGGTAGCGGCAGTAACAAGCTGTCGCGATCGTGTTATGCGCAGTTTTGTCGTCGAAGTCATGAAATACACTCTGATTTAGATGATTATTTTTGTTTTGAGAGGAAACTTTAGTGATGACACCATTTTGATTTCATTGTTATTGGTCCTTGGATTTAAAAGATACACAAGGGAACTCCTCAAAATCAAATAGGAAATGTATAGTGATTGAAATACTGACAATATTATGAAAATCTTAAGCAAATTAGGTATCTAACTATGGTCAAGGACGTTTTGGACTAAAATTGAACTGCGAAGGAACAACGGAACTCCTTAACAACAAACAGCACAAACAGTGGAAATTGAGTTTTTAGTGGTATACCTAATACCACGGAAAGAAAAGTGTGAAATGTAAAAAAATACATAACATCATCGCTTACATTTACACAATATACATACATACCCAAAAAAAGGTAAAACTACCTAATACAGATGGTACTTACACTAAAAAGAAAAAAAGAGAAAATTGTTTAAAAACAAAAAACCGACTTCAAAAAACCTGAAAATAAAAACAAATTAGCTTCAAAATCAAATACCTCTACAAAGCAAGAAATAATTTTTAAATCATTAGATACGCATATCATTGTAATAAAACACGTCTAATGAAGTCGGGTGGGGCTCTTAGAATAAAAAAAAAGAAGTCGTCCTCCAGCCAAATATAAACCCGTATACACATACCTATAATTCATTAATTAGTCATTAAGTAAGTATTATTTTGTAATGTCTAATTAGTGAAGAATTGGCAAATCAAGAATAGCTGAATCAGGAATATGCGAATTAGGAATTTGTGAAAAATGAAGTTGGCGAATGTGAAAACAGGGAACAAATTGTGGAATTTCAAACAATACATTTATTTTGTCGCCACATTGTAACCAGTGGCTGGCTGACTTGCTAAGCGATTCTAATAAAAATTTAAAAGCAAAATTAGCCAGAAATTATTAAAAAAAAACTTTTCACACTAACTTTGTATCACCTCACCTAAACTTGAAATGAAACTTTTCTTTCACCAAATCTCCATAAAATTCCAGTCACCCTTAAGTCAATACTCTGAAATACTGGACAGGGGGTTGGTATAAATCGTACCCGAGCTACTCAAATAAGGGCGAGACAAGGGTGATAAATAAATCACCGTCGAATCCTTCCCGCTGAATAAAACAGGTGTCTTTGAGATATGTCCATATTACCGCGATCCATTGAGGTCTGTACAAACTACAGGGTGAACAAAGACGTATACTTTATTTAAAATTAGCGGTCTTTACCAACCAAATTTCATCCAAATCCATCCAGCCGCTTTGGCGTAAAGAGGTAACAAACACACACACACACACAACACACGCACACACACACACACACTCATACATACACACACAACCTTTCTCATTTTCATAATATTAAGTAGGATCATCTAGAGCAGAGGTGCCCAAACGGTCGATCGCGAGAGCTTTTAAGGGCGATCGCCACGGATGACAAATTTGACACTTTGCACCCAGCGTAGTTTTTTTTTTATAATAATTTGTCAAAAGTGAGGAAAATAAAACTTTTTTCACCTTAACCGTACACTGGTACGTACGGTTAAGGTGAAAACTGTGCCAAAAACTGTGCGAAAAATTTTAATTTACTTGCAGATTATTTACTATTTTAATGTATAACGAGGTAACGTGTGAAGGATATAAATCTGAATACTGAGCCATTTTGACTCTAGTTACCTGACCTGACTATACATACAAGGACTCGGCTTTTAGGTGTTGTTATTTAAAAATATTTTCAAAAGCACTATTATGTTTTCAAAACATGCTGTACCATGCAAAGTGGACAGCAACAGAAAGTGTTAAATCTCCGGAGGCCACGATTACTGATGCTGGACACCGCATTATTTATGGGTGGCCCGCGTCTCCCCACTGCACCATCGCCCTCTGAAACTGATAACAAGAAAAGAAGCAAAAGTTTAAGAAAGTTGATCATTTTCTTAGATCTTACTGTCGTGTTACCCGATGTGACTTTAGCCCCGTAGATACTAGATAATAAGTCAGTTCTGACCAGTGCACTCTCACACACTGCTTTCAAAATATTAATTGCCATAAAGAGATTTGTATTTTGATCAATATTTCTGTACATGTTCTAATTTTTTTTTGTTTTTACTACAAATAATAGCACACCTTGCAGCCGCTTTGTTGGTTTTTAGGGTTCCGTACCCAAAGGGTAAAAACGGGACCCTATTACTAAGACTCCGCTGTCCGTCTGTCTGTCTGTCTGTCACCAGGCTGTATCTCATGAACCGTGATAGCTAGACAGGTGAAATTTTCACAGATGATGTATTTCTGTTGCCGCTATAACAATAAATACTAAAAACAGAAAAAAATAAATGTACATAACAACAAACGTACAACAAATTTTTTTTGCTGTTTTTGGTATGGAACCTTTCGTGCGCGAGTACGACTCGCACTTGGCCGGTTTTTTAACGTCACTAGACATGACAATTCTAACGATAGTTTAATTATAGAAATCCTTTCAGCCGTTTGAAATAAAGGAGGAAATAAAGCATATTACATACATACAAGGACCGCGTGAAAAACAGTAACCCTTTCCTTGTAATCGGGTAAAATGCTCACATTTTATTCAATGTTTTATTTTACACGACTGCAATAGTTTTCTCTTACGGATCTTTATTTGTCGGTTTCATAAATTTCATTATTTTCTATTAACTCTAAAATATTGAAACTGAAATTTTAATTGAATTTAAAATTTCAGTATTTCATACAACTTGTTACAAAACACCTGTAATACCGAATATGGTAAGAAAATAAAAGGACCATCAAACCGATCAAAATTTACTATGGTGCCAAACTCTGAAATCGCGAAATAAATCTGCTCTTTAATTTGGATATTTTCATTATTATTTTTTCTGAGAAACAGCTGGTTTTTTTTTGCAATTTCAGACTATGAAATCGCGAAGACGCAGACGCAAAAACCTGCGCGACTTTTCCCATAATATTCTTATTTTGTTTTTGTCGTATCTGTCGCTGTGTGGTAAATTTTCTTTTACCATTGAAAATGGTTATCAAATGCAAATCGCCTGAGACGTATTTTTGGTCATAGTTCCGAGGATTTTAGGAGGATCGAGATGGGAATAGTACCAAAAGTTGAGGAATTTATTGAGACACGTGTGAACGTTTGAATTTTGAAAATCGGCTGGTAACTTTTTTGAAATTTCCAAAAATTCGGGTTTTGTGGGGGGTGTTTGTTTACTAAATTGTAAATATTTCGAGAAAAAAACCGACTTAAGAAAAAATGACAAAAGGGGTCCTAGGGTATTAGTTTAGCTTCAAAATAGCGTTTTTTTTTTTTAAATCGGTTTATAATTGTGACCTGGGGCCGTACCGGCTAACGAATCGATTTTCATAAAAGTCTGCTGGGTTTCAACTTAAAACAGAGAAATCAAAGTAAGCAATTTCGTTTTGTACTTTTTGTTGACGTGATTCGGAAGATATCGATGTTCGTGTGACATCATGAATTTGGGTTCGTCATTTTGGCCCAATTGGGGCTCGATTTATCTGTTTTAATTTGAAACCCAGCAGACTTTTATGAAAATCGATTCGTTAGCCGGTACGGCCCCTGTAGGTGGTCCCTTTAGATTTGGAATTGTAGAAAGACTGGTATTTCGGTATATAAAAAGTGATGTAGTTTCTATGATTATTGACCGATCGTCATGGTAAAGGTATTGAAAGATGCGGAAGCAGACGAGAAGTGCATTAGTTGACTTTTGTGAATCGGTTAATAATATTTCAGCCGCGTCGAAGCAGTCAGGGGCACTTTTGTGACACGAGGCGCAGCCGAGTGTCACAATCGATCGTAAAAATAAAAAGGTACCTAGTATACCTTAGAAAAATTATAGGATTTTGCTTTTCATTTGAATTAGTTTTTTCGTAAATTTTTGTATTCATTTTCAATGCTCCGATTCTTGCGGGAACTGCGAAATCTGTGAATTTTTCCTCGCAAATGTGTTGAACAACGTCGTATGAAACTCATGAGCTCTTGCTTATTTTATTGCACATGAGGCTGCAAACTTATCTCATAATGTACAATTTTATGAAACAGCTGATTAATTTTCGCGATTTCAGAGTTGGTCCCATAGTAAAAGTTGTTCAGTAAGATGGTCCCTATCCATATTCGGCATTACAATTTTTTTTTGTAACACGTTGTACAAATGTACAAATTATTATTTTATCATTATTCATTCTCCGAAATTAGTGCTCAACGTACTGACATGCCAGTGTAGCGTTATTCATATGACATTGGCGTCCAGAAATACCAAATCCCGCTCGTAAAGCAACACGTCTCATAAGCCATCCATCGATCATGGTGGAACGGTCAAGACATATTTTGCGAATGTGTCGATAAATTCTGCGCAAGATTGTTTTTCTTGGATTCAAAATAGTTCATAGCTCTCAAGCGCGGTGCGTCATACCGTTCACCTCTCGAAGACATCTATAGGAATGCGATACAAGTGTTTTGTTAAGGGGCTTACATGCGGCAAAAAAAATTTTTTTTTTATTTAGATAATTTATTTTTATTTTTTTGTCGCATTATAAAAATAGCATTGTGAATGCCTAAAACCTAAAAAGTTCAATAAATAATTTTTATTTTAGATAAATTACATCCACAATGTGTTAGTACCTAAACTTAATACTATTGTTAGCCAACAAGACTGACTCAGATAAAAGGGTAGGTTCCCGTGGCTGTTACTCTTCAAATAAAGCACTTCCACAGTTGGGAAGTGTCTTGAATAGGGTATTACATCATTTTTTGAAAACTGCTTTAAATTAATCCTGAGGTCGTAATAAACCAGCGGAATTTTTATTTTAATTTTATAAAACCATTAAATGCATATATAAAACACGATTTTAATTTTTGATTTTGAATTTTCGCGCGAAAACACTAGCCACCATTTTGTTTATGCTCGTGGCGTCATTCTGTTAGTAAACAATACGAATGCGAAAAGAGCTGTCATGTTTATTTACTATTGGAGTGACGTCACACCGTAATCCAAAATGGCGAATGGCGTTTTGAACATTTGAAGAATAGATAAAAAAATAAGATTTTTAAAATTGAATTATAAAATTTATATTGCATTTTTATGAATAAATATTGACGTTTCTCGTTTACTATTTATGAAATGTATCTTAAATATGCATTTTCATACTTTATTTTACATGGTGTAAAATACCCTATTGCCAGTCTTTAGGATGCTATTGGGTCTGTCCCCTCACTCTGCGGATTAGGTAGGTGGTCTTCTAAAGGTGAGCAAAGTTCTGTCAATACATTTAATGTATGAGCTAGTTGTTATATTTTAGAGTCATAAAATTAATAATAATTAAATTATGACTCTTAAACAAGGCTAATATTTAAAAAATGACATTTTTTTTAATACGCGTCTAATTTTGAATAAAGTAACAACTGTTGCAATCAACTCTAACAGAAATCGCAGTTACATTGCTGCTTTAGTAAGAACCAATGTGACAACTATATTTTTTTAAACAGCAATGTAACTGCGGTTTCAATCGAGAATTAATAGCAACAGAGTTACGTAATCAGGGGGCAGGACAGAATTATAATAAGAGAGTGACAATTTTTGGTTTAAACTATTTTTTAATAAGGAAAATAATAAATTGTTGTGCTTTTTTGTTTGTGTAAGCCCCTTAACGATAAATTCACCACATACTCCCGATAAATGTATGGATGATGGTATGAAACAAACACGTTATTATATTTCTAGGTGTATGAGGAGTGTAAATGGAATGAATGAACCGAAAAAAAATACTGTAATAAATATTGTACATAAAGATCTCATTATTTTCTATTTGATACATTGTAAGGTATACTTTATATTAGGTATAACATTGCATTAATATATTTTTAGTTAGTTTATACGTGCACTAATTTTATTATATGCTGTGCTGTCAAAGGGACCATCAAACTGAACCACTTTTACTATGAGACCAACTCTGAAATCACGAAAAAAAATCAGCTGTTTCATACAAAAAATAATGATGAAAATATTTTTTTTTTCGTGATTTCAGAATTGATCCCATAGTCAAAGTTGTTCTGTTGTCCCTATATACCATATTCTGGTTTAGCCATTAATTCTGTTACACGTTGTATATCTAGCATATTTTTATATTAGTAATATATTATAGATATATTATGTCTATATCAGTATTCATGTATACAGTAGAGCACCTTCCAGGGCCGGTGAAGTAGCAACGGGCGTCGCTCGGTACTTGGCGCGCGCTCAAATTGATATTGAATTTATTTTCAATTTTAACGCGCCCTCCTTCAGTGCACAGAGTAAGCGGCGATATCAGAAACAATGTTTGCTATGTCTATATCGCACATCCGGTGCTACAAAGGTTTAACTGCAAAAATCACGAAAATGACTTTTGAACGCCATTATATTTAAAAAAACCGGTCAAGAGCGAGTCGGACTCGCGCACCGAGGGTTCCGTACCATTATAAATATAAATGTTTGGATAAGTTTAAGATTTAGTACAGTCTTTCAAAAGTAGGACAGACGGCGGACAGGTGGAAGGGCGAAATAGGCGGACAGTTAATTTACAAATCTTAACCATAGCTACTTATGGTGACTGAAAAACGAGTGGCTGACACTCCACATTGCAAACTGTTTATATTCATTGATGTAATGGACTTACGCTTCCGCTTCAGCTTCCGCTTCCTCTTCCACTTACACTTACCGTTACGGCGCCGCTCGTAATTCAAAACATAATAGTTTATTTTTAAATTGACGTATTAAAACGCGATGCAGAAAAACGAGCCAAAGGTCAGCGCCATCTAGATTTCGGTGATTGAACTAATTCTATAAGTGTTTTATCTATGGCTACCACTATCGAGCTAACGTTAGCCAGCTCTGAGGGCCTAGCCAAAGTAACATTCACTAATCTTCGTTATGGCTTCGCTTTCGAAACATGTATGGGATTGACATAAGGTTTCGTTAACAATCGAATTTTAAAACGTCTAATCCATACATGTTTCGAAGCGAAGCGATAGCGAAAATTTGCAAATGTTACTTTGGCTAGGGGGGCTGTAAAGTTCGTGCTGCCGATTTTGCCTGCTTTCGTATCGAATACGTTTTCGAATAGTATTTTTTTACGCGCGTAAGATTTCTCGATATAGTCCTATCAATGAGGATATTTGTTGTATGGCGACTTCCGAATAATTCTCCCGTCTATGAAATTTGGCATGTGATGAAGTTAGGTAATACAGATTACAGATGAACAATAATCCAATAAATTTTGTTACGAGAAGTTAGGTGTTTTTACCTAAACATGAAAATCGCTTATATCTCTCTGTGAATATTTCCTCGGGCAAAAATACTTTCTATAAACGTAGCGAATATAAACGTTACATTTGGTTCATAAATAGTGATACAGACAAGTAGTGAACTTATATTTTTTTTGTTATCGACAAAAATACTTATCATAAATATTTTGAAGAACAAATATATAATAATACTTACGTAAAGTAAATGCAGTGAGATGAGATGTGTATAAAGGAATAGTCATTAAAGTTCGTCACGTGTTTCACTTAATCTTAAAGTTTTACATATATTTTTATCTTTTAAAAACACACACATTGTACTCACATTGTGTAGTGTAGTTTTTAAACTACTTATTCATTTCTCTTATTTACTGTTGCTTGGTACTGCTATTTGTGAAGAAATAAATAAAGACTTATTATTATTCATATTAATAGTTAGTCTCTGTTCCAGACTACTCTGTTAAGTTGACAGTGAACAGGCGCCGTCCACCGCAGTGCAAACGTCAAACGCTATTTCTGTTGCGGTGCCGTTACTTTGCCCTCCCCCCTCCCCCCCTCCTGTCCTGTAAACAAGTGCTTTTTTATGGATATCAAAATTAGGTTACTCCGCGTCGAGGATAGATCCGAATGCCAGTATATAACGAGTTTGCTCTCTCTTTGATGTCTTTCTTCAATCTTCATCGGGATATCGTGTATGAAATAATCCTTTTGATAGACTTATGAAGATCAACCGACTTCTTACAATGTTTGTCAGACTTCAAGCTACTTTTTTTACTCTTGTACTATATTGCTTTTTAATTTTAAAAATACTCTGTAAAGATTTAAATAATTTGATTTTGGCATAACTATCGCGTATTGAAGTCAATAAAACCTATGCGAGACAATTTCAGTTGCATTAATTCAATGGATAATATTAAGTGCATTTAAGATTAATCATTACTAATATTATAGAGATAGCTCGGTGACACAGTGGTTTAGCGCCTGGCCCAGCGATTGCGGAGGTTAAGCAACTTTCGCAAGGGTTGGTCATGGGATGGGAGACCAAAAATTATTATTAGTATTATCTCGAGTTCCTCCGTGCTTCGGAAGGCACGATAAGCCGTTGGTCCTGGCTGCATTTGCAGTCGTTAACACCCACCAATCCACATTGAGCCCGCGTGGTGGGTTATGGCTCGTTGTTTATTTGTTTGTTCCGCCTTCACGTCTTAACTACTGAACCGATCATCATGAAATTTTACATACACGTTGTCAGGGGTACAGAAAAGGACATACTTTCCATCCTGAAAAAAATATTTTTCCCGAAGGAGAGTAAAAAAACTTTCCACGCAGATGAAGTTGTACTTAAAATTAGTAACATTTGAAAATTACAAGTTCTACTTAAGTCATTAATTACTTATCTATAGATACAATATATATACAATAATTTATATTATATTACTAATAAACGTATATTTGAATTGAACATTTCATGAGGCTTTAAGTAAGTTGGTCTTAGAAAACAAAAAAGGTTAAAAATAATAAGGAAAATAAATGGCCAAGGTATAGGTAGATACGAAAATGTAGTCTTCCTTACCTCTAATATATTGCAAAAAATATTTTTTTTTATCGAGACCACAAAGGGATTAAAACTAAGAAAACTTAATATAATTGAAAAAATACTAGAACAAATCGACTCACCCGTAGCAGCTCAGATGGGACGCTACGGGCGAGTCGATTTTTATAGTATTTTTCCAATTATATTATTTATCGTAATATAAAAATAGCATTGTGAATGCCTAAAATCTAAAAGTTCAATAACTAAGAAAACTTCTTTTCCCAGAGTATTTTACAGCACACTAAAACAAAAGCATAAAACAAGCAAACATTCGAGAAGCAAAACAAAGAAACTAAAACAGGGTTGTCGTCAATAAGCTATCTACCTATACACAATCGTTCAAACAATAAACAAATCTCACTGTAACATATCGTTACGATTAAATATGAAACAGCTGCTATGATTTCTGATTTCGTCGTTTTATATTCCATACTAAAAATAAACACTGTTTTCACATACCTATTATTTGTTTTCAATGAAAAAAGTAAGGAGTTACACTGAACATAGAGTCACAGATTCCATTCGGTTACACTTTTATACTTATTTTTCTGATCGGAAACATAAAACGCAATGGCAATAATTTTTGTACACATTTCAATAAAATTATTTAGGCGGAGTTAAAGGTGGTTAAAGTACAAAGATTATTGTTTACTCTGTGGCGTAGACGTTCTATAAATCACATAGACGACGTAAAAACACGGATGTTCAAATAAAGGCCATAAAAACATGAACTTGACAATGCTATTGATATAGAAGACACCCAGTTATTTGAAGAAAAAAACTTAGTCACGAACCAAGTCGATGGAGACGTTATCGGAGGCAACGTGACAGATCGTCGCGATACTGTCCCGGGTTCGATTACCGAAACTGATTATTGGTTTTTGTATTGTCGCGATGCTTGAATACCTTTGAGATGTATCTATGATTTTATTAAGTAGGCTTGGCAAATAAACGAAACATAATCTAATGTAACTGTAATGTAAACCATTATCAAATCCATCGAATAGCTACGTAGTGAAATAAAACTACAGGTTACTCCATCACAGAAATACAACTGCCTATACAATATTTCAATTGATCCGAAAAAACACATAGCGCTGCTTTGCATGAACAACACAACTCAAAATTTACCAATTTCAACAACATAAGTTAACAGAACGTTTTTTTTTTAATTTTCAAACAGCTTTAATTAACTTATTGTTAAATTTCAAACAGAGTTTAATTTTGTTTAATGTTCAAACAGCTCACCTGTAAAATTAGCTTTTTTGAGTTGTGTTTCTATTCATGTAAAGCAGATAAGCTTTTTCAAAAGCATCCAACAATTTTCATTGTCAAATATTAAGAGGAACATAACATCGGTTGGCAAAATTCGAATAGCGCAACGCTAAGCATGTCAAAGCGTCTCTTCCGCATGCATGGCGGAATGGCATGCATTTTGCATGCGGTAATATGACAGGCGACAACCCTGCTTTATCCGGTCGGGTTGCTAGCTTTGAAAAGCTGACACGCTCCGAAAGAATCAAATGCGATCTAAATGCGACCTTTTGGCCAATGCATTTTTCGATGAGAGAAAAATATTATTACCCTTCTATAAAATATGATAATTTTGCCTATTTTTTGTCTTCTCACAACTTCAAGAGACAACTTCACAGTATCAAAGACCATTATTAAGTTCTTCCAACTTTTCCTCATTACATATTGTATCTTTTACTTTATACCGCAGAGCATAGCAAATTCTAAAATTTTTCGCCATGACTGTTTTAGTTTAATAGCATTTTTTAACTGGTAGTTATCTGTTTGTAAACAAGCAATCATAGACCAAGTGAGCGCGAGCGAACCGTCTCCGTTTTAGCTTGGGCAAAAATGCTTTCATATGACCGCGGCTGTCTGTTTGTTTTCCTCTACAGGTCGCATTTCTCAACCGATTCTCGTGAAATTTTGTGAGCAAGTCCGATAACTATTGAGATTTTTTTTGTCGATGCAGTTTTCCGAAATTTTTCGAAAAAATAACATATTTCAGCTATTTCAAAAAATCATCAAAATGGTAACAATCGCGAGTTTCACAGCTCGCAGAGCCACGGGTAGTATTATGTTACGTATTTCGTAAACGAAAAAAACGCAGTACAAAAGTACAGTACAATATCGGAATTCTAGAACCAAATAGACAGTTTTGACATCTATCAAAGCTGTCTTATTATCGGCAATACTCGTACGCCCCGATATAGTGACATTGAACGACATCTACTAACGCAGAATACTTCAAGCGATCATTCTAAATTTGAATAAAAGTGGGTTTATAATGCAAATTCGCGACAGACAGCGATATGGTGTGACAGGAGAGGGAAGACAAGGAGGGAAAGGGAGGGGAGATGTTATGAATAATTCACGTATTTGTGATCAAAGACAATCGAGTGTCAGATGCGAAGGCAGGGATCAGTGTTGCCAGCCGTCACTTTTTCCCTGTCAGACCTAAAACAGTGTTGCCATATTTCACATGGAAATGTTTATACGCTAAACCGACGGCGGTTTATGTTGTAGCGGGCTTTATGTTATTATAATAGTAAATCAAAAGACTTTACGATGACAGCTCTACGAAAACGAAGCAGATTATAATTATATAATGTGAAATATGAGATCGAAAGAGTCAAAAAAGATAATCTGAATATATTCTTAGATAATATAAGTAGGTACAAAAAAGTAACTCGTCACCAGTGCCCCAGAACTCACAAGCCTTGTACTTTTTATATACTTACAAGCATTTTCCTTATGAAAATCATTATTCCACAAATCCGTTTGTCAAAACACGTTAAATTACACACTATAAATGTGATTGTTCATTTAAACAAATGTGTTTTCACGATTGTTTTCATGATTTCGTTAATCAAAAAAATATTATTAACTTACAAGTGTAAAAAAACTCTATAGAAAATCCTGCGTAATATTTCTGAGGGTGTTGCTTGAGGTTTCTTGCATAAATTATTTGAAAAAGGACATAATTCACATGAACTTGTCAAAAATTTTCTTGTAAATTTACTTGTGGACTTGTAAGTTTTGATAAACAAGGCACAGCTCTTCGGACGATGACGAGTCGTTTTTTTAGTAAATCCGATATGTTAGACATTTGACCATTGATATCTTTTAAACGCTATATTTTGAATTGCAGGATCTCAAAAATCATCCATATCTCAAGTATCTGTAGTAACTTTTAATTTCATTCAATTTATTAATAACATTATATTATTATCTTGTTTTTTTTTCTTAGAACATAGGTAACATTATTTAAACAGAAACGTTATTTCTTAATAATGTCAACAGTTTCCTTTAGAACCATCTTTGTAGATACCAAGACATCAGAGAATTAATGGCTTAATTTCTAATTATGACGTTTGACAAAATTTACAAAGACTTGCCTCAAGGCGAATTCAGTTACGCGAAGATGGGGTAGTAGAAAGTCATGATTAAAGGGTTTCGAACGTTAACTCCAGGGATGAAGATAGGAATTTCAATTACATTATAAACGTGTGTATGCTGTACGTTAATTTTATTAATACAGATTGTCTTCATTACATGTTAATATAGAGTTGTTGCTTTTAATTAACTCTTAAGTTCATAGATTTGCTCTCCAATCATCAACATCCGTTTGCACTATTCTTAAGAATCGCTAGTCTTTTCCAACAACTCGAGTAAGATAATAGACATGATGAATTTTTATTTTATTTAATGTTACATAAATTACCTCTCAAAAAAAGAAACATTGGTAAAATAATTATTTCGCTAGCGTGAAAACTGCCCGAGATATCACAGTTTAAAATGCACACAAATTGGACTCACCCGAAAACGCTCCATACTAACGGCTACCCTAGTTATGACGTCACGCCTTTTTTTTATGTATGCAACGCGTAGGAAATTTGTTCGGCAGCTATATTAAATATTGTGTTTATCAAAATGGTTTCTTAGACAAATTTGCTATAAATTTTACGGATTAATTAAAGGTATTATTTATTTTAATACATTTTATACTTTTTAAATGGAATGTCCGCCCAACTTTGAATGGTTATCGAACAAATAATACGCAATATATAAAACCAAGAGGTAAAAACTACTCTAAAAGTTCAATATGTTTACGATTTTTATTAGTATTTTGTTATTTTATTCATTAGTCGTCATCCCTATTAGGCGCATAACAGCTAAGTTCATAATACCATAAGGTCCTAACTCTACCAAAGCGGAGTCGAGACGAGAGGAAAAGAGATGTGTTTTAAACAGCCAACAGGATTTTATTACATATTTGCTCATCTCGTTCCCGCTCAGCTTCAGTGGAGACCGTTGAGCGGAGAGGAGAAGAGATGTCTCATATTTTGTATGGCGTAAATGTCAGCTGTGACTCGCCGAGCTGGGAGCTGGAAGCTGGAGTAGAGACGAGCGACGAGTGTCACTTAAGGGTGCACCGAGTGTCCACTAGCGCCGCCAATCAAGAAAAAATCATTACAACGAAATAACTATGTTTAACAAAATTCTGAAACATACAAAAACTAGTAATAGTTATAAACTATTTTTGTATGCGTTTTTTTCCTGGTTTAAATGTGTTTGTGTAGTTAAAACCAACCTGGATTAACGCCTAAAGTGGCCACTTTAGGCGTTAATCCAGATTTTAACCACACGAACGCATTTAAACTTAGAATTTTACGCATACAAAAATAGTTTATAACTAATACTAGTTTTTATATGTTTCAGAATTTTGTTAAACATAGTTATTTCGTTGTAATGATTTTTTTCTTGATTGGCGGCGCTAGTGGACGCTCGGTGCACCCTTAAAAGAGGCAAGCTTTTAAAAATAGGTACAAAAGCACGCTTTCCATTAAAAAAGTATGCATTTTACTAAATTACAAGTTCCGCCAATCTGCCATCTAGGTATGTTGTAGCGAAAAAATGACTAACTTTGTCTTTGACATTTGATATTCCTCCGCTCTAAATCGCTCACATCTCCGCTCCGCCACGCACAGCTTCGGTGGAAACATGCTAGTTGAAAAACAAATCTTCTCCTCCGCGCTAGGCACATTCTCTTCTCGTCCTCGCTATGGTGGAGGAACCTATAGTACATTACTGCAGCGGCACGCAAGACAGGCATTGAAGGACGAACGTGAAAATACGTGTACACATACGTGAGTCCATCAATGCCTAGTTGCGGCCAAGGATGGCCAAGGCTTGTATAGTACTTTTCTCAAATAATGCGCGGAAATTCAAACCAAGTAGGTAGTATTTTTAACTTTTTATTTCAAATAACAGTAGGATTGAAAAAAGAAGAAAAGAGAAAGATTTTTTTTTTGGAATGTGCATATGCCTTTCATTTGATACCCATATTGACCGAAATATTTTTTTCGTTTTTATTTTTCATTTTTCATAGTTTTTTTGGAATGTGCACATCAAGGCCTTTCATTTGATACCCATATTGAAAAAAAAAATTTTTTTCGTTATTTATTTTCTTTTCGTTTTTTAATATATTTTTTTCAGTTTTTTGGTATGTGCCCATCAAGGCCTTTCATTGGATACCCATATTGTATTTTTTTTTCAGTTTTTTGGAATGTGCTCATCAAGGCCTTTCATTTAATACCCATATTGCAAAAAAAAATTTGATGCCCATATTTAAAAAAAAAAAATTTTAATGTGCTCATCGAAGGCCTTTCACGTGATACCGATATACCGAATATTAAAAAAAAATGTAATTTGCTCGCTCATCAAGTCAAGGCCTTTCATTTGTTATCCATATTCGTGTTTCGTTGAAAAGTTAGCTCCATTTCTGAATTACACGTGTGTAATGAGTTTTCATAGAAACATTGCCGGTCAGACAAGTTTTGTATGCAAATCCATTATTACACGTTAGTAATGGATTTTCATACAAATATTGCTGGAGCGGTTTAGGTCTGTCCAGTAACTCCGATTTAGCACGAAGAAGGTTGATGAAATAATGTTCGAATTTCCAAGCATGTTTGAGAATAGTAGATTATACAACAAGTGAATAAAAAGGGAATTTAGTTCGAGGGACTAAGTTGGATCCCGAGAGTAGCGAAGGATTGTAGAGTTGAATCCCGAGCGTAGCGAGGGATTCAAAAGTAGAATCCTGAGCGAAGCGAGGGATACAAAGGTCCGAGATAAAAAAAATTTTTCACGAGTTGTGTAACTCTACTTTTTACCATTGACTGCGAGAAAACAAATAGGTACCTAGCAGTACTTTATGCTTAGTATTTATAGTTGACCATCAACCATTGTTAATGTCCCCACTGCTGGGGCACAGGCCTTCTTATGGGTGGGAGGATGGGCCATAACCCACCACGCGGGCCCAATGCGGATTGATGGGTGTTAACGACTGCAAATGCAGCCGGGACCAACGGCTTAACGTGCCTTCGGGCACGGAGGAGCTCGAGATAATAGGTAAATTTTTGGTCCCCCATCCCATAACCGACCCATGCGACCCATGCGTGAAATTAGTAGTATTCCAATGACATAAAACAACCACGATAAGAGAGAGATTACATGATCAGTCTGGCATTAGTCCATTTCATCAGTCTGTATGGACTTTGAATTTTTGTAGACTGTATATCGTACCAGACTGATGGAATGGACTGATGCAAGACTGAACATTCAATCTCCCTCTCAATAGATAGAAAAGAACCCAAAGATAAGACACTAAAAATAACGTAATTAAATTAGGCGGGATATTTTTTTTTAATTTTATTGTGAAACTATGGCTCTATGGAATAGCTCCATAGCAGCCAGTAGGTATAGGTACTTTTTTGTACTGCTTGTTCCAAATTCAAATTATTTTTATTCACTCGGTGAATAAAATCGCTTATTATTCACTCTTATCGTTGAATTAAACGCACTTTTTAGAGTGGCGATGGTAAAAAAGTAGGTACTTTTTTAGTAGTTACCTGCCCAGTTGGGCAGGCATTTAACGACCATCTTGCTTCATAAACAGGAGGTGTAGCATGCTTGCCCAGGAAATGCCTATTCACTTTTGACTTGTATTGTAAGGCTTTTCCTGAAAAATCTTAAAATGTTTAAAATTCGTTTATTTGACTTCTTCTGAAAACAAATGCTGCGTGGTGAACAACAAGCAAAATAATTCCAAAATCTCCGAAAACATAAAACAGATTTCGTAACTGTAAATTTTTCTTCTTGTAATAGCATACTTTACTATCCGCGTCAATTGGTAATGCGCCTGGCGGCCATGATTTTAACCTCAAAAACGAAAAACAATTGTATTTTTTTCATATACCTAGACCCTTTCTTATTGAAAATAATAATTGAATAATTAATATATTATATTACCTTTTAGAATTTTACTGTTTTTGTCATGTTTAGTTACGGATGACGTTGATGTGTATGTTAATTTGACAAGGTTCCAACGCATTACCAATTGACGGGGGTAGTAGCTCTAATTGGAGGATCTAAGTATTTTTTCTGGCTTTTACATTATCGACATGGATTTTACTCATATGCTCAATTAATTAAATTAAATATTCTCTTAATAAATTACGCCCAAATTAAATATCGGTAACCTATAATTTCTTCAAGTACAAAGCAAAGCCTTTTTGGCGCTTCAATAGGTATCTGATGCCAAAAATAATTGCTTACATTATGAATTAATTACTCGATATTATCTCGTCATACAGAACCTTAAGGAATATATAATTAATTTGCGAGAATCTTAAGAAAATTGTAACTTCCATGGCATACCCTTGGGGTACACTTTAAGCCCCTGTCTCTTGCAAGGTACAGCCTCAGAAGTGAGAATAACTAATGATTCTTTTAATCTCTTTAGGAATTCTTCAAAGTTGGCGAAATTATTTGCCTTTAGGCACCCGTTTCATTTTTATGTTTAATTATTTACCGATTTTAATGTTAAAAGTCTTGGCTTTTATCAAAGAACTTGTGAAATTGAAAAGCTTTTTTTTGATATGGAAGTGAATGGTAAGCTTGACGAAAACGTTGAAATTACAAATCTTTATCGCGGAAAGATAAATAAATATTTACAGTATCAAACTGAAGCTGTGTTAAGAAAAGCTTTTTAAAAAAAGTAAAACCTCCTTCAAAAACCTTAAAAAACAGCTCTATAAAAAGCAAGAAATAATGTTCAAATCGATTAATTAAAACACGTCTATTGATGTTGGGCGGAGCTGGAAGTATTTTTTTACTTATTGTGATGTTTATATTCTAAAAGCCCCACCCGACTTCAATAGACGTGTTTTAATTAATCGATTTGAACATTATTTCTTGCTTTTTATAGAGCTGCTTTTTTAAGGTTTTTGAAGGAGGTTTTACTTTTTTTTAAAAGCTTTTTATTTTAAACTTTTTGTGGTAGGTATGTAAGCGATGATTTTATAAAATAAAACGTTAAGTATAATGTTTCACATTTTTCAATGGTATACCCCGAGTAACTCAATGTCCGCAGGTGTTCCGTTGGGTCTTCGCAGTTCAACTCTAGTCCAGAACGTCCTTGACAATAATAAACCTACCAATATTTAAATCACTGTACAGTTCTTATTTGATTTTGAGGAGTTCCCTCGTGTATCTTCAAAATCCAAAGTCTAATACCAATGAAATTAATATGGTATCATTCTTAAGGTGTCCTCTTTCAAACAAAAAAAGATTTGTCTAAATCGGTTTATAAACAAAAAAGTAATGGTTGAAAATCGGTCTCAATTCATATAAAATGGTAACGAAAACGACAGTATTTTCAAGATTACTTGAAAACTGCAGAACCGATTTCAAAATTTCAAAGAATGGGACTAATTTGGAAACAAACCTCATGTTATAACGTTTGAATCATTTCAATCGGTTCAGCCGTCTTCGAGTAATCGGTGTACATACATATAAAAAACAAAAAATATACGCGACGAATAGATAACCTCCTCCTTTTCAAAGTTTTTGAAGTCGGTTAAAAAACAAAAAATATACGCGACGAATAGATAACCTCCTCCTTTTCAAAGTTTTTGAAGTCGGTTAAAAAAATACAACTCCCAACCGAAAAATACACTGGGCCGCAAAGAAAACAGGCTATCTTGTTATTTTCATACAAATATCAAAAGACACGGTCACTTTACAGGTCAAATTGACCATCTCTGCAATGATATATAATTATGTCGATGGATGATTTGAATGTTCAAGTTTCGATTAAGCATGACTAACACCTCTTGATTTCCTGAAAAAGGAATAAAGATAAACCGAAATTAGGTTCCATACAATGACTTTTATTTTAATATGGAATTGAAATCATGATTATTTTATATGTTTGAGGACATTTTTAGGTTTTTGCAGTCGCTTTAATTGCTTATTGATAAGTTAAATAGTATGGTCTATTCATCAATCTATAAATCATTGCAGAGATGCTCAAATTTTTTTATCAATAAAATTGTAAAGTGAGCATGGTACTTGATTTTTGTATGAAAATAACGTGGTGACCCGAGTGTACCTAATGGTACCGTTTGAGACGACTCTTAAACAAATTAACGTCGAAATTTTCTCTGATCCTATGAAAAAACCGTACTTGGGTGGTTACAGAAATGTTTATACAGGTATTACCATTGCCGATAGATAGATTATTTTGTCAATGTTAGAATTAGTTAATCAGTTAGTTAGAAGCTACCTACTTAATCATTTTTTTTTATCAATAAAATGGTAAAGTGAGCATGTTTCTTGATGTTTATATGAAAATAACGTGGTGACCCGTTTTCTTTGCGGCCTAGTATAGTACCTAAACCTATTATTACAAATGGGAGTTGTAAAATTGGTTGCATGAATATTGCTGATCGCTAATAATTTCTATATAAAAATACTTTATACAAACTACAAGAACTTGAAAATTACACTTCAATTTGCAGTCCTTACGCTTAACCAAGCTAATAATCGTAAATGAGATTATCCAAACCGGAAGTGCTTAGCCAACAACATCCCCGAACCCTTCCGCCCTAGCAAATAATGTGACTGCCGGATATTAACGTAACTAGACTAGCAGACGCCGCCAGGGGTGCGCTAGTCGCATAGTTAAACACTATTTAATTAATTATACTTCGACAAACTCTGTAAACTTGTAAGTAAGTACAAGTCTGATTTCAGAGAGCAATTTCCTATTGAAATCTTTTTTCATTGGTTGTAGGTGAGCTAATAGACCACAATGACAAATAGTTTTAAGTAAAATAAAAAAATAAAAAAACGTATATTGCTTTGATCCCAAAGTAATTAGCTAAAACATCTGTGTGAAGGTAATCCGTTTGTTATGAGAATTCAGTTTTTGATATTTCCTTATATTATTCAACCTGGGGACGACAATGCGACAACAAATTAAATGTCGTATAGCGAATAACACTCCCAGTCTGCATAAAAAAATATCCAAGTTTAGCCACAGGGAAATATTTTTCAGTTACTGTATTAAGTACAATTAATTTTAGTGCTTTTTAGTTTGTTAGATTTTATTTTTATTTTGTTCCTAGGAATTATTTGATAGTTTCAAAGTACTCTAAGAACTAGTGTCGCCAATTTGTTTATATATTGTCGTGTTGACGTCTCCACCTGGCCCCCATTTCACAGACGTGACAATTTGTAAATGACAATGACAAATTTGATATCCATGGCGTCAGTCAATTTGAATTTAGAAAATATACCGATCAAATTACTCACAGACACCGCAACATATACCAAATTGTCATTGTAATTTACAATTGTCGCGTCCGTGAAATAGGGGCCTGGGTGAATCTACGTTGTTCTTAACTTCCTGCGTCATAGTCTGAACTCGAAAATCCAATGCATCGCAATAAATAAATTAAAAATATGCAAATAAATGCAATGTTTTATTGTACTATAATGTAAATGATGGCATATTTTTGATTTATGCCTTGTGATGCATTGGATTTTTAAAGATTTTCGAGTTCAGACAATGACGCAAGAAGTTAAGAACAACGTAGATTCACCCGCCTGGTATAAACAAACCTTATTATTGTAAGATCCAGGCTCTCCCCATAGATAAAACTGTTGATTACAATTCTTGTTATAAACAGTAATATATAACACTGAAAAGAAAAAGCTCAGATATAGGCATTTATAAAATAATAATAAGTACTTAATTTAAACAATTCAACGATGCGACTTTTTTAATTCATTCGATTTTTGTTTATCTTGGACTGTAAAGTTTAACATAGGTAAATAAACCTAAGTATAATAAAATATTAGTCCAATTTAAGGCTGTAGACGCGCATCACGTTCCATTTTTAAATTTTCCATACAAATGATCGAAACATCTCTGCGCGAACCGTAATGAGGGCGAACTTTGAAAATTCCTATTAAATTATATATTAGATATAAGTATATACAAAATACTCAATACAATAGACAAATACCTCATTATTTCTATGGAAAATAATAAATTACTTTAAAATCTGTAAATGCCAGTAAAAAAACATGTCAAAGTGTACCTATTTGAGCATTTTTTAATATTTTATTTCTCTGTGATTAAAATCATTTTTTAAAATTTTCTCTATAGGGCACTCCTTGACAATACAAACAATAAATGAAAAAATAAATATGAGTCGTATTATTATTTGTTACAGCCGAAACGTGTTTGAAAAATACCTCTGACAAGCAAATTTGGAATTCCACTTGAACAGATTGTCTTTGTTTTAAAATACCTGATAATTTATTATGTTTTTCTCTCTATACGGCACTAATTTAAGAATTTTGCTTCCTAAAACTAAAGTTTACATCAATAGTAATGCTTTAATTCTTTAGATAACTTGTTTGGAAAAACGCTAATTTCTTTAAAATGCGTATATACAGTCTTAATAAGCAAACACTATGGCAGTTTTCGGCTTATTTGGATAACTAATAAAACATCTTCTAAGCGCCATAAAATTTTCAATTAACCGTTGAAGAATGCAATCTCAAAAAACAATTTTGAATGTAAAGCCCTCATTAAGTGGCGGATTACATTCAAATTCTCGACTTTGTTTATGCACCATCATCCCGTCGCGTATAGAAAGAACGACTGGAAAGAACTGCGTTCTGATGGACAGGTAGCGCCATCTATCCAACGCAATGCAAAATTCACTTCTTAAGAGAAGAGCTTCATAACAAAAGCTTTTCAATAAGTATTTTATTTAAAATAAAAAGCAAAAGCTTTAGGTAGGTACAATAAAATAGGTAATCATTATTTCAATTCCAATTTATAGAAACACGTAAAACTGTAGATTGAAAACGTTTTTTAGACGACATAGGTAAACACTTGAAGTACTTAGTTATCAGTCTGATTAACATTATTTTTACATATTTCTTTTTAAGTTGAATGTTATCTTAATAACTGCTATGATGTAATAAAATTATTGTTTTAACAACATGGCTATTATCTATTAAAGTAGCAACAAAACTATAGATTCATAAAGTACTAAGAAGTTAAACTTTTATGGATTCTTGAAAGCTCAGTTGGGAAAAGCTTGCTCGATTAGCGAGAGATTACTTAGGTATTTGTGTTTCCTATTATTTTAGTACTTAGTTAAATAATCAGTCTATAAAAAGTTGTAAGGATACGTTGTAATTGGTTCACCGCAAATAAAAAAACTGTATTTCGACCATATTATAATGAAATAATTTATGAAAATTAGGCTTTAAGAGTCCGGTGAACAGTGAGCTTCCCAAACAAACGTAATACCAAATTTATAAGATGTTATTTGGTTTAAGACAGTTTAAGAAGAGGCAGTGTTAAGATTTGTATGTTCGTATGAGTTCCTATAAACAATACCATGTAGGTACCACGAGATATAGCTATCGGCGTACTTCTTAATTTTTTTTACAGTTGTCAACGAAAAGATACTAATCTTTTTACGAACGAAACGGAAAAAAACCTTCCTCCCACCCAAATACAAAACATGTCATTACTCTGAAACGCCTTTTGCTTCATTAAGAGAACCGAACAAATATGGCGATAAAAACCACCATCAATCGTCATGGCATGACACGAATAATCTATCCGTAAGCTGAGCAATTAAATTTGTATTACAAATGACTCCTTAAATCCTGCGCAGCGTTTTGTCAAACTCACCCGCGCCATTAGCCAGTTAAAAAAATGGCAGAAAACCTTCATGGGACGATAATGACCGTCATTTTTTTGTTACGGCTGGGAAAATTGTTACGAATTAGCATTTTGAGCGTCGCCCTGTTATTAAATCATAACAGGTCTGGTACAACAATTAGTGTTGTTCTCACGGCAATGCATGGACAGGCGACTTCGTAATTATAGCTTTTGATTTGAGGAAGATTTTTTTTGGGTCGTTTTCGAGGTCAACTGTGGTCAAATACGCTATAGGGCTTCTAAGAAATGACTGGGTTTAATAATTCAGTATTAATCAAACATTCTGTGACATGTTAATTAAATAGGTAAACATTATGTGGGCAATTTAAATTAATTTTAGCCTTTTTACGAGCATTTCCGAGTCTATTCATTCCCAAAAGATCAAAAATAACATGCCTTGAAGATTTTGTGTTTATCTGTTTATTCCACTTTTAGACTTAGAATAATAACACCTAGAAGTCGTGTCCTCGTATGCAAAGTGAGGCAACTAATACTGAGCCAAAATGGCTCAGTTTTCAGATTTATATCCTTCATACGTTACCTAATCGTAACTAAAATCCAATAATATAGTAACTAATCTCCTGAATGTAGGAAAATTAAAACTGTTTTGTACTTATTTGGTATGATTAGGTAATAATGGAGAATAAAAATGTGAAAACGGAGTCATTTCGGCTGTTTTAGTTGCCTCACTTTTGACAGTGTGCTTTGTAGAGAACTATCGTTCTAGGTGTTATTATTCTAAGCTTTTAGATAAGTTTTAATTTTCGGTAAGCTTTAAATAAACATTCTCAAATTGTTACAGCCTGAAGTCAGATTCATAAAATTTTCCACAGAACAAAGAAAAATTTTCTCTCTTATTCGTTCAAAGTTGTCGTTAGATTTGATTTAAGTTCAAAGTTCAAAAAGTTATTTTCTATATTATACTTTGGGTGCAAATTATTTATGGCATTATAAATGCAGATGAGATTTATGCAATAAGTTGTGTGACAAATGTAATGCTTTCAAAAGTATCTAATAAAACGATGATTCATTGGTATATTAGTATTATTAGTTCGTCAATTTACCATAAATTTTAATCATCCGAAAGCTTCTGTTCTTAATACTCTTAATTTAACCAGATTAAAAAGTTTATGTCATTCTTTAAGTTATTCATAGCATCAAATTGATTTCCAAATTAAGCCTTAAATATTTATTAAACATTATTGATGTTCTGTTATGATCAAGATCTATCAAATTAGATTTTAATCTTTGTGAAAAATATTTTATGAGCTCTTATAAAGATGTTGGTATTTTTATGATGCATATTATAATGAGTATCACAGTAACCAGTTTTAAACAGAGGTTATGAGTTTATTCAAATTATTAATAGGGTCATTGTTATTAAGATGAAATGTGTTAAGCGACCGAGCAGTTCTGTGTTATAATTACGTGTAGTCAGGTGCTTGTATTTTCCATTCGAATGACTCCCCACAAAGCATCATAAAATGGGCATTGTTATTAACAAGCCATAGCCAGATTATCTTAGCAGGCCGACCACGACTTACCGAAGCGACAGCGGGTAATAAAAACAAATTTTACATTTTCCTCAGTGAGTTTATTGCGCCAGAACAATAAATGAAGCTGATCATTATAACGTTTACTTTCAACATCGATTATGAATAGTCTACACGATACCATATCGTACGCCGAGCCCATTAATATTTATAATATCCAAGTCCGTTATTGCACTTTGCGTCACAAACGCCGACTCTTCCACGTCCTATCCCTAATAACTTACAGTTCGTGGGATCGATAATTACATATATTTGTCTAAATATCACAAGAAAATACAAAACGAAATACGAAATAGAGTTAACACAATTAAAATTATTAACAATTAAATATACAGTCTATCGCTATCGCGCATTAGCTCGGGGAGATGAGGTGTCACCAGGAAGGGCGCGGGCCCAGACGGCGTCATGACACGGGCACGTGGTGTTGGTACATCTGTTCCTGGCGCTCGCACAGTGACGTCATCTTCTTGAAGGATTCTGAGGTCTCGCGAAAAAGCAGTTTAGCATCGTCGCGGGGGCGAGCATGCGCCGCGTCCAGCCTCCCCGGAGATATCACGGGAGGCGACGACGCTGACAAAGGAGACATCGACTCTCTCGCAGTCTGCGCTCCAGCAGGCGCCCCATACGGCCCTCCCGCTTGCGTCACCCCATTACCCATCAGAAAAGGAGACGGGAAAAACCCCCTATCTCCAAACTGCGGGAACAAACCCGCTTGCAGCGCGCTCAAATTCCGACTGTAGAACTTCATTGTCTCAGACACATAACTAGGAAGTTGAGACGGCTCTTCATTCCCACCGTACCTCAAGCTCTCTAAAGTGGAAGCCAAGCCTTTTATGTCAGCGTACAGTTTATTCAAAAGCTCATTATTGACCTCCATTGACGGTCGCTGTTCTCTAGTATCGGGTGAGCTGGTTGACAATAATCTTCGGTGTAAGTCGATGTTTGAACTGTGTCGGTCTCGACTCCTCCGCGAAGGGAATGCAGCGTCACAACCGTTGACATCGCACGGGTGAAGCAATTTTAAATGATCGTTTCTGTAATGCATACGCAACGTGAAATGGTTTTGAAATACCTTCCCGCACGCAGTACACCGATCTGGGTTCTCATCATCTATGGGTATATCGAGGTCATTGATATCAGTCCTGTCGTCGGTTTTGTCACTGCTGGCGGACGGCGAGCGGGCTCTCGCGAGACGTTCCTCCATAGCGTGCAAGTCACTCCCGCTGTCACTCGGGGTGTATAAATCCGACCGTAATCTCAAACCCTCGCGAACTACGCTAGGTGCACTCGATTCATCATCAGATTCACTCTCGGCCTTCACTCGCGTCACCGATTCCGAATCCACAGTTGCTGTTTCACCGTTCTGAAATGACTCCCAGTTTTCTGATTTTTCAGATTTTTGTTTTTTCAATGATAAGGGCTCATCCTCGGCACGACTCGAACCGGGCGTAGAAAGATTTCTAAATAAATCACCTTGATATTCTTCGTCAGATACGCTATATTCGTTGGTTTGAGAACACCTAGTAGGATTACCACTTTTCCGTTTACGTTTATTAGGAACGAACGAAGAAATCTTATCATCTGATACGGTGGGGTCACTGCGGTTTTCCGTTTTCAGTTCCTTTTCGGCGGGTTTTTCCTCATCTTTTTTCTTATTCACAGTTAAATCTTCCGGTTCATCATCATAATTCAGCCTTTGTATCACTGGAGATTCAGTTGGGTTTTCACATTTTACTTTTTGTTCATCATCTGATAATTCATCGTTATTTTCACTATAGTTAACAGAGTCTTCGTCAACAATAACCGAGTGTTGAGCGAGATCTAGGGCACCACGGGATGGGTCCTCGGGTGGAGGGAGCTTTCTGTACATCTTTTCAATTTCACTGAAGTTGCGGAGGTCGTCTAGTGGCACTCGCGGAGGAAGAGGCGTGGGCCCAGGAGGCGCCGACAGTGGAGGAGGCAGCCGCGCTGCTAGCTCCGGAGGTAATAGCGCAGGAGGAGGCAGCGGGAGTCGCGCCAACGCCGGCAGAAGCGGGAACGGCTGCGCTGACCGGCCATCATGTGCCGAAATCTTGCGCCTCACGTGCGGCGAATGTAGCTTCGGATTAGGATTAGCACTATGTCTATTTCTCGAGCGGCGAGAACTAAACATCATCGTACACCCCTCCACTGTACACTTGTGCATCTCTCGCAGGTGCACCGCCGAAAAATGTATTTTTAACGCGCCTTTATCGCAGAAAGTCTTAAGGCAGACGTTGCATTGCACTCTCTTCTTCCCAGTGGCAGGGTTTACGAACTGGACGCCGAGGCCGAGCGGCCAGGGCGCCGGCGGCGGGTCGCGGCGGTCCGACGAATATTCGGGTGACCGCCGCTCATCGCTCCTGTCGTCGTCTCGGCCGCTGAAGCTGGCTCCCAATTTTCTGAAGTCGAAGTGAGGCGCGGGCTGGCTCACCCGCGGCATCATGAAATAGTCCAAACCGGCCGGCAAGCCGGGAACCGCACCGAACTCTTTGCCTTCCATCACGTCACTGTCATAATACAACGCGTAGCGAAGCGGGTGGCGCGCGTCGCGGCCGCTTTGCGACTGAGGACGTGCGACACAGGTGACCGCGCGGGCGTCGCGACAGGCGGCGGGGAAGGGTGTGGGGCGGGGAGGGTGCGGGGCGGGTGGGAGGAGCGAGCGCTGGGCGGAGCGGATCAATGCGCGGTGGGGACATACGACACTCGCGCTCGCACCGGCCACTGTAAACACAAACTAAAGCAACGCACGTTACGTAACTCGGCCGTACACCGTACGTTGTGCATACCTACTAGATCACTTGCGCTAGATACCTATGCAAGCATCTTAGTACCGTTAGAACTTAAAGCCAAACATTAAGTTGAGAAACTTGTACTATCTTTTCATTACCTACTAAGAGGAGCTTTGATTAAACATTTCACCGAAACTTACGATCAACTTTGTTTTGAAGATGAATCTTGAAACTTAACTTTTTGTTGAATTGAATAATAATTCTCTACTGAGACTTTTTAATTATTCAAAAACAAATAAAAAACACTTCTGCATATAAGTGCCTACCTACCTGAAAAACAGAATAAAATGTGAATCTTGACAATTAAGCTAGGTCTTCTATTGAAAATCAGAAGTTAATCTGATGAATTTGGAGATAATTAAGAGTTCTAAATTAAATACAAATATAAGTAAGTATTAATAAGATTCATAAACTCAGTTATTCTAAAAGATAAATGAAAATGCATCTGAAAAATTTACTGTTTTTGACAAATGTTGTACACTAGACCTGAGCAGAACTATTATTATTTCTAGCTTCCGCCCGCGACTTCGTCTGCGTGGATAGTATTTTGTCTATCCCTCGGGAACAGTTCCTTTATTCGGGATGAAAGGTACCCTATGTCCTTCTCTGTACCCCTGACAACGTGTGTGTAAAATTTCATGATGATCGGTTCAGTAGTTAAGACGTGAAGGCGTAACAAACAAACAAACAAACGGACTTTCGCATTTATATATTAGTAAGGAAGTAAGGATGTGGGTGGTGTTATGACTCAATATTTCAGTTCTTCGATATTTTTGATGTCGTTTAATACCCATTGAATGCAGCTTTTTTCCTTCCAAATCATTTAACTTAATTACTTCAAAATGTTTTACTATGCCAAAGTTTAAAAGTTTAAAACCTCTAAAGATCGGGAAATGTGAAAACAAATTTCACAACTTAAAAAATATAAGAAGAAATATTCACGCATTTAAATAAAAAAATAAGTAAATTTAAAAAATATTAAAAACACGACTGCCCTGCCAAAACGAACTAAAAAGTTAAACAACAAGTGTCATTGCAGTCGGGGGACCTTATTATGGAACAATTTTTGATCAAAGAGGTCCCCCGACTGCAATGACACTTGTTGTTTAACTTTTTAGTTCGTTTTGGCAGGGCAGTCGTGTTTTTAATATTTTTTAAATTTACTTATTTTTATTTCACACATTTTAGTGACATATTATATAGTTTTGGAATGTGCTCATCAAGGCCTTTCATTTGATGCCCATATTGTAATAATAGAAGAAAAAAAATTTTTTTTCACATTTAAAAATGGCGTCGTACATTCGCCATATTGATTTTTTCTAAAAAAAATATAGCCAGTGTCACTCGGGATGTTGTAAGGATTCTAACGATACCCCATTTATCCAAATCAGTTCAGGCATTTAGAAGTTATGGTGGAATAAAGAAACTCACATACCCACAAACATACATGAACCCTGAACACATAACACTCTTTTTGCTTTGGGCAGTCGTGTAAAAAGGTTTATTACAATGTAAAATAATAATAAAAATTCATAAGACAAAACGATGTCCCAATATCACTGCATCTTCATAAAGAAAATATAACTTTTTAAGTAATTTAATTGTTACATTTACGTAAATTAGTATAATTTTAGAAACACTTAAGAAAATACAAAACGAAACTTTTTTTTTCAATATGCTAGAAAATCAAAATTACCTATCTCTAAGGTATTTTTAACTTCAGTAAGTACCTAATAAAACTAAAGTATTCATTTATAGATTGCCAAACATTACATTACAATCAGCTCACTACGCGGTCAAGAATAAAACTACTAACGCCATCTATGACTGCGTTAGAGAACTATAATGTGTTGGTTGAGGCAGTTAACGATTGCTGTAGTGAATCAATAATATACTATACTTAGGTACAATTCTTAGTTATTTTTATAATTAATTAAGAAAAGCTTTATTACTTTTATTAAAGCCTTTCTTAATTATAAAGCTTCGAAGAGAATTTTATCTTTGAAAAGACCAATTTAAATGAATAAAAAATAGAACAATCGAAAAAAAACTCAGTTTCATACGTAAAAACCGTAAAGGCCATTTATAAAACATAATCATCAATTTGTATTCGTTTAATAATGATATACTTACCTAACTTAATTCAAACAATCTAAATAATAATGAAAAGAAAATTATATTTAATTTTATCGATTAGGTGTTCATGATTTGTAATTTATATGTAAACTGAAAATTATTGATTTCAGACAAGTAAGTACTTACAGCAAAGAAAGAATCAAAATTAAAATAGTCCAGAATTATTTTATCTTTTAAAGTTACTGACTAAATTGTTGTTTATCTATTTATCAATAAAGTTACAAGAGATAAATAATTGATATTTTATTTATTGACCTAGTTGTGGCTGTAGTAAACCGGCCCGGCCCTGAAAAACTATCAAAAAGGCAACATTTGAGTTAAGAGTTTGACCACAAAACAATTATTAAAAGCTCATCATGGACATCATGAGCCTATTTATATAACTAAATTGTAAAACTGAAATAAATAGTTAACTGTTACTAATGAAACAAATTGTAACATTCAAAGAAAACATCAGTTTTTTTTATTCAATGCTTCAGTGAAATTTTTGTTTGCAAATTTAACTGTTCACGTACTTAAGTTGATGAAATATATTATTTTACACTATTTTGATTCGGGCCTTATCGTCGTTAATTTTTTTGTGTCACAAGGTGCAATTCATGGCTTCTATGGTTAAATAGATATTATTTTTTATCACAGTTTATCTAAAATTACTTGGCAAGTTTAATTTCACATTTGATAATAAAGTTTTACTAAAACAGTAGTTTTTGAATCAGATCAAGCCTATAACTTAGTAAGATGTGTCGAAATGTGTTGTTGTTACGAATGTTAATAGGTTTGACAAAGCTCAAAAAAAAGCCAAAAGCTTATGAGCACAATTTGGTATGAAAAACTTTCATACTTATCTAGAGCGCGTGCCTTCATAACTATAAAACAGCAGGTAGCAAAAGTGTTACCACCAACTTGCTATTCACTGTACCTCCACACAGTGTCGTGTGCAAGTGCGGCCGAAAATATTTTTAATCCAAACAAAAATGGCGGCTCTTCAAAATAAATAACTCGGTCGGACGGTTAGAAGGCCTGTGTACTGTCCCGGATGAAATAATTGACTTTGGATATACTGCTTCGAAAACGGTCAAGTACGATTTAATATCATAAAGATGTGCACTAACTAGCTTTATAGTTTAGTAGTATCCGTAATAATGTGGTAAATGATTCTAGTTTATGTTAGTACGTACATAAGCACGTAGACAATAAGAAGAACCGATTTCAGTACTCAATTAAAAATAAATTGAGTACTGAAATCGGTTCTTCCTATTGGTTTGATGTTGATTTTGGATTGAGCATTGACTTGAGAAAACTTTTTTATGACTTTTGTTGTGTCACAGGTTTTTTTATTTATTTATTTATTTGTTTGTTATAAAATTTACATTCATAGCTTAAATAAAAATTTGTACAATACAAACACAAGCTATAGTAACTTTACCGTGTACCGGTATAGCCGAAAATCATTGTGTGTATGCAAAAGGAACATTACTTATTACCTTATTAGATACTATTCTTGTTATTAGATACTTATTAGATTAGATCAGTGATAGCTTATAAGTTGTCAGCGGTATTAAGTTTTTAACCGACTTCAAAAATTTTAAAAGGAGGAGGTTATCTATTCGTCGCGTATATTTTTTTTTTACTATGTATGTACACCGATTACTTAAAGACGGCTGAACCGATTGAAATTATTCAAACATTATAACATGAGGTTTGTACCCAAGTTGGTCCCATTTTCTGAAATTTTGAAATCGGTTCAGTAGTTTTCGAGTAATCTTGAAAATACTGTCGTTTTCGTTACCATTTTATATGAATTCAAACGGATTTTCAACTATTACTTTTTATGAACCGATTTAGATGATTCTTTTTTTTTGTTTGAGAGAAGACACCTTAAAGATGATACCATATTAATTTCATTGGTATTGGACTTTGAATTTTAAAGATACACGAGGGAACTCCTCAAAATTAAAAGGAACTGTACAGTGATTGAAATATTAGGTTTATGACAATCAAAAATAAGTTAAGGACCTATCTATTGTCAAGGACGTTCTGGACTAGAGTTGAACTGCGAAGCCCCAACGGAACTCCTGTAGAAATTGAGTTACTCGGGGTATACCTACCATTGAAAAAGTTAAACATTATAACGTTTTATTTTGTAAAATATTGGCTTACATACCTACCACAAAAAAGTTTAAAATAAAAAAGCTTTTTAAAAAAAGCAAATCCTCCTTCATAAATCTAAAAAAAACAGCTTTATAAAAAGCAAGAAATAATGTTCAAATCGATTAATTAAAACACGTCTATTGAAGTCGGGTGGGGCTTTTAGAATATAAACAATACAATAAGTAAAAAAAATACTTTTAGCTCCACCCGACTTCAATAGACGTGTTTTAATTAATCGATTTGAACATTATTTCTTGCTTTTTATAAAGCTGTTTTTTAAGATTTTTGGAGGAGGTTTTGCTTGTATTAAAAAACTTCTTAGCAAATTAAGTACTTATTCACTTTCCGCAAATTTTCAAGCATAAACAAAATCTAAATAAAAGGATTTCTAGGTAACTCTAACATTCCTATAATTTTAACCATTTGATTTTTTCGTCGGTAATGTACATACTCCTTTATACAATTTAAAAACCAACGTTGACCAGAGCCGCATCACTTAGGACAAAAAGAGAGCGTGTTTATTGTACGACCGCGAAACTCGCTACATGACGGTGACTGATATAAGTGGCCTGAGGCATGAGAGATAGCGGTTATTGTGAAATACCAGAAAAAAAGCGGAATATCAGTTGTTACTTTTTATCATTGAAAATATAATAAAAAAAACATATTTGGCCCGACTGAATACTAAAAAGCTTCTTTAGTTGAGGTCTCCTTAACTTTAAGGAAGCTGACAGTTTCATAGAGTTTCTAAAAATTTGTCAACTTTTTTAAATTTAAAGGTGGTCTTAACTTTAAGATTAGTTTAAGTATTTGGCCAAACATTTACAATCACTTGTTTAATAGTGTAGCTAAAGGTCATATTTATAAATCGTGTCAAATGTATCATACTAAGGGAGAGGACTTTGTTTTCCATAACACAGACAAATGTCTACTGTGGAAGACAGATGAATCGAACGATTGTTACAATTTTTTTAATACAATAAAGCATTATTATTATTATTATTATAAATGACTGCTAGAAAATACTTTTGTGTTGCTTAACATGAATAAATTTACTTGGGACAAAATATGTTTTTGTCTCGTCTTTTCAATGTGGAACATCGAGAATGTGTAGTGTTCGTGACCAATTTTTTTTAAAGAGTTTGGATCATGTTTGTGGAAGAAATTAACTTCACTATACTAACAGAATCAATTGGAAGCATTTTAAATAAGTTGTTTACGAGTTACGACGAATTAATGGGCTCTACAAAGCGGCTCTACTCAGACGATGTAGTAAAGCGGAAGAAAAATCTTCTCTTGTAACTGGGTAGGTAAGTTTAGTTGTACAGTGGACGAAGGGATTTTTTTTCAGTTTTCCAGAAGAAACATTCGTTAAGTATGATTATAAAATGTTTATAAAGAATGCCACGAGTTACAGAAGTTAAAATATTTTTAAAATTATAAAAAATACTTTAAACTCTTTCTCCCTGTAACTTAGACCACATGCTAAATCTATGTTTACCGTGCCGTAGGAGCGATAGTCCGGCAATTGTAACTGTTTCCACGAGATCGGGAATAATCGGCGGCAGCTTATTGGGTGCGAGTCGACGACGACCAGATAGAAAAACAAGACCGACAAAGGCAGGGTTGCCACCTTGCACCGGAAAATAAATGAAATTTTTACCAATGCCGCTGGTTACGTGGTCTTTGAAGAACACTCGAATCACGAAGCGATGCGTAGATTTTGGCGTTCAAAAGTTATTTTAATTATTTTTAATTTATGCAGTCGTTAATACCCACCAATCCGCATTGGGGCCCGCTTGTTGGGTTATGGCCCATCCTCCTTATCCACCCATAAGAAAGGCCTGTGCCCCAGCAGTGGAGACATTAAAATGACTGATGGTCATGGTCAATTTATACAAACCAAATAGATATTTTTTTAATCTCTAGATGTAGAAAGCTAAGTAATGTGAAGTGAAAGTGAAGTGAAGTGAAATATATTTTATTTAAATAAGCTCACATAATAAGCATTTTTAAATCGTCAATTCTTTTACCCTACCACCCATTATGACGTCTTTTAACTGACTAATTAATCTAATTCCACATGCATTACCAAATTATAAAAAAAAAAAATGATTTTCGTTATAAATAAGTAACAAGATTTTTTTCTTCATGTAATCAAAAGATGTCATGAAGTAAAGGTTACTGTTTCTATTTTTACTTTAACTGCCCTTTAAGGTATTCATTATCTATCACAGGCCACATCCATGGCAAATAAAAAAAATCGTTTCACAAAAATGACTCCTTCAGTCCCGACGAAAGGCCAAAGAGTAAATTACAAAGACGTTTAACAGACGCGAATATTTATTTAATTTCCACAAGAAAGAGCCAGCGATTGATCAAAGTAAATAGCCATAGTTCAATGTACTTTTTTACACGAAAAAAAACAAACTTTGAATAAGGTTTGATGAAAAACTGTGATGTGAAATGAAAATTTGTAGAAAATTATTATATGTAAATAATCGTCTGTCTGAATTTGCAAAAATACATTGTTTAGGCTTGAAGTAGGTTACTTATACAAGGTTATTTGTAAAACACTAATAACCTCGCAAAACTAGAATACTAACATCATAAACAACAACATTTTGTTTAACAAATTTTTCGAAAACGTAAAAACACGATATTACATTCAAAACTCGATCAGCGGTTTGGACATTTGGATAGGAAATTCAATAATAACTATAAATTCAGCAAATTATTGAAGTTTTCCATATTTGTTTGCATGTTTGTATGAAAATAACGGTGTAGGCGGTTAGATATGCCGGTGAGTGTCAATATTTCAAGCATTATATCTCAAAAACTATTAGACATACGGAGCTGAAAGTTGGCTTTAATTGTTTGAAATTTAATACACTTTCAAAATGATGTTAGCAACTAATGTCAAAAGCTCATAGTTTTTTAATAAACTGCAAAAACTGAAAAATAATGCAGTTTTTCACGTATAACGCAGCTAGCACAACTTTTTTTTGCTTGCAAAACATGGTTCCACACTCCCTAAGGGGTCCATATAACATACCAAAAATGCAGCTTTACATCGCATTTTGCGATTTTAGGAAAAACATTTGTAAGAATTTACTGGCCTATATAGCAACAATGTATTTTTGTAACCGACTATTAAGCCACACAAATCTAAAATTGCAAAAATTGGGGAAAAGGATAATTATTTGGAAAATATTATAATTCTCATTTACAACCAATTTTTTTTCTCACATTCGTATCATAAACAAAATATTGATCCTTGTGGTAACTTTTTTCATTTGAAATATTGGAAAGAACATCATTTATTTTAGTTTTATAACATAACTTTTAATACAGTTGCTCGAAAATGTGTGCTTTCTCGATGACAACAGAGCTTGCGGAAAGTTGATTTTACCGCACGGCGTACGTTTTTGTTTACGGTTTTTTTTCTATTTACTTCAATGTACTTATAATTTTTCTCGCAAATTATTGAAAAACACTACACGGTTGTTTAGTTTTTGAAAAACCTCCTTACCAACCTTGTATCATTAACTATACTATTAAGTACAAACGGAATATAAAAGAAAACAGTGTTTCTTATTAATAATGGCCTTTTCATTTCTGACCACTATGAAAACATTAAGCTGGATAACACATTCAGCATATATATATTTTTTATTTTATTAATTTTCTACAACTTGTTTTATTTTATAATAAATAATTAAAAAGTCCTTGACATTACAAAAAATCTACGCCTACTTTATGTACCGTAACATTATCGTTATTACGCGTAAAAACTTACTTGAAAAAACTAATATTTACCGAAAACTATATCTCTTGATAATCAGAGCGTGTCTTACGTGTTAGTTAGTATTCTACACACAACACACACAAGGTCTAGAATATCATTAATTGTTCATTTAAAATTATCTCAATATACTTCGCAGGTCTTTTTTCATTGTATAACTATTTCAAACTGCGATCAGCAAATTGAAAATTAGGGACTATATGCCCTTTTTAGGGTTCCGTACCCAAAGGGTAAAAACGGGACCCTATAACTAAGCCTCCGCTGTCCGTCTGTCTGTCTGTCTGTCTGTCTGTCTGTCACCAGGCTGTATCTCATGAACCGTGATAGCTAGACAGTTGAAATTTTCACAGATGATGTATTTCTATTGCCGCTATAACAACAAATACTAAAAACAGAATAAAATGTATATTTAAGGGGGGCTCCCATACAACAAACGTGGTTTTTTTGCCGTTTTTTGGTACGGAACCCTTCGTGCGCGAGTCCGACTCGCACTTGGCCGGTTTTTTTTTAATATGTAACTCATTATTCATAGTAGTAGTTATAAATCTATGAATTGAAGAACTGTGAAAAACACGAAAATCGTTAATAGTTAAGGACATAAAATGTTAAATAAGTGGAACTGCAGATTGATATAAAACAAAATTACAGCCCCCCTACTCAAATGTCCAATTTTCTATTCGTTTGAACGCTACGTCTACTTTTAAAGCTTAAATATGAGCAATAGATGATTAAATCACATGTCGCTAACTTAAGTAAATCAAAGACTTCGATGTATGGAATTGTCAAGCTTACGGCACGTAATTTTATAGTTTACTGCTTATTTTGAAGTTTTAATAGTAAGCGTAGCGTTCAAACGAATAGACTGTTGGCCATTTGAGGGGGGCAGTTTGCATCACGCTATTCTCGCCTGGATAACTAAATCTTTTATCGAACAAAGAATAATCAGTCCAGTTAATGCACCAATTAATTAAGAAATAAAGAACATCCAATTGAAACTAAAAGGGAAATCGCATCCTGCGACACTCGACCTCAAAACTTAATGGCAGGACACAATAAAACAATACTATTCGCGCGAAAAGTGACCTTCAATCCATTTTGAGGTGTATTATTAGCGTGATAAGATCGATAGTGGGAGTGTTAGGTAAGTGGTATAATTGGTTAGGTAACAACGGGAGCCGACGCTGCCGGAGCGTAGAACACGGATGCCACTAGTAAATGCAATGATACGTCGCGGATTTCGTCGCGAATGTTGTGTTCCTTTTGGGGCTGTTGAGTTGATTTAGGTATAACAAGAAAAAGGAAAAACTAAATCCAATGACCGCCAAGCCAAGGGGCTGAAATGTTTTTGGTGTCAGTTTGGCAGTGTATATTATGAGACGACAATTTTTAAGATTAGAAATACTTGTCACCAAACATTTATTTGTATCTAATTTATAATATTAGTAATGGATTACACAATACAAACGCCAGTTCGTTCTCTCAACATATATTGTACCTATTTATTTATTGGCAAATTTCGTTCAAGGTGGCTGACCGTAAGTTGCGCCGCGGTGAATTTTATTTAATATTGTAATTCTAACACAGTTTGATAAAACTTTACGTGGGGGCCCATAGTTAGACGGTATCATTACATTTCCTCGTAGGCACTGCTAAAAGTAGACAGCAAAACTGCTAAGAGTGGCCGTATTTAACGCATTTGCTATCTACTTCTATGAATGACTACGAGGGAAAGTAGTAATACCTCCTAAAAATACTAGACTGTGGGCCCTAAAATTTCCATGTAACGTATTATTAAAATCTTTTTCTATTAACAACTTATTAAAGAAAAACCTCTGATGGCGCCTCTATAGCCAGCTTAATGTGGCGTGCAACGCGATGTTACAATAAGATAAAAAAAAACTTGAACGTGGTGGCTAAATCTTTCGCTTATTTTCCTAATTTCAGTGCAAACAAACAGTCGCAAGTGGCACACTCCAGTTCGGACGAGGACGTGTTTACACAAAGGAAGCGATCGCGGCCCGCTTGCGCGGCGGAGCGTGGTGGCGTGGCGTTGCGCAACGCAACCGCACGCGATGCGAGGCCCGACGGATGCGCCCGAGGATGGACTCTTCGGCCAACAAAGAGGTTGTGTGACGTCGTCGACAAGGTTCTTTTTTAGAATAAATAGGATTTGAACAACAAAGAGGTTTGTGTGCGGTATTGCAAATTGTATAAAAATAGTGTTATGTATTGCTTGGTAAAGCGAATTGCGAAATATGTAGATTAACTGTAACTTTGTCTCTTAAGCAACTGAAACTAGTGGCTCCGTACCTATAGATCTGTAAACCTTGCGACATATTTATACATTTTTGAATATTTTTCGAAATGGCTGAAATATTATTTTCCCCATATCTCAGCATTTGAAAATTTTCGAACGAATGAATCGACAAAAAAACATATAATTATAGAACCTGCTCACAAAATTTCACGAGAATCGGTTGAGAAATGCGACCTGTAGAGAAGAACAAACGGAAAGCCAGACAGCCGGACGGACATCCTTACATATAATAAAACAGTAGAAAAAGTGTGTCTGTACATTACATATATTTAAAAAAAAATATCTGGCGCAATGGAGACATAGTAATAGAGTAAGAATTTGAAAAAAAAAGTGTGTCTATCTGTTTGAACACGCTAATCTCCGTAAATACTGAGCGGATTCGAATGAAACTTTTTTTGTTATATAGCTGTTAAGCCTGGGCATAATTTAGGGTATAATTGATTATGGAAATGGAACACCTAATGCGGAACCATAATGGTCCAGCTAAACTATACAAAATATAAAAATGACACCCTAGCAAAAGTTGTTCAGCCTGATGAGCATTTTTTGTTGAGGTACAATAATCAAAGATCTGGAACATCTGATGCAGAACCATAATAGTCCAGCTAAACTATACAAAATATAAAAATGTCATTTTTGCAAAAGTTGTTCAGCCTGATGAGCATTTTTTGGTGAGGTATAAAAATCGAAGATCTGGAACACCCGATGCAGAACCATAATGGTCCAACTAAACTTTACAAAATATAAAAATGACATCTTTGCAAAAGTTGTTTAGACTGAAGATCTGGAACACCTGATGCAGAACCATAACACTTCTACAAGTATTTTCTTATGTGACTACGTTAGTTCATTTATATGCATTCGCCGAAGTCATAAAGTCCACGCGTACGAAGTCGCGGGCATCAGCTAGTACAAAATATTTTTTGCCCAAGTTGTAACGAAGACGCTTCGTGCTCACTTTATGATGATGATATGATTATGATAGTTATGATTTTTAATTCGGTAATTTTTAACTTCTTACACCATTACGTACTACTTTATTCTAGCACAATTTCATTCATACATTACACATTACTTTATTTAAGAAAAAAACAAAAAAATCTACAATGATTTTGATTCTGACTATCTTATACTTAATAAAACATTTACAATCAGTATAAACCACCTATTCTTGTTTCTAACTCACCTGTTCCTCACGAGCAATGCGTAAATAACCTGGGGCTCTTGATAGATGAATGTTTAAGATTTGAACCACATGTTCGTAATAAAGTTGCTAAGTGTTTTGCATCTTTAAGAACTCTCTATAAAATTAGACCTTTGCTGAAGGAGAAAACCCGCCTTGTATTGTGTAATGCTCTTGTATTATCTCATTTAAGCTATGCTGACACTGTATATATTCCTTGCTTGCATAAAAAAACATTAAAACGTGTACAAAGAGTTCAAAATGCATGTATGAGATTCTGTTATGCGATACCCAGAAGAAGTAGAATTTCACCATATTTGTTACAGAAAAAAATACTCAATATGTCCAACACTTGTAAGCTTAAATATGCATGTTTTCTTTATAAATTGTTACACGCTAAGCGCCCACAGTATCTGTATGATAAACTTACTATGAAAAAAAGAATTTCATCACTAAGAGACAGAGGTCCGTTGTTGTATTTGCCTATCTTTAGATTGGCGAGCGCGCGAGGTTGTTTTAAGCATGCTTCAGCTAAAATATGGAATGATTTGCCTCCACCCTTGCGAAAAATCACATTTAATCACACTCTGCTAACTTTTAGGAGATATTGCCGTGATTGGCTGCTTGAACAGCAGACTCGCGCGCTCGGAGTGCTCTGACGAACTGTGAGGAGCTTTCTTCAAACTCTTATTATGTTATTTTGGAAACGTTTATTGTATCGACTTTTATACTGTTAGACTTGATGTCCTAAAATATTATTATGAGTAGTGTCTTTCTGTTGGGGGACACAATATTGTTCAGGTTTTGGCAGAATACCAGAGGCTGTGGGTTTCCCGCCTGCGGTCACTGAGTCGTAAACCTTTTTGTCGAATTATTAAGCTAAATATTTAATCATTGCATGTATTGATATTGATTTGAGACAAATAAATGATTTTATTATTATTATTATTATTACTGCAAATTCATTTTCGCCAGCACATCTTTTCCACCGTAAAGAATAGTTCGATGCTGCAGTTAGTGTAAAATGTCTTCGTTAAGGGCAGTATCCACTGGCTCGTTATAAATGTTTTAATGGCAACCATTACGCAAACACATTAAGGGGATCACCCTCGTCCGCCATGCGATTTGGTGGTTGGCCCAAGTTATGAGATGGTGCGGCATAACTAGAGCGTTGAACGCAAGCTCTTCGATTTAATAGTCTCTTTCTTGTCTCATAAAATATAAAAAAACGTGTTGATAAGGAAGTTCTATATTCTAGTAAGCAGAAACCTTAAAATTATCAAGTTGTCACGCTGAGAATGGACAGTGGGAGACATTGCAAAAAGGAACTTAAAGAATTTAATTGATCCTTACTAATATTATAAATGCGAATGTCCGTTTGTTTGTTTGTTTGTTTGTTTGTTACGCCTTCACGTCTTAACTACTGAAGCGATGATCGTGAAATTTTGCATACACGTTGTCAGGGGTACAGAAAAGGATATAGAATACCTTTCATCCCGAAAAAAACTATTGTTCCCGAGGCAAAGCAAAAAAACTTTTCACGCAGACGAAGTCGCGGGCAGCCGCTAGTTTGAAATAGTTTTTATTGCTTACTTATTATTAGTCTGACTTGACACTTGACTGAGATACGTTTAGGCATACATTTTGTCTGATACCATTTACTCATTTTAACCCACGACGGACGGAATGGAACCCCTATGCGTTTGGGGTTAGAGGTTGAGTTTTCACTCAGAGCGTTACTAACAATACTTTACTTAGCTCGCACAATGAAAACTCAACATAGAAAGTAAAATGCGTGAATAAAAATATTTGTGCTGTAGATTCAACTATAACTATGAACTGGCATTTCTCCGCAAGGTGTTTAAGAGTAAACTCGCTAGTCGCTTATGAATTATTTCATAAAAATAGTCATTTTTTAAGCCGGCACGTAAAGCTGCGGCGGATACTCGGCGTTATGATTAAATGTCTTCGAAAACATTACGGTGGCGTGACTAATCGGGATTAACAGAATCTAGGGACATTTTAATTCGGGAACCAAGTGATTTATCTTCGAAGAACACATTAAACCATCTTATCCCTAAAATAAGTTGAAAGTTTGGAAAGCTTTCGTCTTGTTTTTGATTAGTTCTCACTTTGCACTTAGACAATTTAACTTGAGTTTAGTGCTAGATAGCAATGCGTAATTAATTACATGTCCATTGTTACATGTAGCACCATCTATGGAGGTTTTCATCATATCATCCGCACGACACCCACTGCTGCGTATAGGCCTCCCCTAAGGATCTCCACGACGATCGGTCCAGCGCTGCCTGCATCCACTGGCTTCCCGCGACCTTCACCAGATCGTCGGTCCACCTTGTCGGGGGCCTACCCACGGAGCGTCGTCCGGTGCGCGGTCCCCATTACAGAACCTTTCCGCCCCAACGGCCATCGGTTCTTCTCGCTATGTGTCCCGCCCATTGCCACTTCAGCTGAGCAATCCTTCGAGCGATGTCGGTTACTTAGGATGGAGGTTTTACTGAACCTGTATTGACCATCAGCCATTTTAACGTCCCCACTGTTGGGGCACAGACCTTCCTTATGGGTGGATAAGGAGGATGGGCCACAACCCACTACGCGGGTCCAATGCGGATTGATGGGTGTTAACAACTGCAAATACAGCCGGGACCAACGGCTTGACATGCCTTTCGAAGCACGGAGGAGCTCGAGATAATAAATTTATGGTCACCCATCCCATGACCAACCCTTGCGAAAGTTGCTTAACTTCCGCAATCGCTGGGCCAGGTGCTGAACTACTGTGCCATAGAGCTCCTGTATACAATGTCTTAAATTACCATATCATGGTGGTAACTTAAACAAAAGCAAAATGCCTATAGGGACATTTGTTCAGAAGACTAGTGATCCAAATTGATCACTGTGAATTGAGTTACCTATAGATCTTATGTTTGAGAAAAAACATTAAGTTAACCTGTATACACAGTTATTTTGTAGTTGTTTTATTTAACTTAAGGGTGTGTTCTACCAATGAAACCAAACATTTTTGCCAAAGAAACATGGATCGAAAAACGATAGAAAATTTTGAACCTACCATACTAACTAGACAGCTATAAAAAACATTGTAATTATAATCAGAAAGTAACAAAAATTTACATCTTTTACCAATGACTCTTTGGCATAAATGTTTGGTTTTATTTGTAGAAAGACCCGTATATAACTTTATTAAACGTGATTCGAAAAAAATATCAGACTACAAATCAAATGTCAGTGTCTACTTTAACAAAATTAACTCGTGACATCTCAAAAATCCAACTAGATAGGTACTTCTTTATAGTAAGTTCCATAATTTTTCCACCCATTTCCCCTAAAAACCATTACCATCAATACCATAATGCCTGTTACAAAACACCTTACTATTAGTTGACGTGCGCACAAAAAGCCGGACATATCGTGTTTTACGACAAAATAGTTCAACAAGTTGTAACAAAACCCCTTGTCACTTGTCACCCCAATATAGACCGTGAAAATTCTACTTCATAAGTTGTCACAGGATTTAAAACCTTACATCACAAGACACAGCATTTTCAAGCTTCATTTATTCGAGTCAACTATAGCGAGTCTTAAGTAGGGTATTTTCGTAGTCTGTGGCGACCATTCTATGACAGCGCATATCGTTTTCCGAGGGGGAAAAAATTGCCGACGAAAAAAATAATAACACAGGCTTATCGCCTTTTACGGCGGATTCTTACATAAATAATGATAAAGGGAAATTAAATCAAAGTCTTATTAGAATATTAAAAGTTTGGAAGGCTTTTTTAATGTCTCTTGCGGCATTAAGGGACGTATATTTCACTCAATTTGGTAAATGGGTTCGGCGACCGCTTCGGCTATTAGAGGGTGTTTTAATACCATTTTTTGGCTATGATGCATCTAATAATTGACATTTATTGTTAACACCTATGATTTATTAACAAATTGCAATATTTTTAAAACCTGTTATTTGTAGGGAAACCTAAAATATTTTTTGTAGGTACACAATTTTATTGACTCGTGTGAGTGAATCATTGGAATTACATCAACAGAACAGAAAATTAAAATATATTTATGCTGCTATTTTGTAAAAAAAATAAGTTGAACAGATACCACAAAATATTATATCAGAATTAAATGACGGTAGGTATCTGTACTTCCTTGTCATACAATATAGATATAAAGGTAGATTTTCTATCTTCAAGGTTGAAGGGAATTAAATCATAGTACCCCAATCTCTTAATTAATCAGTTAAAATATTTTATCCACAAATAGTTTTAAAAATATTTTTTACTTTGCTAGACCTATAAAGTCTCAACATTTTTGATCCATCAGCCATTTTTGATGTCCCCACTGCTGGGGCACAGGCCTTCCTTATGGGTGGTAAGGAGGATGGGCCATAACCCACCACGCGGGCCCAATGCGGATTGGTGGGTGTTAACGACTGCAAATGCAGCCGGGACCAACGGCTTAACGTGCCTTCCGAAGCACGGAGGAGCTCGAGATAATAAACTTTTGGTCACCCATCCCATGACCGACCCTTGCGAACGTTGCTTAACTTCCGCAATCGCTGGGCCAGGCGCTAAACCACTGCGCCACCGAGCTCCTCCGCGCCACCGAGCTCCTCAGCTTTTTGATCGTCTGGTACCTATTCAAATGTTTGCTTTAGATATTAAACTTACTTTTTGAGAACTTACTTTCGGTCGAGTGGTTTGTACGCTGGTTTTCAAAGTGTCGCCATCTCTGAGGTCCCGGGTTTGATCCCCGGCTGGGTCAATTTAGAAAACGCATTTTTTTCTATAGCCAATATATCTCTGGTCTGGGTGTTAGTAGTTCCACCGTTGTCTCCATTTCCATAACACAAGTGCCTTAGCTACTTACTTTGGAATTAGAGTAATGTTTGTGATATTATCTAATATTTGTTTATGTCTTAGAACCTAGAAGAAGCTACTCTAGAAATTGTATATATTTTTAAATTAAATCAGGGGTGCGATTGCGTAAGTTAATCGAATTCATTTCACAGTTCATATCGTATTCCATCGGCTGCAATTTGTATGGGATAACCAGTGACTTAGAAAATTTATCGCTACGCTCAAGTAGATGGACAATGGTGCGAGTGAGAAACCGTTTCTTACGGCTTATGCGTTGTGCGAGAAAGAGTTGAAAAAAATGACAGCAGAACCTAGTTTGACTTCATTTATCATCTTTTATCATCTTGGTGAAAAGCGTCCACACGATAATTTTGTTATTTTGATCGCGATTGGGTTGATTTGGCTCTTATAACTACATATATCAATAATGGTGTCGTGTTCTGTGTTGATTTGTGATATTTGACTTACAACAATAACCCAAAGAAATACTTATTTCACAGTTAAATATGATTGTACAAGTACCATTTTCATATTTCATATTTTAGTTGAATATATTCCCAAACACACTAAGTTATATACTAATATGATGCTATTAAACGCCTATTTCCTAAATAAAGGCTGATTTCTAAACATTATGTGTTAGATAAAAATATATTATGTCCGTGAACTTGAGCAAATAAGGCGTAGAGATTGATCAAAAATTATCGATACTCATGTCGATGATTTCCAACATAACTTTGTTTGTCTTTGTGAACACTGATAGTTTTATTTAAAGCTGCTTGTAACCGACCGTTTTCAAATGGTAAATTATACCAACTTAAGTACTAATTTAACAATTATTTCCAGGTTTCCTGTAAATCCAGTGATTAAGTTAAACTGGATGTCATAAATATCGTAAATCGGCAGGGAGCCTCAAAGGAGACCTTAAGAAATTATTTAAATAAAATTGTTCAAAATCTTGTTTGTGTTTTATTTATTAGAGCAATAATACATTATGGTTATCGACAACCTAAAATGGACTTCAGTGCATCCCTAAAATTCACGCACACGTTTACAAATTAACAAACACTGTCTCATGTCACTGGTGTCGCAGCCAAGCGAACTCTGTTCGTCTATTCCAGTGGAATATTAAGTTTATGGGGATAACATAATATTATATTATAATACGATACAATATGAACTGTCAAATGAATACGATTGACTTTACGCAATCACCTAGCAGAACATACAGAAGATTTTTGGTTACCCTGTGAATCGTGTGCTTTAGAGATATGGCATACGAATCTTTCTAACACAACGCCAAACCTAATCAAAGGAAAGGAATCATTTTTTTCAGGCACCAACGTTACTTTTATTCTATACGCGTTTAGATATGGAATATTGGTAAACATAGGTAGGTAATCTCCATAGAACGGAGCACATTATTAGTTTCGTGGCCACTACTTCGAGGCCCGGGTCTATCCCAGGAGTGGCCCGGGGCCATGTGTCTTGTCTTTGGCCACCGCCCGGATGTGTTCATGTCGTGTATGATGCTGCAGATTTTCTTGGCACTTTTACTATCATGTACAACAAAAAAAACTAACGTAGCTGATTTTACTAAGCGGGCTACGAAATAATTTGATGCTAAGGCAGGACTACTAGATAATAGGTCATGTAATTATTATAATCTGTTTATCCCTAATTGTCCTATTTGGTAAGTAAACAATCTTCACCCAACTCTTTATTTAAACATTCATTTTTAAAATACTAAAATTATTTTCCACAAACAGATTACAAAAGAAGTTGATAAATTATTAATGACAATTTAATTCAATAGGACAATATATTTTTTAAGATCGATTAAAGTTTAAAAGACGTATAAATACTGTCAAAAATTCTTTACGAAATAAAATAAGTAGGAATAAACAGACTATTTAATACTTTAAATGACTGAGTCCCACTTTATAACGTAGCTGAATTTACTACGGACTACGAAATAATTTAATACTACTACAGGACTACGAAAGAATAAGTAATGCAATTATTGCTACGAATAATTTTTACTTGAATTCTAGCTAGGAAAAACATAATAATATATTTGTATAATGAATAATAAAAAGTTTGTTTATTTTCTTATCACACATAATAAAACTCTAATTGAATATAATTGAATTTCATATTAAATAATTATTTATAATAATCCCAGTTGTACGTAGCTATAAAACAAAACGTGCTGACACTGACATTGAACGTCATATAATAACCTATTGATCCACACACAAAGAACTTCGTATCTAAAACTAATGAGGTATTCAAATTACACCAAATATCAAGTCAACTCCATCCACCTATGTACAATGGTCAACCATTAGGGAAATCTCCGCGCAGCGAATACTGTTTAATTTATCCTCGTGAATATTCTTAAACTATCGGTTCCGTGGTCACTGTGGCGATTCGGTCTTATTTATGCTCGCCGGCCCGCGCTGGCCTCCTCGGAGATTCGCCTTTATTTATGGCCGGCCTTTGCATGCAAACACTGTTTTAAAGTATCAATATTGGTTGGGTAGAGTTTTCGTAGTTTTAGATGAAAAAAATACCTATAGAAACTCTTTGGCAGTTCTATTTATTCGATAATGAAAAAAGTCTAGTTATTGTATATTTGTCAAATGTCTAAAAATTCAAACGTTATGAACTAAAATATCCGTACCGTCAAAATTGAAACAGATAGAAATACAGATAAGCAAGTCATTTTCTAATTCTATTTTTTCTAATGAGGAACGGAACCTCAAAAATCTGGAGGGTATAAATGAATACTGCACGTATTAAAATGTTTAGTCTTCTATTCCAATCAATTTAATTGTTTCACTACAGCGGAGACTTTTCATGGTTTTCCTAAACCATGAATTTGTATCAATCCCAACTGTCAAAAGTTTCTACTTCAATAAGACTCTATCGTTCATATTTTTGTTTATGTTAACTTAACATTTGTGTACCTTATAAAGATCAAAGCAGTCTTCATTCTTACTCCATAAATCCATTATAAAAATTGCCCGTCACAAGCCGAGACACAGCCGCTAATTCTGCGAAACACCCTATTCATTACCGTAATTCGCGCGTCGGTCACATATCATTCTTGGCGTAGCATAAAAAGCCAATTTTGCCCCAAAAAACGCGGTATAAAAGCCAAATTCTAACATACGAGCCAGGGTAATATCAATTTCCCTTTCATGAATTTATTCATGACGCATAGCAGGTCATATAATTTATATGTACGGGTGGAAACAATCGTATGTATTCACGAACGATTTGGCCGAGGTAAGAAATTTACGCGCGGTTGGGGTATTATGCACGTATGCCACTCTAGGGGGCACTTACTTATGGGCGTCTTTTTAACTTTAGGAGTTTCGCAAGGGTTGCGACCTGACGCCAGTGGAATCTGGCACGCTTGGTGAATTTGATATTAGTTTTAAACGAGCTCCAAATAGTGGTTGTGGGTATGTGTACTTAGATGTACAAAATGTCCCTTTTTTTCTAAAAAAATACATTTTTACTTACCTCCGTAAACAATTTCTAAATCAATAAAACTATATTTGGGCTCAATCAATACGAATTTGATTCGAACTAGACAGTTTTTTTTCAGAAAATTGCAGTAGTAAGAGATAGAAATATTGGTTCTTTTCTGTGGGTTCTGTACCTAAAGGGTAAAAACGGGACCCTATTACTAAGACTCCGCTGTCCGTCTGTCTGTCTGTCTGTCACCAGGCTGTATCTCATGAACCGTGATAGCTAGACAGTTGAAATTTTCACAAATTATGTACTTCTGTGGCCGCTATAACAATAAATACTAAAAACAGAATAAAATAAATATTTAAGGGGAGCTCCTACAACAAACGTGATTTTTTGCCGTTTTTTGGTACGGAACCCTTCGTGCGCGAGTCCGACTCGCACTTGACCGGTTTTTTTTTTATTAACACTTATCCCCGTTAACAATGATGGTTAAGATTGCAGCTTTTAGAAAATATGACATATATAGTTATTATTTTTTTATCTCTTTAAACATACGCATTTTTCCATTAATTGCAATAAGCCAATCCATACTCTTTCAGTTAAGTTAAAACCTAAAATGACTCTTTATGAATTCAGCCTTTTTTGGCTCTACAGTTTCTCCAATAACTCTTTACACCCTCTCATACTCGCGACGCGACGTACATTTTCCGTGCGGTGACGTGCGAATGATATACTCGGCTGCCAACGGAGTCGGCTGTCGCGCTCTCTGAAAAATTAAAATGACTCGCAGTCGCAGTGACATTATAATACGAAGAAGAAGAAGTTACGAAGAATATACTCGTATGATAAAAATAATTCATGTGTGTTTTAAGGTGATATTCGAGAGAAAGATGATCTCTTTAATTTTGAAACTATTGTGAGAAAACCACGCTAGATATTCCAAAATGTACTTTACTACACATTACAATCACATTGTTAAAAAAAAATACAATAAATAAACGTAGCCTTTAAAATTTTCCAAAAAGCTAACTTTTAAGCAATCCAAGAAAATTTGAATACAGAGATAATTTTCTTTTTTTTGATAAGAAATTAAAATCCATATTAAAATTTTAATAAGTATTAGGGTAATATCATTAATTTAAACAGATGACGGAATCGTTTATAAAATAATCATGTGAACACAATTTAATTGTACTAAACGTATAAACGCTTTTTATTTTCAATGCCTAGTTTTCAATGCCTAGATAATTCGCTTGAGAACGTTTGTCATTCGCTAGTCTATCAAATGTTTTGAATGCCATTTATTTTATTTCCTTACTAATATTATAAATGCGAAAGTTCTTTTGTTTGTTTGTTTGTTTGTTACGCCTTCACATCGTAACTACTGAACCGATCATCGTGAAATTTTGCATGGTACAGGTACACGTTTTCAGGGGTGCAGAAAAGGACTTAGGGTACCTTTCATCCAGAAAAAACGTACAGTTCCCGAGGGATAGCAAAAAAACTGTCCACGCAGACGAAGTCGCGGACAGCCGCTAGGTTGGTTAATAAGTTAACTGATTAATCTGTTATCCGAGGATTGAAAAATTAGCCCTTACTCAACAGTTTTTTAATCGATATTAATTCGGTGTTAAGTTTAAGCTATCATCATGCTATCATCATTTTCAATCAGCTGTCCACCGTCAAACCTAAATGGGTCACAAATCCACTCATTCCTGAATGACCCGGGGCCAACTTTGCCCACCGGACTTAACCCTTTGACACAGCAATGCAAACAACATTAATTTCAATCCTCCGGGCCAAATAGACCCAACCGACGGCTAATATTTGAAATAGGATATTAAATATAAATATTATGGGATAGAACCTTTTTTAAATGTGCGGGATTTAAATGTCATCATTTTTCAAAATCCATTTTGACTCGAATTAGAAGAGTGAAACAGAAACTTTGATATCTCGTGAATTTTTCAAGCTGTTTGCTTGAAAAATATTTGTACGAGTACTACCAACATTTATTACGTGTACTACAGTATGTACAAAGTTACATTTAAAAGCTACTCACATTATGATTTCCGGCTATTTAAATTGTATGATTTAAATGTTTTCTTATTGTTTCAATATAGGTATGTCAAACTGTACAACTTTGTCTGTGTGTAACTTAATCAGAACAAAAAATAATCAGCTGTTCCATAGAAAACGTCAAAATCTACTCGACAAAAATGTATGGAACAGCTGTTTATTTTTTTGCTCTGATTGATTTGGCCCATAGCAAAATTATTCAGTTTGACTAAGTCACACCACAAAATTTGTCGACAGTTTTCAAATATATCCTGAAGTTACATTCACGCTCCATTTGAAAGTGTACCTAATTATTTTAATATTATATAAAGTCTCTCCTTCTTGTCAGATGTAAATAAGTAAACAAAATAACCCATTTTTTTCATCCTTTTACATGAGTACTGTTTAGTCTAAGCACAGTTTGCTAGTAGTCAAGTCGTAGAGCCCAGACGGTTTAATAAAACATGTGATTCATTCCCGAGTACGCAGCGAGGAACGGGCAAATAACGGCCAAGACTTTTCCTATTAGCGCTGAATGGACCCAATTTATATTTCACCATTCACTCATTAGGCTAATTATATTGTGATGAACCACTTTATTATTTAAACTACGTTTTCTGATTTCGGAAGTTATGTGAATGAATGTAGATAAAAATACCAACTAACAAAAACATTAAAGATTTTTGTGAGGTTAAATTTTAGAATTTCAAACTTTTAAAATTTGTGACGTAGTAAATAAAAAAACATTCGATATAGTAATTTTGTATGAGAAATTTGTACAACGGCATCTACCGCCGAAAAGCTAAATATTTTCCATAGAGAAAAACTCTGTCGAGTCATTTTACGCACGATATTTCCATAGATCAGAGTTGCAAACGACCATTCATTAGTAGTGGCCACCTACATTTAAGAATGCCTTATGCTTGCTATCTTTGCCCACAAAAAAAATATAGCACTTGGCTCAAAATCATAAATAAGATCGTTAAACGTTAATTCTTCAACAAATCAATAAATTACAACCAATACGCCCAACCAATTTCATGAGCTGCATTGAATAATACAATGTAGCGATACGTTTCGATTGGCGCCAACAACTCAATCGTTGCTTCATTCATTCGTTCGCTCCCATACGCCTTGAATGAGTGATTCGCATCTCGCGTATAATCGGTTGTCGCGACTGTACAATTACCATTTAAATATACGAATAACGAAAGGGCGCTTTATAATGGACGACGTTTAAGGCGCTTTCCTGGCCGAAAGCGGCGACGCCGCGATGAATTTTATTTAATATTGTAATTCTAATACACAATTTTAATGAAAATTCTCGTGGAATTTTTAGGGCCCATAGTCTAGTATTTTTAAACGGTATCATCACATTCCCTCACAGGCACTTCTAGAAGTAGATAGCAAAACTGCTAAAAGTGGCCGTTTTTGACATACATTTGCTATCAACTTCTACGAATGACTGCGAGGGAATATAGTGGTTCCTTCTAAAACTACTAGACTATGAGCTCTAAAAATTCCACGAAGAGTTTTACTGAAAAACATCCTTTTCTATTAATAACTTATTAAATAAAAACCTCTGAAGCGCCACTTTCAGTGTAGATCTCCTTAAGATGACATTGATGCAAAATATGTAATCAATATTTATATACAATCCCTCGACATTGCATTTTCCGTGATGAGGAATATTTTTTTTACATAGTTTTGTTTATAAAAACATTTTAAACAAAATACACTGACTTCCCACAGCTTAGGCAGTAGGTACCCTTGTTTAGTCTCTTTGCAAAGGGTTTTAAAAAACCGAAAATGGGTATATCAATATTTAATTTAATTGCAGCTTGAAAAAAATAAATAAAGTGCCAATAGATGAGCTACTTTATCCCATGAAAAAATCCCATTGAAAAAAAAACGTAGGTACTCGTCAAGATACATTCGACCATTATAGAACAGTCTTCTCAAAAACATTTTAAACAAAATACACTGACTTGGTTAGTTGTATGGTTTATTAAGATAATTTATATATTAGAAAAAGGTACTTATGTTTGTTTTTAGTCCTTTCAAGTAAAATCCTGCAAAGGGTTTTAAAAAACGGATAATACTTATATCTAGTTTTAATTTAATTACAGTTTGAAAAAATAAATAAAGTGTCAATTGATGAGCTATTTTATGCCTATTGGAAAATGTCCCAAAATTAAAAAAAAATAACGTACTCGTCGAGATACATTCGACCACTATAGAACAATATTCTCAACCCACCGCCCACTCTGCATTGAAATGTCTCAGATCCAGTACAAAGTGCACACTGCAAAATCCGCCCAACAATGAGTCAGCACCGTGCGAACTGACACGCGTAGGAATTATTGATGCAATCTACTTGACGCTCGTTAAGGGAAGAATTTGCGATATGCTGTTAATGCGAAGTGAAGAAAAGGGAAAAGTGATGGTGATATACAGTACTCATAAATGTCAATTCATCAGTACTAACTGTATACAAAAGTAAAAAAAAAGAAAAAAAATTATACAATAGTACATTACATCCGAGAACGGGAAGCTAGCGATTGCATTGTCGAGGATGGTTTGAAGCCCGAGCCGCAGGCGAGGGCTTTAATCATTCGAGGCAATGCAAGTAGCTTCCAGTACAAGGTTTGTATAATACTTTACTCACGAAATGCGAGGAAATACAATTTTCTTTGTAAAAATGTGATATTTAAATTGGTTCGCGTGGCCATGTTTACCGACCGGTCATGCAACCATAAAGTTTTATAAAAATAATGCTAGCTGATAAGTTCTACCGATTTGAATTTGGAACACTTACTTCCCGCACTCAGTGCGGGAAGTAAGTATTGAATTTCATTTCCGCACTGAATTTCAAATTTAGAATGTGATGAACCAGACCCCCACGGAAATGTTGAACGCCCCGCATTCTTTTTTCAAATGGAATGATAACATTTCAGAGCATAAGCGAGTAAAAGTAATTTTACTTTAGTGGTGTTAGAGACGACTGGTAAAAATACCCTGGACAGCGTTCCGCACCAATTTATCCATCCTCAAATAACTTCACATACGTGATAAGTCGTCGATTGTGCAGTTACGAATACAGTTCTTTGGGTATTATCTCGAGAAACGAAGAATCGATGGAGAGGCTTGCAGTACAAGGCCACAGACAGAGGAAAAGACCACGAGGGCGGTCTCCGTCTCTTTGTATCGATCTCATTTCTAAAGCCACGCAGTCGACCGCAGTACAAAGTTTTCGCAAAGCTGAAAATCGACAAAAATGGAGAGACATCGCATGTCGTGCGGCTGCCCTGGGAGCGAGTGGCGACGGCGAGCCGCAACCCTGTCCATCGACAGCCATGACCACTCTGTTAAGCGCTCATACGCACTGCCCGGTTAGCCGCGTTGCGGCTGTCCGTCCGGTGTACCGCAACCAAAAATAAGTACGAAAAAATAGTTTCTATTCGCACTGTGATACGGCTGAACCGCAACTGCAACCGCATCCTGCGGCCAGCCGGACGGACAGCCGCAACGCGGCTAACCGGGCAGTGCGTACGAGGGCGAGTGCCCGAGAGAATTTTAGTTTTAAAAGCGGAGATAAATAATAAAATAATTCAACATTCTGAATGTGAATTATTTTTTCGGACGGATTCTTTATTTATTTCGCTATATTTTGGATTTGCCAAAAAACATCAATGAACTAACACGTAACTTGGCATATCGTTAATATCAAATATTAGTTTCTCTACCTATAAAGGAAAGAAGTTATCAACTACCCTCTTCTATTGTTTTGTTTACAATATTAATGAAAGCTGCAAATTCGTCTAAAACCTCCCCTTGACGTTTTAATCAAAACATTCACCTGGATCTCATTTAAGAGCTCAATAATTTTTAAAGACGACATTAACCGTTATACCCGTTCTTTTTAGCCCCGTTCCGAATTCTTAACCCTTCAGTGACGTCGTAAAATCTCGAAAAAACTCCCCGTGGACGTTGGAAGACACCGTAAAGGACATAACTCATAATGAAAAAGGTTAATTTTCACGGGGAGAGGGTTATTTGCATATTTTTGCGCGCAGGTTTCAATTATTCGAGTGTGGAGTGGCTCAGTTCTTTCGTCGGGGCTCGTAATGCCCCTGTGGGGGTCGTTCAGAGCTAACCCTTTCGTGCTTTAATTTTTCTTAGCCAATTAGCGAATGATGTTAAGGATGTTGCCTTATTGATCCTCACCCTTTAAAGATGTAACTTGTTGTTTTGAAACATTGAAATTTTCCAAGTTATAGAAAATCTCTTTGTTCATAAAAATGTGGCTATGGACTGAAATTGGGAAAGATCAAAATATGATATTATTATGTAGGTTGCATAATTTTAATATTTTTTTTCCAAACTAAATAATCGCAAAATGGAGTACGTATTACAGAAGAATAAGTACTCACATGGAATAAATGGTTCTGTAAATTTTCCAAAATTTAATTTTATGAAAACTCTTATAAGCTTGTGGCATCGGGACTAATAAATTAACAATGCTTTAAAACAATGTAAGTTCAAATAAAATAAAAATAAAAATTCGCCTACCAATTTGGCACATCGGGTGCCAGATTCGTAGGCGAATTTTCATGGATTATGGATTTTATATGTATTTTATTTTATTTATTACATGAATTTCACTCAACTTCTTATTTCAAATACGAATTCAAATAAAACGTTTTATATTCGCGATCATTACAAAATATCTTCACCCATTCACTCAACACACAAAGGTACATTTCACCTGGCTGAAAGCACCCCAGCCTCACCGAAGACACGACTTCATTCGTTTCAAAAGCCCCAGCTCCTAATTGAGACTTCTATAGCGACCCACTCAGACGGCATTCAAGACCCGACATGTATACATTTTAATAAATGTATCGTCCGTGAATGGTGCTTTTATCAAAAAGAAGCCTTTACATAATGTAAAAAATATACAAATTAAGTGTAGGCGGGTGAATGGGCTACGCTCTTTGGAGCCACAATGCGCTGAAAAGAGTAAATAGTAGCGTAAATAAAAGTGTTAAATTGACGCTTTGTGCCCTGTAATTTTGGACACAACCTTTTTAGGGTTAGACTTGGAAGACAAACTAGAAAGTAGATTTGAATGTTCACTGAATTTTGATAATTATGTGTTTCATAACTTTATGAAACAAGGACGCGTTTTATGAAGGACACTGTATTATTTTATGTATCTGTTATGACTAATAGCTGCTGAAGTGGCAATGGGCGTGACACATAGCGAGAAGAACCGATGGCCGTTGCGGCGGAAAGGTTCTGGAATGGCGACCGCGCACCGGACGACGCTCCGTGAGTAGGCCCCCGACAAGGTGGACCAACGATCTGGTGAAGATTGCCGGAAGCCACTGGATGCGGGCAGCGCAGGACCGATCATCGTGGAGATCCTTAGGGGAGGCCTATACCCAGCAGTGGGTGTCGTGCGGCTGATATGATGATGATGACTAATACCCGAAGTGTGGCTAAACAGTGTACACCTAGTTTTAGCCGGCTAAAACTAGGTGTAGCCGGTAACTGTTAGTTAAACCTAGGTGTAACCAATCTGCTTTACAGTTTACTCTTGTAGGTCCCGGTACGTTATTAGAAATTTAATGCGAGCGCAAAGCGTAGCGGAGCATGAGCCTTAAATTTCATGGTTATTTTTTTTAACAGAAAACAAAAATAACTTTCTTAATACCCCATAAATTACTCCCCCTTAGAAATAAGCACAAAGTAGGCTAGACCTAATTTTAACCGTCTACAGCAAGTTTTAGCTGGCTAGAACTAGGTAAAGCCGCACTTCGGGTATTAGCCGTAACACAAATCTCATAAAACAATCCTTTCTGCACGTTACGTCCTATTATCGGAATATCCAGTCGGTTCATTAATATGTCTATTTCACAGAACGTGTGTATTTTGCACATAAAAGTTCCTAGTAAAATGTTCTTGTTCTGTATCTAATTATCTATTTTAGTGAAATCAACTTATTTTGTATGTAGGTACATGATATTGGACAGTAACATAAGAAGTGATTTTTTATTCTTACAAACAAAAGGACGTCGACAAGAAATGCAATGGCAAATTGAAATACTATTTTCGATCAATGAAAAATTTTAATTTTAATTAATTCATACAACAATTTTGAGATTTGTTTTATCGCGGAACCGCCAGCACACTGCTTTGCGTACTTGACTTTTTTAATTCAATTTTAACCGACTTCATCAAAAGGAGGAGGTTCTCAATTCGATTGTATCCTTTTTTTTATCGTTGTTCGCGCATATCTTCGTCATTTATGGACCGATTTTGATGATTCTTTTTTTGTTCGATTGAGTATTCTTGCGAGATGGTCCCATTAATTTGTTTTTCAAATCGGTTTAGTAGTTTTCAAGTAATCCTGAAAATACTATGATTTTGCATTAACTACCTTGACGACTTTGTTATTTATGAACCGAATTAGATGAAGTTAGTGGTTAGTGTAGGTGTAGTCTTTTAACCGACTTCAAAAAAAATAAGGTTCTCAGTTTGACCTGTATGTATTATGTTTCTCCACAATTATCTCACGTTAGGCTGAGTCGATTTTTTACCTAATAATATACCTACACTACCTAATATAGAAGGTACTTACACTAAAAATAAAAAAAATAAAAATTGATTAAAAAACAAAAAACCGACTTCAAAAAACCTGCCTCTAAAAACCAAGAAATAATATTCAAATCATTAGATACGCATTATCATCGTTATAATAACGTCTATTGAAGTCGGGTGGGGCTTTGAGAATAAAAAAAGGAAGTTGTACTTCCCGCACGTACGTTACGGTACGTTCGTACCCCACCCGATTTCAATAGACGTTGTTATTATAACGATGATAATGCGATCTAGTGATTTGAATATTATTTCTTGGTTTTTAGAGGCAGGTTTTTTGAAGTCGGTTTTTTTGTTTTTTTCCGTAGTAGATCCTAGATAATCTTTACAGAACGTCAGCTTGGCTTTGTGCAAGATAGATGGACGGTCGTGTAAATAGGGTATTACACCATTTTTTGAAAACTGCTTCAAATTAATCCTGAGGTCGTAATAAACCAGCGGAATTTTTATTTTAATTTTATAAAAATATTAATTGTCCTAAAACACAATTTTAATTTTTGATTTTGAATTTTCGCGCGAAAACACTAGCCACCATTTTGTTTATGCTCGTGACGTCATTCTGTTAGTAAACAATACAAATGCGAAAAGAGCTGTCATGTTTATTTACTATCGGAGTGACGTCACACCGTAATCCAAAATGGCGAATGGCGTTTTGAACATTTGAAGAATAGATTAAAAAATACGATTTTTAAAATTGAATTATAAAATTTATATTGCATTTTTATGAATAAATATCGACATTTCTCGTTTACTATTTATGAAATCTATCTTAAATATGCATTTTTATACTTTATTTTACATGGTGTAAAATAGCCTATTGTTGCTTAGGAGTAGGAATTTTGTTCTTTCCAGACTTACTTACTTTTAGTTGCATCTGATATTTTATTTATTATTTTTCTGACTCTTCAAATCCGTGTTACGTTTATGCCTAATGCGATTTTTTTTCTTTCTCTAACTCTTCAAAACCAATAAGTTTCTACTTCATGTAAATATCCTGTTCTCCTTAGACTCTAGTGGAAATAAAAAATGACCTAAAATGGCGGTTGCCAGAGTCGATAAGTCGAGTTGTTCACGGAAGTCGGGTTAGCGCGAACAAAGGCAAGCTAACGAAATAAAAGAGCGGGATTCCCCCCTTTCTCCCACTACCCACTAAAGGAGGCGAAAGGTACGTTTCAGCTGCTTTATCTTTATAGCTGCAGTGTACTTTCCTACTAAGTAGCATGTAAATTTTGGTATTTAGATGGTCAAGGTAGCGTAGAATGAGGTATGGCTTTTGCACTATCTTTTCGTGAAAAGTGGATTGTGGGGGGTCTTTAGTTGGTCACGAAAGATAAATAATAATTAATGATTATGTAGAACACATGAGGAGCCATTAATGACTAAATATTCGGTAACATTAGTTATGGAAACGTTATTTTATTAATGAAAATGCTTGGCTTAAAACTTAGTTGTGTACTGAGTTTTAATTGAGGTACATCTGTTGTACTTTGTTACCACGTAAGTTATAGTCAAAACATTCGTTAAAATACGAAACATTAGGTACTTTCTACTTAACTCCCTGCTATAAAACGGCAAGGCAAAGGCACATCATACATACAGCCTAAGAATTTTTCCATTTACTTTCCACATAGACCCATTTCCGGGATCCCGCCCTTCGCACAGGCTATACAACCTTGGAGGCTTTTTAAAGCGACGCGACGCAATGACAAGCCTCGGGCCACGCCCGTTGGCGACAAATCGTGCGACACGCCCAACGCGACATTTTCCACCAATGGGAAAGCTTGCCGCGTTTTTTATAGATTACATCTGCAGTGGACAGGAAACTTATAATTCGTGTGGGCGGGAAAGTGGAGTAATAAAGTTGAAATTAACTTTGACTCACTGATTTCGTAAACGTATTGTGAAATTCTTAGTGTAACTTGATTAATATGGTTTTTCCAATACTACAGTCACAATTAGTGAGTTTTTTTAACATCTTAGGGAAGTGATTTTCATAAAACAATTTCTAGTTAGGTACTTAATTAAGCCAACATAACTGTTACAAAACGACAACCAATGCCATAAGCTTTTTATGTAAAGTTCATCATTGACAGATCTAGTACCTACTTAGAAGAAAACTGCCAAATACGTATGGTTCTCTGTAATTTTTTTTCATCTTATCGAACAGCAGTAACAAATAAACAACCTATTTTTATTACAGCAGTAACCTCCCACGGTGCAACTTCACCTTAAAACATAATCAGGCCGGCGAATAAAAGTGGCGTAAACATAAAAATGGCAACACCGGCCCGCCAGGGGGGGAGGGGGGCAAAAAGCTCAAGTGCAGAGGCTGTATCGATCCGAGCGACCGGCGACATGGCCGGGTCACAGGACGAGCGGCGGGACATGGTGATGAGCAGAGGCGTGTACTTTTGATTTTGTGTGTGATTGTAGTCTTAAGCTAGGGTTTCCTAGGATGACGGTGCCGTTATATTACGGCCGTAATATAGCGGCGTTGAATGTTGTATAAGGAAACAATATGACGACACCGTAACGTCAGAAGCCGCGCCATATTGTCCACGTAGACAACGTTCTACGCCGCAAAATGACGGCCGTAATATGACGGCACCGTCATCATAGGAAACCTTAGCTTTACCCCCGGTTTCTGAGATACTTATCAGAGATTTAACTTTATTGGAGGGGTCCACATTATCTCGTTTAGGCCTGATTTTTCAAAATTATATTATTTACTAGCGGCAGCCCGCGGTTTCACCCGCGTGGTTCCCGTTCCCGTAAAAATATCGGGATAAAAAGTATACTATGTTTTAATCTAGGCTATCTACTATCTGTGTCCTAAATTTTAACCAAATCCGTTCAGTAGTTTTTGCGTGATTGAGGAACAAACATCCAAACATCTGAACATCCAAACCCACAAACTTTCACATTTATACATAAACCGAGCTATTACAAACACCGTGAAATAACATATAAAACACTAGTACGTTATAGAATTATCCCTACAAAATTAAATTAGTATCTTACTGCAAGTTCTATGCGAGTAAACAGAGCATTCCCAATTTAACCGAGTAATACCGTTATTTTTTAGTAACAACAAAGAGTTTTTATGCGCTGAAAATTCACATAATGGAATAAATAAATGTGTAATGCTTTAATTAAGTTAAACAAATATTGATTATTATCAAATATTTGCATTTTATCACTTAAAACTCAACACAGCCTCGTGTGCAATAAGCAACCTAAGATATGTAACTTGTCTCATAATGTACTAAACCAAATAAAATAAATGGCATGAAAAACATTTGACAGACAAGCGAATGACAAATATTCCAATTTGGCTGATAATGGGGTATTTACATTGGTGACTAAAGCCGCACAACTTTTGCCACCGTAAATGGCAATTCGGCCTAGGCCGCAGGTGACTAAACAAAATTATCTGATCCGGTGGCCCAAACAGGAACTAGCTATATGACCACTAAACGAACATTACTTAATACTACTATTGTCTTTTTAACACGTTTTTCCATTTATAGCTACGTAACGTTGATGAAGCTCACGCAAACGGAAACTTGGGCGGGTCACTTAGTTGGCTCATGCTTTAGTGATAATCGGAGCGATATAATTACTTAGATTATTTATATTTCCTAAACAAAGTGATATTTAATTCATAAACATCCTCTTTAAAAGTTTTATATAAATAATAGTAGGTGACAAATATTAATTATCAGCTGTTTCATAATTGTTTTGATTTTTGATATTTTCGTTATTAATTTTTGTATGAGAAAGCTGGTTTTTTTTTGCGATTTCAGAGTTGGTCCCATTGTAAAAGTTGTTCAGTTTGATGGTCCCTATCTACCACATTCGGCTTTTACCAAACAACTTGTATAATATACGACACGAACTATACTATTTATTAAATGCTTATGTTACAAAAAAAATTCCGGATTGGACAATGGAAGTAGTGATGCGCGATTATTACTAATTTCAATAATCGAATGTCAGATTAGTAATATACCTATACTAGGGTAAATCGCCCTAATGTTGCCCCCCCCCCCCCCCCATTTATTGGCCCTCTAAACTTAACATCCAATAATAAATAATCAATAAAGTGTGTTGCTTTAAAGTAAAACTGAATCATTAGTCTATTATCTTAATATATAAAATCGTAAACTGAATGACTGACTGACTGACTGACTGACTGACTGACTGACTGACTGATCTATCAACGCACAGCCCAAACCGCTGGACCTAGAGACTTGAAATTTTGCACACGGATACTTTATACAGTGTAGGCATCCACTAAGGAAGGATTTTAGAAAATTCCATCCCTAAGGGGATGAAATAAGGGATGAAAGTTTGTATGAAAGTCCCTCAGTTTTGAAGCTAGAATCTTAAAATTTTGTGTTTAGGCTGACGATTGAAAATTAATAAATACGGGTCTCAGCGTTTTTCAAAATTCTACCCCCGAAGGGGTCAAAAGGGGGATGAAGCTGTGTATTAAAGAAAATCCTTCATTTTCAAAGTAAAAATAGCTAAATTTATAATTTAGGCTTATGGATAGAAATCTAAAGCAACGTATATTGTCTTTGTTAGGATTTCAACTCCAAAGGGGATGAAATGGGGGTGAAAAGGGTAAAAAAACCTAAAAATAGATATGGATGTCGTTATCGGGGTTTTGTGGGATGACGATTGCAAAAATTACATTTATTTTGAAGTCCAACCACGGTGGACATGATTTAACCCCTAAAGGGTTGAAAATGGGGTCCAAATTTTGTATGGAAAAATAATATAAAATAGACATTACAACTTTAAACTTCGTAGGAGCACATCTAAAAATAAATAGGCAAATATATATTTTGTTATTTTGAAAATCAACCCCTTAGGGGGTAAATGGAGTGAGTAAACATAAAAATCGATATAGATGTCATTATTGGGGTTTTCTGGGATGACGATTGCAAAAATAACATTTATTTTGAAGTCCAACACGGTGGACATGATTTAACCCCTAAAGGGGTAAAAATGGGGTTCAAATTTTGTATGGAAAAAGAATACAAAATCGAAATTACAACTTTAAAATTCGTAGGAGCACGTCTAAATATATATTTTGGGATTTTTAAAATCAACCCCTTAGAGGGTAAGTGGGGTGAGTAACATAAAAATCGATATGGATGTCGTTCTTGAGGTTTTATGGGATAGTGATTGCGAAAATGAGATTTATTTTGAAGTCCAACGCGGTGGATATGACACATATGGACCTGGACCTGGTCATGCACATCCAGGGAACGGAACGGAACGGAACGGAACGGAACGGAACGGAACGGAACGGAACTGAACGGAACGGAACGGAACGGAACGGAACGGAACGGAACGGAACGGAACGGAACGGAACGGAACGGAACGGAGTGGAACGGAACGGAACGGAACGGAACGGAACGGAACGGAACGGAACGAGACGGAACGGAACGGAACGGAACGGAACGGAACGGAACGGAACGGAACGGAACGGAACGGAACGGAACGGAACGGAACGGAATGGAAAGGAACGGAACGGAACGGAACGGAACGGAACGGAACGGAACGGAACGGAACGGAACGGAACGGAACGGAACGGAACAGGAACGAAACTTGAATGAAACGATAACGGAACGGGAATAGAACAGGATGGGAACGGGATCGGGAACAAGAACCGGACGGGAACGGAACGGGAACAAGAACGGGAACGTAAGGCGTACGGGACGGTTAGGGGACGTTTACGGGACGGGAACGGGAACGGAAACGGAAGGGGTACGGGACGGTTACGGGACGTTTACGGGACGGGAACGCAAATGGGACGGGAACGGAACGGGAACGGGGAACGGGAGCGGGAGCGGGAGCGGGAGCGGGAGCGGGAGCGGGAGCAGGAGCGGGAACGGGAACGGGAACTGGAAGCCTTGTGCGAGGCCCGCCACACGCGGCTAATGTCTTGCCTCGCGAGGCAGCGCGCTTGATGGGGACTCGCCTAATCGCGTAAAAATGGCTGGCCGGACCCTGGTTGAAGGTTCCTTAAAAGGATTTCGTCTAATATCCACGCGGACGAAGTCGCGGGCAGAAGCTAGTTATCTTAATAAATCGACAACAGTGAACAGTTATTTTTAAAAACAGCCACCAAATTTTTAAACTTTCTTGAAGTCTCAACAAGTTTCATGTTACGTGAGCAGATTCTTATTTTTTTGTTAAGACAAGTGCCACCTGTTTCTATTGTTTATGAGGTAATTATTGTGGTTTTCCATTATTGTTTTCTTTTTTTAAGTGTTCTGTACAGTTTAAGTATGTATTTTCTTTAAAATTTTCAATTTAAGCAAGTAAATTTTAATTTATTGCCCAGCCAATAATTGGTATTGCAATAAGACTCAATATCCAATTGTTGGCCTACTATCGAAATTGTATATTTTGTGCACTTGGAACCTTATTTTCAGAATAATTTAATGTTTCTTTCATCAATTAATGAAAATAATCCTCTTTCTTAAAGCTTTTCAAATATTAGACTCATGGTAATAATCGAAAATCCAATTTTTAGTAATGCCAGTAACTAGTGAAACGATACGTACTAAAATTTTGGTATAAGGTACTGAAGATGAAGCCAAAGATAAATAAAGAAGACAACTAGAAGACCTTAATTCTCGATTGGAAATAGTTTTTTCCTGCTCCATCATGGATCGGCCTATCTATGTTTCTACTGATAATATCATTTATTGATGCCTAGGTATCTATTGATATTAGGCATGGCCAATAATTGGCGCAGAACCGGCCAATAATTGGTCAAAGGGGGTCAATAATTGGACTATGGGTCTATTTTTGTAAAAACGAGTTTAATGGCTCAAAACGACTGCAAATACTGGAAAAATCATATTGTATGTAATAATTACAATATATTTATTTATCTGAACGGCTAAATCAATAATAAATGTACGAAAACTTTGATATTTGAGGTGCTTTTTGGTAACGTATTGCTTAAGGGGCCAATAATTGGCTAGTTTACCCTAATATAAATAATCGAATAAGTATTATAAAGTATCCGAGGAAAACACAAACTTAATTTTTGTTAATGGTTTTGAATTCTCTTTTAAATAATTGAGAAAGAGATTAAATATTTGTATTTATTTATTAAATTAAGTTCGAAAATTCAAAGTCGTTGCCATTGTAGAAACTTATTTCCCCCAACAACAAATGTACGTCCTACGACAGCCAAATCCCACGAAAACACGAAAATAAAGGTGGCTGTCTTCACAAATCCAGCCCCCAAAGATTAGACAAACGAAATATTAAGTAGAGGTGGAACTTAATATAAAGACAAACAAACGATTTCGCGTAAATGATTCAAGGGCCGTAGCGAGGCGCTAAAGAAATTAATATCACTTTTCTTCGTCTCCGCGCCAATTACACCGTTGTCCGTATACCGTATCACTGCCGAATCGGCAAAGAGTAGGTATGCAACAGAATTTACAGAAGCGCCATTAGTTACTAACTGTACTCAAGAACTAATAAGGAATCAAACATTAAAACAATGTCGTTTGTTTTAACAAGTAATATTTAAAAGTAGCGTTGCCATCCGTCCGGATAAAACCAGTCAGTGTTAGGCTTTTTTAACTCTGGTTTGGCCAAAGATTGCGTCCGGCTCGTCCGGCTTTTGTTAGGCTTTCGTCCCGTCAGCACTACCGCGTGCGGTGCGCGGCGGGCGGCGGCGTGGCGGCAAGTTCGTGGGCGGGCGCTCCATCATGAAAATCCCAGCCTTGTGTCTCAAAGTCCGGCTTTTTAATATCTGTTTTTTCTTAGCGCCCGGCCTTGGGGCCCAGAAGTCCGGATTTTTAACGGGTTAGTCCGGCTTTTTTAACGGGTTATCCGGCTTTTTCATTTTTAGAGATGGCAATGCTTTAAGCGGGGATACTAACGTGTTCATGTAGTTTTGTTGTTAATTAGGTTTCGTTCATTATGACGGTAATAGAAATCGACAAACATAGCAACTGAACTATCTACTTAACTATAAAAAGTAAGACCAATCATACGAAAATTCTATTCGATATTTAAGGGCTTTGTAACCAAGTTCTGTTTAGGTATAAGGATAACTTTCCACACCACTGTACAGTAAGAATGTTTTTACAAGTAAACAATTTAAAACACCTCCTCTATACAAAACACAAACGTCACACGGTCTTTGGCCGTGTCTCAAGAGGGCCTAATTTGACTCGCGACAACCCAGCGATTAAATTTTAATATTTGAAAAGCGAATTCGTTCGAGACGCCAGCCCGTGGCGGATTGCGATGGGGCGAGGTGTCGCTGTTTTTGCATTTCAATTTTTGCGACTCGCCTCGATTCGAATGGAGTTCTAAATTCAAAATTGTTTTGTTTTTATTGCCAGTTATTTTATAACTTTTTAATGTTGTTACTCGGGACTTTCGTACCGTGAACCGTGAATTTATGGCTCATTAACAGAGTGGGTAGATATTCTAGGAATTTGGTACTAGAAAATTATAAATGTTAAATAAAAAATAAATGTAATCAATAGATGAGGATAGGTAATCCAATTTAGAAATTATTATAATATTTTGAGTTGAGGGCGTCAACTTATGTTAAATTACGTATGCGTCCTCAAAGCTATCGGTCGAAAATGTTGAATTGAACTTGAATTGTGTTGACTCAACACATTTCAAGTTCAGCCGCGTCTGGTAATCTGCATGCGATCTACGGTTTAGTCGACAAATGCCAACTTCTACAAATGCCAACTTAGTTTAAAACGCCAGATTCTACAAATGTCCAATTCTACAAATGCCAACTTCTACAAATGCCCACTTCTACAAATGCCAAATTCTACAAATGCCAACATTTAATTGTAATATTTTCAATCACTTTTTGATATGTATTTTTGCGTTTATATAGTGTATTCACTCAATTTTGGTTTTTTTAATTTCCTTCGCATTAAAACGTCTCCAAAGTACCAGGATCACATAAATATGGAGAAGGTAGATAAAAAAATATTAAAAATATGTGAACGCATATCAAGCAAATATATATCAAAAAGTGATTGAAAAGATTACAACTAAATGTTGGCATTTGTATAATTTGGCATTTGTAGAAGTGGGCATTTGTAAAAATGGACTGTTGTAGAATCTGGCGTTTTAAACTCAGTTGGCATTTGTAGAAGTTGGTATTTGTCGACTAAACCCGATCTACTTGCATAATGGAAACGCGGCTTATCTTAATAATCATTTATTTGCCATAATATTTATATCATCAAACGTGAAGTGACTACAAATACAATAATGTCATAAACTATTCCCAATTTTCATCAATGAATCTCCCAGAGGAAAGTTTCCAAAAACTCCAGGCTAAAAGCCAATAAAATTCCGCCAATTACGGGGGTGCAAAGAGTTGTTTGGTATGGGGTTCGACTCCCGGGAAGGAATACCAAACGATCTCCCACGGGGAATGAAGGGGTGATCTGAGGAGACGAGAGCTCGGGTATTTTTTCAATTAACAGAATGAGTATTCGATTTGTTTTGACGATATTTTTCGAAGAATAAGTGTGATTGATCGGTGGTACGTTGAGATTGGTTAAACGATTCGTCATGAACTGAGTGAACACTTTACGCGTTAAGTGGGAACAAAGAAAATTGATGGATAAATGAGAGGAAAAATTAAAAGTATTTGTTTTTTTTTTTACTCTTGGAAAGGAGTGTGTTTATTGTAGTTTAAATAAATATACTGTAGCAATTTCCGTAGGCTTAAATAACGCAGACATTTCGACTAATATTTTTCTTACATAGCAAAATTACTGTCGACGACACTTAAGATAAAAAAATATAAAAATTTAACAATCAAGACGAAATTAATGTAAATCAGAAGCGTAATTTTAATGATAAAGTTCGAAAAAAAAAATATTTATGATCTTTTTTAATCCTTGTTTCTTTGAAGAAATTCAGTTTTTTTTTATTAGAGTAGGATAGGAAGGTAGGTAGTGGACATCCCACAGTAAATCCTCAGTAGACGAAACTTTACAGTAGGTATGATAAAGTATTATAAATGAAACATATTTTTAAATTATCCAAATCGATTTTTATTTTGTTTTTGGATATTTGTATGTACATAGGTTTTGGTTCATACTATGTTACATCCCTGCAAAGTTTCATCGACTGAGGATTTAATGTTGGGGTCTCCATACAAAAGATTGCTTCATTTCCTACACTATATGTTGCTGCAGTTGTAAATTTTACCTCGTGCCTATGTTGATTCAGATTTCTCAAGACAATAGTCATGACACCGAAGCAAAAAAAGATAAAATTATAAACCTGGCCTCTAAATGGTCCTTACAACCTCCGACTGACATCTAAAACTCAAAAAAGCAATGTCCCCTGAAAGCAGAGTGGAAGTTTAATGAAATTTAACATGCGGCGCGCATCCAGACAAAATAAAACATATCCTGCAGGCGTAAAACAGGTAGCCCTGCAATCATTTCATTTGGCCACTATAGCGCGACTTTGGAAATTAGATACTTGGTCTTGATGGTCGTTATCTTGAGAGCACAGCAACTTCCTGTTGTTTCCGTTTTATCCACCTCTGTGGTCTAATGGTTCGCCCACACATGTAAGATGCTGGGGTCCTGGATTCGATTTCCAGGAGGGGGGTACTATGGTCGACAGCGTCGCTTAACCAGTTAGCAACAAAATTGGTGTGCGCGCGAATCGCCCCTGCACGAACTAAACGTATGCTGTGGTGGCGAGTGGTTAAGCGACGACGCTGTTGCCCATGTACATTTGTACTCGGTTTGGTTGGTAGTAGGGCTTATTTTTGTCCGCCTTGCTAGCTACCACTATCTTACCTAAGTACAACGCCATCACAACAACTTAAAAAGTTATGTTCCGGCAGTTAGAGGTAAGATAGCCAGTTCCTCAATGGTGAAGAGTATGGGTGTAGTGCGCTTACACTTTCTGCCTTATCGCCACTTAACATCAGGTGAGGTTAAAGGCAAAGCACTACCCCGTTGTGGATAAAAAACTGCTGTAGCCATAGAAATAGAATGTCAAAGAACAACAATGTCAATAAACAGGTGATCCGAAAACGAATGCATACATTTTATATGAGATACGTAAAATATGACTTGGATTCATAAAATATGACTATATATGGCAAAGGAAATTAATAAAATATGTTCCATACTGTTTTCTTCGTCGATAAACGAATAAATGTAGCGAAATTTGGTTTTAGAGAAATGTGTGGCAATATCTTATTTACCTGTGAAAACTGTGATTACTTCGATTATTTCTTTTTGTCACATCACAATTACTTAGAGCACAAGAGACAATGGCTCCACGATACCTTTATTTTAAATTATAATTAAGATTAAAAATATTTTAAACAAACTGTGATTGCTCATTTGCTAGGCGGGACGCTAGGGGCTCTTACTGTAAAAAATGTTGGCACATGTCACTTGATCCTTTGTCTCTGTTTTTACATAGACCGTGTCCGTATGATGTTAACTTCTCTTTTCCACGCTTTGTTGGTCTTCTTGAGCGCAGCTAAATTTTTTCTATGTCTATGGTTGTAGCTGTCTGCATGTCTTGTACATATCCTCCATTATAATCTGTTTGAGTTTTTCCTTAGTCCATACTAGGAAAAATAAGTCCATACTAAGAAAAACAACAACGTCACCACATTGCACACTATAGTCTGCATTTAAATAGCTCATTTTGTTAATAGCTGATTGCCTGATACTTTCAATGGGTTCTTAAAGAACACTCGACCTCAGAAGTAGACGAAAACAGGTACCAGGTTTCTTTAAGCTCTTACAAGTATCCAACTACTTCGGCGATGTCGATTGCCAAAGTTTCGCCAGCAACAATATAATGGTTGCTTATTGAAATATGGCGATTATTTTAATAGGACATCCGGTGGTTGCTGTTTAGATCCAGCATTAATGCTAAGGAAACATTCACGAAACTGTATGAGGCTTGTACAACAAAGATGAGGGATCGGGATTTGGTATTTTGGTAATGAAAAGAACATCAGGCAGAGTCCCATAGAAAAAAAACCAAAGAATGTATAGCGTTTCTGTTTTTTTTCTAAATGTAGGCATGTAATTAGTAAGTCATAGAAAATATTCAGATTTTTATGAAGATTTATGTTTTAAGAGTTATTTATGTTTGAACGTGTTTTTTTTTTGGTAACCCCGACACTAAATAGCAACACCAGTACCACGACCAACACGTTTTGTTAGTTGCGTTAGTGAAACAGATTAGCACCACAATATACGAGCCAGAACCAGGGGCCTTACTATGAGCTCTTATAGCAGGACTTATATTGAACTGCCTTACTTTTTCGTACTACGACCTCAAAGGTTAGGTATGAAAGCAGGCCTTAAGAAGTCCTGTTTAAGGCCCGCTTTTGAACTGAACGGTTTCTTATTTGCTGATGTTAAGCTCTCTGATCAAACGGAAAATCTGTGCATATGTCGCACGTAACAAAACGCTTTTGACAGTTGACTGACAGCCGGCAGACATTCTTTTTTTTAATGCCCAATCACTTGTGCAATCGTTGACAAAGATGTCAGCTTCATTGATACCTATGCTTTTGTTTTTTTCAATAATTAATTAAAGCTAAATGAAAGAGTTAAAAAATAATGTTGCTACTGTTTTATGATTCTAGTAACATAAAGTGTTTATAGATAACAGAATTATGTTTATACACTTTTGGGTCTCATGTGCCTGATGTCCTTTATGTCCAATAAATGGAGGATCGCTGCACCATCCTTTTATGACTTTTGTGAGAGAATTTATAAGTTATGATGTTGACACTAAGCTTTTATTATTTAGACCTTGTTATCCAGTAAAAGTTTTTTACCAAGAAAAAATACACCTCACACTTAAATTAAAGGTAAACTCGTAAATCCTTAAACTCGTATTTCTAGGTAACTACAGTCTTTTTTCGCAGCATTATAAGTTAAAAGACCTGAATATTGTTGAACAAAAACATTAATGATTCCGAAGAGCGTAAAACTCTTATGATATTGATAAGTTAAAATACTTTAGAATAGTTAGGCATTTTAATCCAAAAAAAGGCTATTTGATTTTCAACAGATGATCTTTGTGAATGTGACATATTTTATTTTATAAAATACTTCTTCTTATTTTTAGTTTGGCAATCTACTCTCCTCTTTTAGGGAGTAATTTTTGCCAATGTCAAATGTTAAATAGTTCAGTGGTAGATATTTTATCAATTTTCATTAGAATGCGGGCGCATCGCATTCCAATGCTGCTTGGAGCATTTGGCACCAAGTTTAACAAGACAGTTTACTCGGTACAGCTTCACACAACCAAGATCGCGCCTATTTCAATTATCCCACATATTGTTCAGTTGCGTAGACACTTGTACCACAAAACTGACACAATATCCAATATGAATCAATTTGCAATAATGCGTAATTAAAATAGACACCAAACCGAACTCGACAAAATGGTACCGAAAACACTATGTATATGACAGTAATTTTATGAGCAAACAAAGTATATACCTACGTTTAAAGTATACAGCGAACGCGAAATCGATTATTAGTTTTCATTACGATTATTCGACGATTCGCGACTGTTTCGGCAGCAGTTTTGGAACACGCAGAAGCTCCTAACATTATAATAATGATACCACAATGGGCCTTTTGGCTTCCCTTTCCTAATGGCTATGTGCCCATTTCATATGCTAATGCACAGGTGGCCGACTACCTTTATCCGACACAAAACCACCCATATCGCAACGGAAAAAGGTTCATTTTGCATCTAAAGTGCAGTGTTTTCTGTGCTGTCAGTTGTACAATAATGCGTAATTATGAAGCCTATTGTTTGACGCTATGTATTTTCAACTGGAGAGGTAATTCTACAAAGAATTAATAATGGAGAAGCAACTGACAATAAAGGACTGCAATCAATGGTCGTAAGGGTTGTATTTATTTATTTTCTTCTGCAACAGCACAATAACATACTAACTCGAATAATAAAACGTGGTCTTATCTTTCTATGCGTCAATTATCGTTTTCGTCGTCAATTTCTAGACAATCTCAGTAAAAAAGATAACTGACAAACATTGCGAAGTAAAATCTATAGGTTTGTAATTTAAAAAACGCTGAGAGTTTTTGGTTAGACTAAACTTCGTCACTTTGCAAAATTATTTGTCGCTTTCACTGATGTAATTTGATGTTTAACTTAGACATGAAACGAAATTACCATTACCTCCTCTATACAGGGTTATTTGTAAAACCAACAACCTGACCGACCCGACTTTTCCTAAAACAGAAAGAAAAACAACTTTTCATACAATACTCGATCAGCTGTTTTGAAATTTGTGTGGAAAGTCTTATTATTTGTGCATGTTTTCAGTTGTCAAATGTTGTTGTTTACGATGTTAGTAATCTAGGTATTCCTGCGAGGCTGTTGGTGTTTTACAGAAAACCCTGTATTCACCAAGAATATCCTAAGCATTCCTCAATACTGTCAAATCGCCGGAAGATTTTCCCACAGTCCCAATCATGGGGACCCAAGTAGCTCACCTACGCATCCCGAGAATTCCCAACTCCCAGAACGTGTCCAAGATCCCTTTTGGGGAACTTGCGACCCTTCCTTAGTTCTGACACACTGAAGAAAAGTTCTTTCAACTTTTCTCTAAATTTTGTTGTCTAATACTACCAATTTGGATTTGTAAGTTTTTATTGCAAATCCATAATAGTTATTATGGATTTGCAAGTTAATGTAACTTACACATACGTTCATCACATTAACTTGCAAATCCATAATAACTACTATTGATTTGCAAGTTAACGTTACTTGCAAATACAAAAATATAGATTTAATAAAGTAAAGATGTAAGAAACTACTTATATTTATGTAAGAAAAACCCTGATTTTGTATACTCTCAATTTTAACCGCGTTAGATCATCAGCTGGGTCCATAGAACCATTCTATACTTTGGGCTTATAGAACTATTCTATATTTTCTCAGGTCTCTGTGTCTGTGATACCACCGTTGTCTATGATTTCCATAACACAAGTGCTTCTAGGCTACTTTATTTTGTAATCGGAGCAATGTAACTATGTGATTTTTTAATTTGAGATTTTAGCATTCACAATGCTTCTCAGGCTTTCGATTTTTTCTAATTTATGTGATGTTTTCTAATATTTTTTATTCTTTTTTATTAAACCACAAAAGGTAGGAAGCAAGTCGATGCAACTTATAAAAGCAAATAGATTCTCCAGTGTTGCCACCCGTGTGTCCCACAGGCCACGTATATGTCACACGTCGTCCGCCGTAGGGACATCCGTCCACCCCCGAGTCACGGCATTCTGCCCTCAATGGCCATTATTTTTTCTTTCCCATAAAGGTTATGGTAATGCCACGATGGGGTTAGGGCTAAAAGCCGTGTACGACAGCTGTTATCGCACTGTACGTCTTTCGCAGTCACTTCGATTTAGGATTATGTTTGGAGTTGCGTTTTGAATAGAAATGGTCTTACTACAGTTTTGTAGGAGGAGGTTGATGGCACTTTGGTTACATTAAACAGGTGTATACTTACACATGCACAGATTTTTACTGATACTTATTACTTAAACAACATTTAAAAATTTAAATTACTTAAAGTTTAGTACGTTTAACTAAAAAAAAGTCTTTCAATACACGCACAAAGTACTTAAATACTTTCGCATAAATTCACCCAAAAGTCCTCTTGTACTGAAAAGAACCTTCAAGAAAAGCTAAGTTCCTAAAGAAAATCTTTCCATTATCATTTGATTTCTGCTAAAGCATAATGGACTTTATGCGTATCTTATTAGATAATGAAATATGAAGTCACGAATCATGAAATATAAACACAATATCATGTCCTCAGAATGCTCGGCTGGTAAGTTTTCACGAGTTATTGTACAAACTTATCTCTTGCATAATGGATGTGCCCTGATAGGTTTTGGTAAGTGATTGATAGAGGCCCTTGTAGAAATGATTCTCTTTAAGGCATGCGAGTTAGATACTTTTAGTATGTTACTAGCGACTGTCGGCGCATTTTCTTTTTTGGTTTACCTGGAAAAGTCATAATGCGCTTTTCCAAAGATTTATCTCAGCATATGAGCTCTGTACCCAGCAACGAACACCTATTAAGTAAAATAAAAGCGTAAAAATATTCGATAGTGATTATCTATTGGAAATTTCATTTCTGTTTTCAGCGGTAGATAGCGCTGTTCAAATTTCCCATATAAAAACTAATTACTCTATCTTTTTTTTCGATAAATGTTCGTGCTACAGGTACTGAAAATATCTTAGATTTGGATACGTAGTAAAACTCAATGCATTACTGATTGTAAATTTTACTTACAACTGACAATCACGACCAAGCTTAGAATCTTCATTATTTGATAAGCAAAATCGAAATTTGAAAAACTTGCAGAACAGTAAACGATTATGCTAAATAAATGTAGAAAAAAATTAAAGACTGAACTGATGTGTAAATCTTCTAGTTTTTCTATGTCACGGCTTCAAATGTATCAAACACGCCAACCTTAACCGAACTCCCATCGGTCAAAAGATCTCCATTAAAACATATCAGTAGTCATGTTATGACGGATCGGCGTTGCTTTGTTGTGCTAATGTTGCCGACGATGTTGCCGACAATGTTCCCGCTGCCAGTCAACGCGCCCGCCATCTTGAAGCTCGACGTCCCTCAGGAATTATACTTTGGGAATCTTTCATTTTGTTTCTTTTGTACTTGTGAAAGTTTTGAAACATAGTATAAATGAAGGATCATTTCGATGTCTTCAAATATAAAAGCTTTCGTCTTGTAGGGAAAACAAAACAACGAAGGCAGAGATTTGATCAAGCCACACGGTATCGATAAATTAGCAAATAAAGTATCCCCATAGCGTGCCCATAGGCTCCATACACAGTTAATAGGAATTCATTCTTTATCGTACTGAGGATAAAGTGAACGGAGTGCAGACTGACTTCGCGTGTAGGGGACCCGCTACAGCCTACAGTTTTTGTCCGCCCGCCTCCTAAGATGGCTCAAACTGTAGCTCAACCCTAGATTTTTTTTCTGTTTCTTGAATAGCGAGCTCAAAAAAATTATTGGGAAATTCTCGAACCAAGTCGGCGAAAAAATTATGAAATTTTGTCAAATTTTAGGAAATCTCAAAAAGTTACCAACCTATTTTGGGAATTCAAATTGCATTTTGAAGTCCTCTAGCAGACGCACATTTTGACATATCCCATCCACGTACCTCTCATATTTGAGAAACTCTATAGTTTCGCACATTTGCCTGTCACAATTTCCTAAATCGGGACACTATAGTCCGTGAGCCCACGACAGTATTGCCTACGTCATATGACATCACGATGACTATAATCGATCACGAAAACAAACATTTTCAATGTTTAAAACTATCGCTAAAAGTCTGGCATAAAAAATTGTTCTTATAGAGGCTGCAAAGGCCCTCATTCCTTTACGATCCACCGAAGAGGCTCCACCCGTGGATCGAAAGATATTTTTTTTCCTCGGTACCGAAACGTCTGAAAATGCAAAAAACAAATAAAAACCAAACCTTGGTGAAAGAGATAGAGATACCATGGAAGTTAAAGATTACGGTGGGTGGTAGAGCCGTTTGTGTATTTTTTTATCCCGCACCAATTCAACCATGAACTGTTCAAAATCAATAAGCCCCAGTAAGAAAACCTCAACATTTGTGATTGCTCGTCACTGGTGCGAGCGATACGCAGTGATTAATGGCTGCGAAGGGTCGACGAGGAATTAATGCCCAGCATTGTCGACACGGAACAGCTGCTGTCGCAAATGAAACGGTCTGAACGTCGCAATTTCAGAGAAAAACTTGAAAAATATGAAACAATTGTCTTTTTTCCTTTTTTACTAAATTAATCTTAAGATAATTAATATTTAGTATAAAAGATACTAGAAAAAATCGATTCACCCGTAGCACCTCAGACGGGACTCGAACCCGCACCCTTGGGATTCCGGCCCAATGCACTGACCAATTTTATTATGCTACCGAGTCGCGGTAAATGAATCTTCTAGTATAAAAGCAAAGACTATGTCCTAAAATCCGATTTTTATAAGAATCAGTCGGTGATATACCTAGCTTGTGCCGAGTTGTTAAAAAACTTGAGATTATCTTGAGAGATTTGTGAAAATCTGCTAAAATAATTTAAAAATCTAATATTTTTAATGACACTCTAATGTTTCTATTAAACCTCAATCCACTTAAGTAAATTTATTACATTATAGGTAAATATTGTTTTAATACCTAACAATAATATCAAAATTATAATTATTTAGTCTGTTAACGAATTGGGACAAAATCATTTTATAAATCGAAGAACTTATCTCATGTTTTTCACACCGACTTAGCGTTTTACAGTTAAGTTGGACCCAAACCCGCTTATTTCCAACGAGAAGACTAAAAGTTTAGAATATTAACAGGTTGTTATTATCCTAAGACTAAAACTAAAAAAATCGTTACCGTTTCGATTTCATTTACAGAGGGATATGCTCGCTATGGTTTGTAAATTGTTAGGGCACCCTAACAATTTACAAATGCCATGATTGGATGCCAATATTGGACAATTTAAAATTAAAATTCTAAAGCTAAACCAAAAATGTTTAGGTAAATATATAAGCTAAATGATATCATAACGGTTTAGGTTTTAACATTCAGAATTAGAGCGATTGGGCCCAAGGAAAAGAAAGTCCGTAAACTTCTGATAAGAGTCCAAAGTATCCATGTGTTCAATCGGAAATAGGTTTGATCGAAGTACTCCCCTAACTATTTTAATAAAACTATTAGGATGTGTGTCACGGTCGCACTACACCGCGAGGGGACGGTGAGTGGGTTTTAAAGTTCGTTTGAGGTAATAAATTGGTTTTGTGTTGGTTTTTTTTCAGTATTTCCTCTACCGGAAAATTTTGAGACTTTTTAGATCAGAATATTTAAGTGATTCTGTCTAGTTTTTTGACTAAATTATTAAGAAATTATTTAGACCATTTTATCCTAGCTTGTATGGTTTTTCTGAAAATTGAGAAAATCTGTAAAACGGGACACTTTTCAAGAGGGGAGGGGTGACGCGGTGTTTTCAATCTGCTTATAAATGATTTTATCTACACTCACAACGTAATGTTCCAAATATGAATTCAAAAAAGGTAATATAAATACGCACTTTATTTTCGTGGATAGGTAAAATTAAAAAATAAACTCATTACGATGCAGTCAACTGCATCATAAAATAACTTTTTTTCTCATTACGATACAGGGCAAATCCAAAAAGAAGCCAGTGCCGTAACATTAAAAAAAAACAACGATATTTTCCCACATATTTTCATTGATTTAAATGCACTCTGTGGTAATCGATGACTTAGTGCATAGCCTTCTATATCTTCCAAGCCATGAAGTGAGCAGAACGGCAACATCGCATGTGGTCAAGCACATAGTTTAATATTATTTTAATAATTATTTATTATTTGTTTTTCCTATATTGTCTATGTTTAAACTAGTTTTAAATTGTGATGTAAGATTATTTCAATAAAGATTTTATATTTATTATTATTATTTATTTATTAGGACATACGGTTTGAGTCAAATTATTTGAACTTTTCGGGGGTCCATTAGTACGATGAGTATTTTTGATCTAAGCCTCTCCTAGCAATAAATCTTACATCATTGGAAAGGTCTTTAAATTTGAAACACTTTATTGTACTACAATAAACGTCAACTATTAGTACTTTGTGAGTTATAACGCTCTGAACTTGACCATTTTTTTTAACATTAATGACCTAAAACTCCGAAAATACTCATAATTAATAGAAAGTGTGTTTGCAGCAAATATTTATCATATGAAAACCTTTCTAATGATATATCATTTATTGCTAGAGGTGGGGTAATTCAACTCCCATAGACAATAAACCACTTTTATACTTTAATAACCTTTAACTCCAAAAGTATAAACAATTGATATAAAGTATATTAACAGCAAATATTTGTCTTTAAAAGACCTTTCTAATGATATATGATTTATTGCTAGAGGGCGTGTTAATCAACTCCCTGCTGAAGAAAATCAACAAAAAAGATGACATCTTTGACAGCCATTTTTTCCTAGTTAACATTGATATTTTTCTTATTGTTTAATATACAAAGCATTTCAATAAAGGAACTAAATTATTTTCATATTTTTAACCTCACACGATTGGTAGGAAAAAAAATATCGACCTCTTAAAATTGAAATATTCCCATACATTTAGTATGGAGACTGGCCGACGACATGACCACGAACTGACAGTAACAGACGTTGCCAAACTTATGTTCACGGCTTGCAATTATAGAAGGCTATGCTTAGTGCGATTGCACTGATCTCTTTTTTTTTCTAATAGAATGCGCGCCATTTCTAAAGCATTTCAATTAAAGTTTTTATTTCAATTTTTACATTTTGTTATACTTACTGAAATTTGTAGGTTTTTTATTCTTGCTTTAAAATGTGAAAAAATGGACTCTGCCCAAGGAAACGACTTATTACAAGGTAGGTACCTAGCTAATACAAACAAAGTCTCTCTCTCTCTTTTCTAACGTTGATCTTTTATTTAGTAGGTTCAATCCCAAATGTATGAGTGTAGATAAAGTAGTGTATGAAACTGCACATAACTAGGTATTAAAACACTCGTGTGATACTATTAAACACACACTCGTGTTTTAATACCCCTCTTTATGTGTCAGTTTCATAAACTACTATTAATCTGCTCAAAATATTGTCATTATAAATAGGTAAATAAGTACGCATAGTTATTGAACAGTGAAAAAAATCCACATTAATAAATAAACCTAACCAATATACTCTACCACATATTGGTTTCCGATTGAAAATAAAAATTTATAGGCTCATGGTACGATAGTCAGAGACAGTGAAAAACGACAGAAGGGCAATTTTGATTTCGCAAAAAGGCAAAAACGCTGCCCTCTCCAATTTCACAGAGAGCCCCTACAAAAGGTCACTCACGTTAACTATGAATGGACGAAAACAAGCAATGGTCACGAATGGAAAATTAAAAAGAAAAATCCGGACAGAAAAACGAATTGAAGTTAAAGTACCTATATTTTATGTATAATACAGACCCCCTTTGACGGGATGAGCGAAATAATAGAATCGGAGCTTCCAAGTTCCAAATTCAAATGCCTTTTGATCTTTTTTGAATGTTGTATTCCTGCACGGCCGAGGCATTTACGCGCCACGCGACGCTACTAAATGGATTATTTTCTTATAGTGTTCCTTTTTCAAAAACAATTTTGTGGGTCTTTTTCGGTAGCGGTTGACGTTCCTTTATTTTAAGACCAGTGTTACATGAGCTTTGATACGAGTTTGGTTTAGTTTTAGGATTGTGTGTAGGGGAGTCTTCACTTTGTGGGTCTTACGTAAGTGGTTGTTGTAGTAAAAGAGGAAACAAAACGTTGACAAATGCGGTCGGGGTGCGATCGGATTAAGGAGGGTTGACTTTATAGTCACGGTGCAATTTGGAAATTGACTTCGGGAATCTGTTTATACGATGCTGCGGTTCCTTTTTTGTGGTATTGGGTGTCAATTTGTTATTGTGTATCGAATTTCGAATGTGTCTGGCGCGTTCGTGGATTAGATGGAGTTTTACAGCGCGTAACATCAGTAGTTTATAGGCTATGGGGATGTGATGTACCTACTGAATTTCTCCATAATATGAAGAATTTAGACTGTCACAGTAGTAACGTCATGATTTTTATCCTTTTTAAACAATGTGAAACTCATTATTTTGCGTTTCGTACATATTCAGGCGAATTGAGAACCTCCTTCTTGTTTGAAGTCGGTTGAAGTCATTTTGTCTCCTCCCGTACTTCCGTAACTTAATGGCATGACTACAGATAACACAGTATTCATGTATGGCATGTCCAACTATGCGACGTAATATGAACGCACACTGGTTACAATTACAAGAAGTCCAGAAAGTCATGAAACGAAAGTATTTTACTAAAAAACACGTGGTTGTTGCATACAGTCTGTTAAAAAGTTAAATTACTTTCGTTGTCATAATTATCATTAGCGTTATTTTATAAACAACCCTTAACCCTTTTGTAAGCAACAAACACGTTGTATTTTTAGTAAATTTTATTTCCGTTTCAAAAGTTTCTGGATGAAGCCATTACTTCGTGATAGTACATTATTTCGTGAGTTTTGTTTCTGGCGCGAAAAACAAGGAATCTATATATTATTTATTTATATTATACATCAGTAAAAAATCTCTATCATTTAAACTGTTGAAAAAATCAAACATCGACATTTTGGCGACTAAACTGAGAGCAATGTGACGTTTGAAACTCTGCGTTCGGCCACGGGCCGCTGTGTGGCGTGTATTCCTTGTCACCATCGTAAGGTTAGCGCTCGTACTTCTTAAGCTCATAGAAAGGCAAAGGTAAGTCCATTTGAATAAAACTTTTAATAGTGCTTTCTAGCGTTCCTTAACAATTGATTTGACTAAGAAAAAAGTTATATGAAAGCATATAATTCCTTTAAAATTGCAATAAAACGACTCACGAAATAGCGGTCATGTTATTTTTCGTGTGTCCCCTAGTTCGTGTCACTACCGAATCAGGGATATTATAGAGTTTTTTTCTTGCGTGTTTATTTATATAATAATGAAAATAATTTAGATGTAAATTAAAAAACAAATAATGTATTTTATTAAGTTTCTTAGGAGCTAAATTCGGTATATGTTTTGTTCACTAGAATTCTTATAAATTCGAGTTTGATGGTGACCTAAATTTACGATTTTAAGTTAAAATTTTATTATTAAAAAACCAAAATATCAAACAAAACAGATACTAATTGAATTTTGTTCTAATTTTCATTTTGTAAGTAATAAAAGCTTTATTTATTGCCCTCACATCTTTTTTATATTAAAAATATCTTCATATTGTTTCTTATATGAAACCCTTCAAATATTTATGTTTTTTTATTAATAAATTATCATAATTCAATGTAAAAATCTTTATCCCGAAACAGGGGACATGAGCTCACGAATTTAGAAGCAGAGCCAAATTTTTATCATGAAACAGGATTCAATCAAGAGCTCCACAAATTAATTAATATAATAATAAATTCAAGCTAAAACTACATAATTTATGCATTAAATTACTGTCAAAATACCAATATTCATGACACAAAAGATTTCAAAATGATATCATGTTTAGTTAAATTTATAAAAAAATACAAAGTCGTAAGAGCCTTAACATGCCGAAGTATGGGACATTTACCTTACCTTTAGTCGACGCACAAGGCCTTATTATGTTGTGGGGTCCATGTCATGGCGGCGGTGTAATGTTTCATGCGTGACGCGTCCTTGACAGGATTTAAATTGAAAACATCCGAAAGTCTCCCCTAGTTAACGTAATTCAATGGAATGGCTACTCTTTTTTGTGTTTATTTAAAATTTATTGCAAAAATTACTGCATATTATCTAACAGTCTAGTTAAGTGTTTTGATCAGTGACATATCTTAATGCACACTTACTCCTGGTCAACCCACAGGGTCTTTTTATAAGGTCTGCGTGATGGCGGCGGTGTAATGATCCGTGCGTGACTCGTCCTTGATAGGGACTAAATTGAAAACATCCGAATGTCTCATCTAGCTAACGTAATTCAATGGAATAGCTACTATTACTGACATATCTTAACGCATACTCACTTCTGGTCAACCCACAAGGTCCTATGTAAGGTCCGCATGATGGCGATGGTGTAATGTTCCGTGCGTGACGCGTCCTTGACAGGGATTAAATTGAAAACATCGGAATGTCTCCTCTAGCTAACGTAATTCAATGGAATGGCTACTATTAGTGACATATCTTAACGCACACTCACTTCTGGTCAACCCACAAGGTCCTATGTAAGGTCCGCATGATGGCGACGGTGTAATGTTCCGTGCGTGACGCGTCCTTGACAGGGATTAAATAGAAAACATCCGAATGTCTCCTCTAGCTAACGTAATTCAATGGAATAGCTACAGTGACATATCTTAACGCACACTCACTTCTGGTCAACCCACAAGGTCCTATGTAAGGTCTGCGTGATGGCGGCGGTGTAATGTTCCGTGCGTGACGCGTCCTTGACGGGGATTAAATTGAAAACATCCGAATGTCGACGGACGGGGCCTTCCAGTAGATTAACCCTGGTTGCGTCAGCTTACGAGACGATTGGCGGTTTGAGGAAAAATGTTGAATGGGAGAAAGATCGTTGTATTTTTTATTCCACGAAACCACTCAGGGCAATATTAGCGTAATTATTTAAAAAAACCTACACTACATAATATATTTTTCCCAATTATACTGTATATGGCTAATATACTTATATTTTTTACTGTTGCCCGAGCATAACTACGAAATCTTTTTTTTTATTCAATTCCAACCAAGGACGTGTCACGCACGGGACAATACACCGAACCATCACGGTGAACTTTGTGCAAAAACCAGCCCCCCTAGCCAAAGTAACATTTGCTAATTTTCGCTATCGCTTCGCTTGGAAACATGGATGGACGTATGGATTTGACGTTTTGAAATTCGATTGTTAACGAAACCTTATGTCAATCCCATACCTACATGTTTCGAAAGCGAAGCGATAACGAAGATTAGCGAATGTTACTTTGGCTAGGCCCTCATAACTAACTGAGCGTTAAAATATGTCACTAAGTGGACATTTCATTGAGTTATTATCAGCTAAAAAAGACAATCAGATGTTTCAGAATAGAAAACAGTTCAGGTAAAAAAATAGATAAAAACAGGAAGAAAACAGAAACAAAAATGATGTATCTAAAATAAGTAGATAAGCATAATTATTTTCGCGATGAAAACGAATGTTTATTACTAAAAAAATATGCAAATGAAGTCAAAACTGGAACATAAATCTATTAACAGCATGACAAACCGAAAACAAATTGCAAAAAAAACCCGACTTTGTGTCCGCAATATTAAAAATACTAAAACACCACAACAAATTTATCGCTCACATCTTTGAAATTAACCTGTCTCATCTTATTCTTTAAATCTTTGTAACAAGGTTGATTTTTGTTTGGAATGGAATGTTTATCTTCTTTGGGGTGTAAAAATAAGTTTGTGAATGTAAGGTAAGCTGGGCTGTTTTGTATCGCGTCGTGTCTACGGATTCATCAGCGCGACAGGAGGCCCAGTAACTCGGGGTTACCCGCCGAGTATTCACCTAATATCCAATATTCACCCACCTTACTCTGCGACTACACTCCCGTTGCTGTCGTTACTTTTTATCGACGTGTAGTTGATTTTTATAAGGGTCTCACATATGCGTTAAAGGTAATGACTTTGCTTATACAATTAATAATATAGGGTCATAAAAAGGTTTCTGTACGTACATAATAAGACGGTAAAGTTTAAGGAGTTTTTTTTGTTTCTTCTAGGTAAAGCATTTAGTTCAGACTCGGGCGTTAAATACAAAACCGGTGTTAATATCAGATACTGCGCTGTTACCTTGTAGAAAGAAATAATAGCATGAAAAGTGAAAACAAAGTCTTAGAAATTAGAAGTTTTATTGCATTTAAGTATTATTATATTATTATTATTTGTAGAAATAAATTGTGTAAGTAAAAGGAGGTAGACTCAATTACTTTTGCTAAAAACAAGAAGAGTAAACTGTGCTGTTATATACAAAAAAAAGAAATCTATTAAAATCACTATCAAAGATTAGTTTACGATAAAAAAAATCATTCTTATGATTTTCCACCTTCGATCAAGAATATCCTAGATAACGAAATAACGTCGAAATAACGCCGCACTTACAAAATGGGCGCTTATAAAATTTATTACTTATTTTGTACAAAATAAGCTTATTTTGCACAAAATCACATCATTTATCTATCACTTATTTTATATAAAATAAGTGTCTAGTTTGTAAGTGGGGCGTTATTTTGAAGTGACATTTTTGACACTCCAACCGGACATTTAGGGTATTCTAGAGCTTTTGGCATTCAACCTATCAACAAAATTCAACTAACAACTGCAATTTTTTCACCCTGCTGGAATACAACTATCCCAGCAGTATTGATTCCTACTACCATACCGAGAAACCAGACCCAAAGCGTGCCGCGTGGCATCCCGCAAATGTCGCGGACTTAGCTCCGCGGAAAACTTCGGAGGCGTCCTCATATTTCACCCGCTAAGGGCGCATGCACCATTTATCTCTCGTAGAGTTTATGGAAAAAAGTGACAGGAAATTCACCGCACCGGTAGGGTTTTCATAACATTTTCGTCAGTAAATATTTACAATTTTAATTCACATTTCATTTTTTGTTATTTAATATCAAAATTAACTCTGATTAGCACGAAATATCATTCATAACATTGCTGAAAAAGAATGCAGGTTTTATGATAACAATTGTTTTAAGTGACAAAAATATTTCAAGAAGTTGAGAAACGAGTCAAGTTTTCAATGTCTAACGTTAAGTTGAACACATCACATTACATGGGATTTTTTTTAGCTATAAGATCGCGTTTGTTAGAGTAATTTTATCTTTTTTAGGGTTCCGTACCCAAAGGGTAAAAACGGGACCCTATTACTAAGACTCCGCTGTCCGTCTGTCTGTCTGTCTGCCTGTCTGTCTGTCACCAGGCTGTATCTCATGAACCGTGATAGCTAGATAGTTAAAATTTTCACAGATTATGTATTTCTGTTGCCGCTATAACAACAAATACTAAAAACAAAATAAAATAAAATAAATATTTAAGGGGGGCTCCCATACAACAAACGTGATTTTTTGCTGTTTTTGGTACGGAACCCTTCGTGCGCGAGTCCGACTCGCACTTGGCCGGTTTTTTTTATTCACAACGGGATAGTGCTTGGCCTTCATCTCACCTGATGTTAAATGACGATAAGGCCGAAGGTGGAAGCGCACTACACCCGGAATACTGGCTATCTTACCTCTAACTGCCGGAACACAACAATTTTTTAAACTGTTGTTATGGCGTCAGACTTAGGTAAGATGGTGAAAGCTAGCCAGGCGGACTTTAAATAAGCCCTACCACCAACCATATCTGCGTGGAAAGGTTTTTTGCTATCCCTCGTGAACAATACTTTCGGGATAAAAGGTACCCCATGTCCTTCTCTGATAAGTTTCTTGCGCCCGTTCTTCTTGTCAGCTAAAAAAGTCTGGAACGGGTGGTTGGAAAATATAGACGGTTCAAAAGTACTTAATAATTAAGTTTATTTGAATAAAGCTTATTTGAATTTGAATTTCTCTGTACCCCTGACAATGTGTATGCAAAATTTTATGACGATCGGTTCAGTACTTGTAACGTGAATGCGTAACAAACAAACGGACTTTTGCATTTATAATATTAGTAAGGATTTTATTAAGACAGACCGATAGCACAGAATAGATAACAGCCGATAGTTCTAATTTAAAATTTGACTTTATGATAGAAGAAATTCTGTTCCATTTTAATTCCAACCCGAAGATCCGTAACTTGGAAATCAGGCACTAAAAATACTAAAATCCTTAAAAACTTTTTTATTTCAGTGTGGAATCCCCTTTATCGCCGTTCGTTACCGAATCAGCCGTGGCGTCTTTGTAGTCGAAATTCTTTCCTCGCGGGCATAAATTAATTTTGGCTTCGGTCCGAAGCGTTTGTTGTTTTATTTTGACGAGGAATTTTTGTCAACTTTTGACTAAAGAGATGATTGCTCTAACTTTGTAAGCGTTTGAAATTCCACATACTTAGCCAAATAAATGCAATTAATAATAGTCGGAAAATGTGTTCAAAGTAAAAAATATTTTCATTTTGAACTTTTTAATAGTTTATTACAGACTAGCGGCCGCCCGCGACTTCGTCTGCGTGAAAAGTTTTTTTGCTATCCCTCGGGAACAATACTTTTTTTCGGGATGAAAGGTACCCTATGTCCTTCTCTGTACCCCTGACAACATGTATACAAAATTTCATGATGATCGGCTCAGTAGTTAAGACGTGAAGGCGTAACAAATAAACAAACAAACGGACTTTCCCATTTATAATATTAAGTAATGTGAAATATTTATACTTACTAACATTTTCCCATTTATATTTGACACTGCCATGAAATTCACACTACATAACAAATTAGTTACACTACTTCTATCTCGTAGTAAAAAACGGGCAAGGGGCATTTTGTAATTTTTGGTAAACAGGGATATCAGCACAAGAATTGCATCGACTAATAATAAAATTTATAAAAAAAAAATGTTACGGTAGTTTCCTTTTTTAGTTTTACCCTGCAAAGCTACCAAAAATGCATTAATTATGTAATTCTAGTTTTGATTTAGCTACCTATCGAATTCCAATAACAGTTAAAAGCCATTATTTATCAGTATCACCAAAACCTCTCAATCCGATAACCGATCCAGCATCATCAACCGAACAGAATAAATCCATAGAGGGCGCTGTGTCGCAGTCGACATCCGGCGGCAATGGCGGCCGCGTCATTTCCGTTTCCGGCGCGGACGCAGGCAGTTGAGCGTGCGTCACACGTCTGGGGTAAATCGACTGGCTAAATGGGGGTGATTTCGCTGGAAAAATTCTTAGACAGAACTTACATGTTTATTTGGTTTTATTGCCTACTTACGTGCTTGGTAAAAAGACAATAGACAATTTGACAACATTGAAAATATACTTACTACAATTTGTGGTCCTCCTAAAAGATAACAGCGTAAAAAAGATATTCAACTAACATATGGACTAAATTAAGTCTATTAATTGATTAATTTCACCTAGAAAAATGCAATAATTTTTAAATTTTTCTGTGGCGTAAACGCTCTAAGATGACTAATGACGTCACATGCCTGTAAATCAACTGTAAAAAAATATGGCTTCAGGCGTTTGACACGACCATAGACTTAGGATCGGCGATTGATGGCTGTCAAATGGCTCAGGATATTACAATGTTTACAGGCTTGTGACGTCAACAAGTCACGGGTCCAGCGCCATAGCGTTTTTGGCGCGGTTTTAAAATTGTAAACTTTAACATTGATTTTTTAATGAAATACATTGATTTTTCCTGAAATATCAACGTGGTGCGCTTATTACGTAATAAGGAATAATTTAAAATGGTTTTCTAAAATTAGTCAAACAGCCTATTACCCCCAATGGCCAATATTCTATGCGATTGAAAGCTACGCTTGGGTACTACTAAATCTTTAAAATAAGCAGTTAACTATAAAATTACCTACTACGTGCCGTAAGTTTTTCACTTCCATACAATACAATACATAGACTTTGTGATTTACATAGTTTGCGATATGTGATTTTTTCGAGATTTCAAAGTTTGTCCCATAGTAAAAGTTGTTCAGTTTGATGGTTCATTCTGCCATAAGTATTCTGTTTTAGTCATTATTCTGTACACGTTGTATTTATGTTTGACGATCGATAAAGATGATGTAGCTCAGCTTGTCGGCCTATTACATAAAAAGAATCGCGATAATCGGACACAATCCGTCGTTCAATGTACTTGATAGAACCTTATTCGTGAGTAAATAGTGTCACGCAGGTAGGGTTACCAGATCTAATAATGGGATTTCCTGACATTTCAGTAAATTTCCTGACATTTTGTACACCTACATCAAAGAGAATGTAAAATCACTACGTTATATTTTAAGAGACGGGACTTCATACAAAATTTTTAACACGTCAAATGTCAAAACAGGGTTCTTTTAACTCTTCTATCACTTTCAAACGTATGACGAAAGAGTGAGATAAATATAGCCGCCATTAAAGTTCTACCCCGTTTCATAGAATTTTTTTTTCTTCCCGAGTTGCGATAGACTGACCTACATCCACATTCTTCATTTAGATGACGTTTGGTATTTTTTCTCACTAAAATAATTAACATATTATGTTTTTTCATTAAATACTTACACTTTTTGGGATTTCAAAAATCCCTGACAATTACAGTTTTTCCCTGTTTTCCTGACGAACGCCTAAAATTCCTGTCATGTCAGTAAAATTCCGCTTATCGCTCTTGCTTTTATGTAATAGGCCTGCAGATCTAAAGTAGTGTTAGTATATAAATATTTGATTGAATTTGATTAAACATTCGGTGTTGGTTCACGCACGATCTAACTCCTGAGGATGCTCCTGGTTGGGGCGAAACACGTGTAGCGTAGTATAATTGGTGAAGGTGCAAGGTGATGCAGGTATGTGCACTGATATTTTGTAGTGTGCAGTGCATGTGCATTTTTTTGCGGGCGGGAGGGCGATCGGTACGTCTTGCATACCTATATTTTTTGTGGAAGTAAGCTACATTATGTTTATTTCTTTTTTCACAATAGTAGGTAGGTATATAAATGTTAGCTAGTGTTTGCGATCACGATCTATTATAACTTTGGATAAAGACAAATTATAGGAAGGTACAAAACTCGCATAGGTTCGCAGTTTCAACCGAGAACTGTCATAAAAACATTGTACAAACATCGAGGGAAACGAAACGACACATTCATCGCCTTTTCCCGCCGAAACTAACAAGAAATCATTTCCTCAAGAAACTCGTTTGGGCCCAGGGCTGCCAACTTTAGTATTTTTTTTATTTTTCAAGCTATTTTTCTTAAGTTATGCATACACTAGATTTTGTTTATCTACCTTATTTTCACTTAAATAATAATAAATGTAAGATTTCCTAGATTTTCGTCGTAGCAAAACTGCTGGAAACAAATTTTGCTGCTACAAAGAAGTGGTACCTAAATAAGTGAGTATATTCTAAGCACAGTAAGTTCTATTGATAGTACATACATTCAAGTAGGTATGGTTTATATTGCTGAGGGGATGTCAACCCTCATAGCCTAGCGTACATCTATGATAGATGATAGAGTTATTTAGTTTATTAAGTTCTGCTTAGTTAGGATCTAAAAAAGTTCGATCTGAGATTCCTTTTTTTTATTAGAACTCTTTTTATTAAATCTGTAGCCACCAAGGCTCTACACTGCTATAAATTTAACAGTGTACAACAGAAGTGACCAACCATTAAAACATAGAATACAAATAGTATTCTGGTTAAAGGATCCCTAAGGATTTTATCGAATATCCACGCTACGAAGTCGCGAGCAGGAGCTCGTCTGTTTTATATTTTTCAGCTGGCAGCCCCGTTTGTCCCGCTCTCAGTTTCTCATCAGCGGAGTGGGACAGCAACAATGGCCGCGCTGTCCCCCGGCCAAGCCTCGTTTGCCCGAACACCTAATGAAGCGAGCTTATTGGCAACACAAGGATAACAACGAGATGGAACAGGCAAGTCAGAGAAACAGCATGGCCTAAAGATCGATGTAGCTTCTTGTCTCAATTCCAAGCATGGGAGCACTTACGGAAATTGTAAAAATAAAGTAACCAATAATACCATAATCACGCTATCCAGAGATGACTGAGAAATTCCGCCTCTGTGATCTAGTGGATCGCCCACCCGTGTAAGACTCAGGAGTCCCGGGTTCGATAGCCAGGAGCGGGGTTCATAAGGTACACCTGTACTCGGTTTGGTTGGTGGTAGGGCTTATTTTAACTCCGCCTGGCTAGCTACCACCATTTTACCTAAGTTTGACGCCATAACAACAAATTCAAAATTCTTGTATTCCGGCAGTTGCAGGTAAGATAGCCAGTTCCTCAGTGGTGTAGATTCCGGGTGTAGCGCGCTTCCACCTTCGGCCTTAACATCAGGTGAGGTAAAGGCCAAGCACTATCCCGTTGTGGATAAAAAAAATCAAAGTTGAATTATTAGCGATTAGTAACACTCAACCAGTGGCGTATCTAGGGTGTGGCAGGTAGGGCACGTGCCCTGGGCGCCATTTATAGGGGGGCGCGTTTATAACAACAATAATAACAATAACAATAACAATAAATTTTATTTCGATAAAAAGTTTTGCGTTACAGTAATTAGTGGCCGGAGCCCCCTTTTAAGCATAAAATGCCTGTAACAAGAGACTCCGCTCTTCCATAACAGTATTTATGTATTTTAGCATTACATTTTAGTAGTAAAAATAACTAATTATCATAATTATTATTATATTTATAATTAACAAGGATAGATAATTTTGTGCGCGCGGTTGTGTGAGTGTGTGTGTGTGTGTGTGTATGTGTGTGCGTGTGTGTGTGCGTGTGTGCATGCATGATTATATATAGGTATATATATATATTATTATATGATGACCATCATTATACTATATTAGACAGGACAATTGTTCTACTGTAAGAGCTATAACACTTATTTATCAATATTTTTTAAAGCAGGTACCGCATGCTGATATTATTGCAGATAAAGCTTGTCAATCCTACTAATATTATAAATGTGAAAGTTTGTGGGTTTGGATGTTTGTTCCTCAATCACGCAAAAACTACTGAACGGATTTGTTTGAAATTTGGCACACATATAGAAGATAGCCTAGATTAAAACATAGAATACTTTTTATCTCAATATTCCTACAGGAACGGGAACCACGCGGGTGAAACCACGGGCGGCCGCTAGTTTTCAGATAAAGTATTGTTATATTTGTCTTCAAGAATTTATTGTTGTTTTGATTTGATTATGATTTTATTTTGTTCTCTCGTTATTTTGTTTCTAATCTGATTTTATCCTAGAGCTCTGATTTACATCAATGTTATATTTTAATTATTGTTATTTATTATTTATTTATTTTCTGCCTTCATCGATGGAAATTGTAATTTTATTCTATTTTTTATTTTATTTTATTGGAATGTTTATAATACTATTATACTCTTGGATGTTTTGGGTAATACTGTAAATCCAGAGTAAAACTTGATGCACAAATAAATAAACAAGACAGTTAAGATTAGTGGATGAAACGAACTAAAAATCGGCCGTTTTTTACGAAAGACAGGCAAGATGAATCTGATAAAAAATCGCGCTGCGCGGCCGTTTTTTCAAAAGACAGGCAAGATGAATCTGACAATTTTTTTTTTACAAATAGACAGGCGAGATTACAAGATAAGTGGATGAATCTGACTAAAAATTGCGCTGCGCGGCCTTTTTTTACGAAAGACAGGCAAGATTACAAGATAAGTGGATGAATCTGACTAAAAATTGCGCTGCGCGGCCTTTTTTTACGAAAAACAGGCAAGATTACAAGATTAGTGGATGAATCTGACTAAAAATTGCGCTGCGCGGCTTTTTTTTACGAAAGACAGGCTAGATTACAAGGTTAGTGGATGAATCTGACTAAAAATCGCGCTGCGCGGCCGTTTTTTCAAAGACAGGTAAGCTGAATCTGACAACAAAAAAACGCGCTGCGCTGCCTTTTTTTTACGAAAGACAGGCAAGATTACAAGATTAGTGGATGAATCTGACTAAAAATCGCGCTGCGCGGCCGTTTTTTCAAGAGACAGGCGAAATGAATCAGACAAAAAATCGCGCTGCGCGGCTTTTTTTTTTACAAAAGGCAAGATTACAAGATTTGTTGATGAATCTGACAAAAAATCGAAAAAAAATTTATACATAGACAGGCAAGATTACTAGATAAGCTCATGAAACGGACTAAAACTGGCTATCTAGTGTATATGTTTAATTTAGTGTATCTGTTTATTTTAAATTTAGATCACTTATGAAGGGGCGCAACTTCTGTGCTTGCCCTAGGCGCCGTATCCGATCGGTACGCCACTGCACTCAACACATCATTACCGACAAAAGGGGATTTAAAATATTTCTATCGTGTCCAAAGAGGTAAAAACCCAACAAGTTAAAGATCAGAGTGGAAACTAGACGGAAGAAAAGGAGTTCCATTCCTTAGCTCGAGAGCTTTGAATGTCTATGTAAGCCACCTCCACCCGCCCTAGTTCAGCGTTATTGGGGACCGGCGGACATTGGTTAATTACGTGCGATAGTCGGGAGCTGCTCACGAGAGAATGATTGCTGCTCCTTAACGACGCTCCACGACGCGGCCCTCGAGGCCACGACAAAAGCGGGCTCGGGAGAATCTCCAGGCGTTTTGAATGCCGTCGTTCTCCTCAACATATTATTTGGTCAAACTAAATATACTGTGACATTGTTTGTTTCCCATATAAACTAAAATAAAAAACATACAATTTGTTATGTACCTATAGGTTACGAAAATAATAAAATTTGATTATAAACACTACTCGTATGAAACCTATTCTTGTTACTGGACACGAGGACATAATTTTCTTACCTCATCATCATCATATCAGCCGCGCGACACCCACGTCTGGGATTAGGCCTCCCCCAAGGATCTCCACGACGATCAGCCTTGCGCTGCCCGCATCCAGCGGCTTCCCGCGACCTTCACCAGATCGTCGGTCCACCTTGTCGAGAGCCTATATACCCACGGAGCATCGTCCGGTGCGCGGTTGCGATTCCAGAAACTTTCCGCCCCAACGGCCATCGGTTCTTCGCGCTATGTGTCCAGGTCCAGCCCACTGCCACTTCAGCTGAGCAATCCTTCGAGCGATGTTGGTTACTTTAGTTCTCCTGCAGATCTCCTTATTTCTTTCACGCAGGGAAACGCCGAGCATAGCTCTGTCCATTGCACGCTGGGTAACCTTGAGCCTGGTGACCTTTCTTACCTAAAATTATGGAAACATATGCTGAGGAGAATGACGGCATTCAAAACGCGTGGAGGTTCACCCGCCCAATACATTGTAGGTAGACAAACAACGCTTTTGCTAGCTAGCTGATATTTACGGTGACTTCTCGTGAGGTCCTAAAAAGATGTAAAATATTAACTAACGTCACAAGATGATTAACTAGATCATTATTTTTTTATTCCATAACTGTCGTTATTAAAATCATTAATCATTTCTAGACCTTGTTCAAAGGTTGCGTACCTAATAGATATTTAAGCCTTGTGAAGATTCCATGCACATACCAATGATAACTCTTAATATCATTGGCACATACTTACTTATACAAATTTTATATATATTTAATCAAAATAACCCTACTTAATACTATATTTTTAGGGTTCCGTACCCAAAGGGTAAAAACGGGACCCTATTACTAAGACTCCGCTGTCCGTCTGTCTGTCTGCCTGTCTGTCACCAGGCTGTATCTCATAAACCCTGATAGCTAGACATCTGAAATTTTCACAGATGATGTATTTCTGTTGCCGCACTACAACAAATACTAAAAACAGAATAAAATAAATATTTAAGGGGGGCATACAACAACGTGTTTTTTTGCCGTTTTTTGGTAAGGAACCCTTCGTGCGCGAGTCCGACTCGCACTTGGCCGTTTTTTTTTATTCAATTGTCTGATTTGGTAACGCAGTCATTAAACGTGTTCTATTGCGAATGTTAATTCGATGCTTACTGGCTAAGTTTACTCAATGCAGCAAAACCTTACTGCTCAAAATACACTTTTTTTATGGAAACTTTTCTAACTTGTGACAGCTGTATTATTTATCGTTTTGAACAAAAAATATAAAAAAAAAACAAACAAACTTCGTAGCCCGCCGTAGCGGCCACGTACGCAGTAATGTCATTCGGCAGACGCGCTACTTTATGTCCGCAAACTGTCCAACATAAACACAACACGTGTGAAGTGTACCTATGTAGGTACTATATATAGTTCGTGTACCATTTTATGGCACTGGTAATGATGGCGTCTATTGTCTATGATTGCTTAGGAGTACTGTAATTGTGGCCAGCCGTGTTGGAGTATGATTGGTAATATAAATAATTATTTTAGTTTTGTCTTGGATACCCGAAGAAACTAACTGAACAGAGGGCCTACTCAAATGGCCATTCCACTAAAATTAACGCTAGTAGAATAGAATGACAACGTATGTGATTGACAGGAGCTAAGCGTTACCTTATGTCATTCCGATACATATTCATTCTATTCTACTAGCGTTATTTTTAGTAGAACGGCCACTTGAATAGGGGTGCTGGAATATGAAGACGCAAAACTTTATCTAATCTTTCAACAATTTACTTTAACTCACTACAATATCTATTCATCTCAATGTCACCGGTAGCTATATTTAGATCATATCATAAAAAAGATCTTTTTAATAAGAATAATTTTCATAAAAATACAAAACATTTATCTGTTTACTTGGACGAATAAACCACATTTTTAAGATAGTTCAAACGACTTTTTATAATTTAGGTATTTGGCATGGGGGATAGAATTTCTAATGGCCATTAAAAATCGAAGAGTATGTTTAAACCCGGTTTAACAAAAAAATAAATTTCTTAGTAAGTATATAACTCCTTCTGTCTTATTCAGAGTGCGTTCGTTAAACTAGGGCCAAAGTTAACATGACGTTAGAAACGTTTAGTCCCACCGTTTAAGGATTAAAAGGCGCATTGTGATTGGTTTACAAGCATTAAACCAGGTTTTGTTAGAACAGTCTTGCACCCCAGTTTTGTGAAACATCTCTGAATAAGACAGTAAATGTTTAATGTAATTATGTAATCCTCTTCCTATAAGCAATTTTATTGGTTAAACTTCGCTTCGTTTATTAATGGGGGTAAATGACTTTGCAAAGTTAAGATTGTGACATGTACTCTTACTATAACTTCACGAAGTATAAATTGTAAAAACAAAACCCAGTATTAAATATTCAACCGATTTCGAGCAGCAATTAACATCTCGCCGCCATCGATCTTGAGCTGCCCATTAAACTTAATTCGGCGACTCGTTTCTGCGAACTCCCCGGGGCGGGTACTGGAAACAAAGCTTGTATTATTCGCATTATATCCCCTTGTGTCCAAGTGACAAACACATAAACATTTGTCACTGCGCGGACCGTCCGAGTAATTGCAATCCGCCATTACAAAACGACCGATTCAAAAAGACCTGTAAACCCTCAACATAACCCCTTTGGCAACCTTAAGTTTAAACGCAAACGGGGGGTGGGAAAGGCCTTCGTTATTTGGTCAGGTATTACTTATTGATGCCCCGAAACGTTTAACCGATCCCGTTCTAAATTTGAACAAATAATTTACGAACGGTCACTCTTGACGGTGAATGCTTAACGATAGGGCTGTCACCCAAATTGCTCGCAACATATTGGTGTTGTTTTCCCTCATTCAGTCACGTTACGGTGTCCGTCCACTGTCAAACGATGATTGCGAGGTCTCGACACGGTAATTGTTGTAGGGAGGAAAGAAAATGCAACGAATATGTGCCTCGTAACTGGATTTGTACAGTTCATAAAATTAACTGATATAGGCCCCTATTTATAAACCGCTCTCAACGTTGTGACATATATCTTGAGATCATACTTGAAATGCTGATCTCAAGATAGCTTTGAACGTTTGGAACGGTTTATAAATACGGGCCATAGTTACTTTATTTATCGGTTTTACATTTAAAAATACCTATTACTTTTAAACTTTTAGATTTTTGCATTCACAGTGCTATTTTTATATTAAGATGATTAATATAATGAAAAATATTAGAAAAAACCTATTACTTATGAATAAAAACGTAAGCGACATAAAACAAAGTGATATTTACGTGTAGGCATGAAAATCAGTTACAATAATGGTGAAATCACTGGAAAAATAAAACAAAAGAGGTTAATAATTATAATTACACGTTGACACTGGTTTATTTAACAACCGCTTTAAAGACACAGATAGCATTTTGAACTACTTTTTTATCTTGGAATAAAACCTTTCTGTGCCAGTGTTGCCGACTTTCAACCACCACATCGCGTATAAATTGTCACTTGTCGCGTCCATTCCATCCGTGGCGGATCCCCGCTGTCTTCCGATAATTACAAGTGCCGTCGCGTCGCCATCAATAAAACATTTATTTATTCGGACAGAGTTATTGGCGCTTTGCCGATTACGTGGACACGGGCGACTTATGTGGAAGAAATTGAGAAGGCTCGTCGCCTGATTTACGGTGTATTGTTTTGTAAGTTATGAGTTGCACAAAGAGCCGTGAAAGTATATCACTACATAGTATAAAACAAAGTCGCTTTCTCTGTCCCTATATCCCTATGTATGCTTAAATCTTTAAAACCACGCAACGGATTTTGATGCGGTTCTTTTTAATAGATAGAGTGATTCAAGAGGAAGGTTTATATGTATAATACATGGTGACAAATTCCACACTACACCGAAGCGAAGCGAGGGCGGGTCGCTAGTAGTGTATAAGTATTGGGGATATTTACATGTAGCGACTTATTGGCAGGCGACTTCAGTCAATTAGCGCTTTTTATCGACAATAGCTTGTAAAATCTAATCGCAAACGTAATTTCATTGAACTCGCTCCGTGTAAATACACCATTAAGGAAGAGAGCACCTTTTCTTATCTCTCCCAATTTTCCAAAATCAATTTGTTCTTATTTTCCTTTTTCACAGCCCTACATAAGTTGAAAGCTACGTACTTACTTATAAATATTTTTGAGATTTTTAACATAAAAAATACTTATTTATCATGGCGTTTGCAATCAAGTGAGCACACAGTGCACTTCAAAAAGTATTGCGAGATAACATAAATAAAAAAATGGGCATTGATTCAAAGTGCATTTGCTGTTTAATTTTACGTTGCTCTCCCATTGAAACTTATTTATTTATTTGGACCATCGTCACCGATAACATGTTCGTTTAAATTTCATTTATTTTTCAACAGTTATTTCTAGCTAACTAAACGATGGTATTTGATACAATCCCAACGCTTTATTTTTATTTTTCTTTATTAAGAAAACCAACAGCGTATTAAATAAAATTACTTAACATTAGGTACATGTTAGTTAGTATAGCCAATAATAGGTTTCCCTTAAATTAACAGTAATAATTTATGTCGTTGGTAAGTAATATAACAGTATTGTTACCAGAAAATTAAACCCTAAAACAAAATTTAAATCAAACAGTTATACAGCTTATTGTTTTTGCCCTTTGTCTATTTTGCAAACATTATTACATAAAGAAAAAAGAAAAACTAAATTATTTAATTTCTTGAAGTACCTTTTCAACCTCTTTTTTAAATGTGCGTTTAGTATTTGAAAAAAGATCGATGCTACGAAAATGTGCGTTATACGTACGGATAAGTCGTAAGATAACCGAATTTCGAAAATAGTTAGTGTGGCATTGTGGGACTTGTAAAAGTGACGTGTTGCGCGTACGACGTCTAGGAGTACGAAATAATATTTTAGATACAAGGAGCGGACAGTCAACTCTACTGTTTATAATATCGTGAAGCAAACCCATATCCAATACTATACGCCTCTGCTCCAAAGATAGGAGACCGTGCTCCTTGCAACTATCATGATAATTATCAATTGCTTTGCGACAGCGAAAGTTAAGGTCCTTAACAAAAACTTTTTGAATTCGCTTTAGAGACTAAAAGCTCAACTACTACGCACTACGCCTAACCGCAACGTACTTACTTTGTGCCTAAACCTTGTCACAGTGTATTCTCACCTCGAGAGCTATAACCGTATTAAATGTCTCAGCAACAAGAAATATCGGTGTCCATCGACAAAGTAAGGATCTTAAGCTTAAATTAGGCGATCTGTCTGCGCAGGGCTGCCATCTGTTTGATACGATGACCGGGAAATAGGGCTGCTCCTAGTTACCTAATTATTTTTGTAGTTACATAATTTATGCTGGCTAAGTCCATATAACATGTTTACATGATTCTTGTGAAGTTTTAGAATTAAACTGTTCCTTATATTTACTGGTTACAGCAGCATTTACCTAAGCAGCTTTCAAAAAGAAAGGAGCAGAAGGATTTCTTGTAAAAACCAAAACGAATAGTAGACTTATCTATATAATGAGCAATTTTACAGTATGTTAAAGTGTATTTTGATGTAGACTTCAATTCCGCTATTATTTACACCAATAGTGGCCGACCTGCCCCCTAAGCCAAATATGACCCGCGACAAGTGCTTTTGATGATATTCTGTAATATTTTTAACAATCATCTGTGAGGTTTATACGCAAATAATACTTGTAGCAACTAAGAATCTCTTTAGCCTGTCGTATGTTTTTTGTGGCTACAACTTTACGTTTTCTATTTATAAAAATATTGCCCGCGTAAACTATGTTTTCCTATCATGGACCCTTAATTAGGTTTAATGTTATTGAAAAATGAAAAAAACTTTTTTTAGGACACCGAGATTTTCAGTTTTTTTGCGGGACTTGTCTCAGCGTCCCGGTTTGTCTCAATGGGACGAGAATCGAGATGCAACCCTAATCTAAGGGCAAGGGGCTAAGGGCGCGATAAATTAGCTGGGGACACTGGGATAATATACACAGAATGGCAGTGCCAAATAACTTGTTAGGAGGTGCCCTGTCCCCCCTATTGAGTAATTACGATGCTTTGTTCTTGGCGAAACTTGTCGAAGTGTTTTGTGGAGTGCTCATTTATTCTTACCTTGTTTCAGTAGAGTTTTCAAAGTTCATTAATTTAATGATGGAAAACATCACATACATGGTATAAATAAGCGATTTATCGTAATAAAAAATTGATAAAAACAAAAAAACTGACTTAAAAAAACCTGCCTATAAAAAGCAAGAAATAATATTCAAATCATTAGATATGCATTTTCATTGTTATAATAAAAACACGTCTATTGAAGTCGGGTGGGGCTAGAGTAAAACTTCCTTTTTTTTATTCTAAAAAGAAAGTCGTCAAGGTAGTTGATGCAAAATCATAGTATTTTCAGGATTACTTGAAAACTACTCAACCAATTTGAAAAAAAAAATCAGTAATTAAATGGGACCATCTCACAAGTAAACTCAATCGAACAAAAAAAATCATCAAAATCGGTTCATAAAATATGTCGAAGATACGCGCGAACAACGATTAAAAAAAACATACAATCGAATTGAGAATCCCGTCTAAGTTGCTACGGGTGAGCCGATTTTTTCTAATATTTTTCATTATTTATTTCATCTTAAGTCAATAATTACTTATAGTGCCAATTTGATAAACAATTTTATCTGAAACTTTCAAAATCCTCCCTCTTCGTAACTCCTTTTTTCAGTACTTACCCATTAGGTTATTATTACTGCAAGTAAGCTCGGCGGGACCCTTGCTCAGCAATAACAATAAATACCATCAGGTTACTGTCTTCGGTACGAGTAAACATGTGGAAATAGCACCTCAATCGGGGATAATCTAATAACAACCATACACTTGGAAAATATGAAAACACTCCATTGGAAAATGATTTTGTGAAGTAGCGTCTGTTACACTGCACTTAAGTTATCTTTTTAGAAAGATTTTATGAAGAGTTTTGAAACAAGTTAAGTAAAATTATTACATCTCGATTATGTATATTTTACGTAAATGATAATTTTGAATGAATAAAGAATAATAAAATATCAACGCCCGGAAAATGAGACACAATAGATTTTCTATTGTTGTCCGGACGCCGACGTCCGCACGGGCATTGTTGAATTAAGTAAAAATTTACAAGAAAAATCTTCATTTCCAATCATTGGAGATAGAGTTTCCATTTTGTAACAAAGCTTTTTGTAGTATAAAACCCTTTTAATAAATAGTAAGTGATACCTATAGTAAGTGATTGTGAGTAAGTGACTATTATTTAAAACAAGGCTTAGAAGAAATTAACTATTTCTCCCTTTTTCATAACCACTACCTACAACAAGCTATCATAAAGACAGCAATTTTAGCGATACTTTGTCAAAGTACAATGGATTTTGAAAAGGTAAGATATTTTTCAACACACTTGCTCGTAAAGTGAGCCCTAATACATCGCTTTTAGAGCCATAAACCGAGCTATAACAAACGCGTTCAATAATATATAAAACACTAGTTGGTTATAGAATTATCCCTACAAAGTTAAATAGGTACCTTGCTGCAAGTTATATGCAAGTAAACAGAGCATTCCTAATTTAACCGGGTAATACAATTATTTTTTTAGTAACAACAAAGAGGTTTGATGCCGCTGAAAATTCATATACATTTTTGGAATAAATAAACGTGTAAATCCTTAATTAAGTCAAACAAATATTTATTATTATCAAATTATTCATAATTCATAATATTTTGTTATAAAATATTAAAATATTTGCATTTTATCACTTAAAATTATATTTTGAGGTAGGCTGTATGCTCACTAAGGTTGTTCGCAAAATATTCTTGCGCTGGGTTTGTGAAAAAAACAAAAAAAAACCTACGCGCCTTTTCCGGTCATAATTATCATATTTTGTTTTGTCGTATTTGTTGTTGTGTGGTAAATTACTTAGTTTTTTCCTCGCAAGTGTGTTAAAAAACGTCGTATGAAACTCGTAACCTAAGCTAACTTGTCTCATAATGTACTATTATAACTTAACATGTCTGGCACACACAAACAGAATATAATCTCCATCTTTTCTTTTCCGCATACACCACAAAACACAAAATCCCTATCTATCTCCAAAACTATCGTTGCACTATCGCGCATCGTTTTTTTGCGATAAACCTACAAGCGCATCTATCAGGCTAATCTACTTTGCCGGGAGCGCATAAATCGGTGCGCGGCCGCAACCAAAGCCGCCGCGTGTCGGACAAGGTTGCCCACTCAGCGCGAGATAGCGCGACAAGGCACTGTCGATGCGGTGACAAATACTTGCATTGTGCGAGCTGTACATGTGCGATATCTCGGCTATTGCGGTTCTGTATATTACAGCCTTAGGAATGTTAGAGTGGGATTTTTGCCCTAAATAATAATGAACTTCCTATTTATTTACATTTTTGGCAACCAAAGCCGCCGCGTGTCGTACATGTTTGCCCACTCAGCGCGTGATAGTGCGACAAGGCACTGTCGATGCGATATACTTGCATTGTGCGAGCTGCTGTACATGACTGTGCGAAATCTCAGCTATTGTGGTTCTGTACATTACAGCCTAAGGAATCTTAGAGTGGGATTTTTGGACTAAATAAACCAGTGGCTCAGTGAGCTGTAGACCTCGCTTTAATATATCTCCACCATTTTGAAAAATTCCAAATAGGTAACTGAATTGACAAAAAAAATATTTATAATTATCGAACCTGCTCACAAAATTTCACGGAAATCGGTTGAGAAATGCGACCTGTAGAGGAAAACAGGCGGACAGACATACGAAAGCATTTTTGCTAAGGCTGAAACAGAGATGCTTTGTGCTCGGTCGGTCAATAATTTTCTATTAACTGAAAATTTTGGTAAAGCTAGGGTTTCCTAGGATAGCGGTGCCGTCATATTACGGCCGTAATATAGCGGCGTTGAATGTTGTCTATGTATACAATATGGCGACACCGTAACGTGAGAAACCGCGCCGTATTGTTTACATAGAAAACGTTCTACGCCGCTAAATTACGGCCGTAATATGACGGCACCGTCATCCTAGGAAACCCTAGCTTAACCGAATCGCCGCGTGTCGGACAATTGGAAATAAATAAATAACGAAAGCTTTACTATACGTAAATGTTATTCTCATAGTTTCGGGAGTGATTGCTTCGTATAAACTCAAAGCATTTTCAAAGATCAAGACTTTGACTAGCATAACAAAAAAGCCCTTCGTAATAGAGCTAATAAAACCTGAGGAAAAACATTGTGAAACTAGGCTAGAGGATCTATAACCAATTTTAGAAAATCCTTATTATTTTTGTAGCCTATATGTACCTACCCTATACACGCTGAAATTATAATCATTTGGTTCCCGCCGTGGGGTGATTCCACTCATGATTACAAGCAACTTTTACTATGGGGCCAACTCTCCTGCTCGCAAAAAAAAATCAGCTGTTCCATACATTAAGGTCGAGTAGGTACTGCACTTTTGTATGGAACAGCTGATTTTTTTTTGCGAGCAGGAGAGTTGTCCCCATAGTAAAAGTTGCTTGTAATCATGAGTGGAATCACCCCACGGCGGGAACCAAATGATTAAAATTTCACGCTGTATATCAATAGTGAACTAACTTTATATTTGTTTCAGAACAACACACCAAAGTATGTCGCGTGAGTTTTACAATAGTATCATGAAGAAGCATTATTTAAGATTCCCACAGAACCTGCGTTTGTTATACATTATGAACACTACACTACACTTTATATTCTCTAAGAATGTTCATGTTCAGTTTAAAGCAGCAATGTACTTCCACTCAGCGATGTTGGGGTGTAGATGACAATAAAATATAAATATCTCGGTACAGGGTGTTATCGAATTACGATTTACTGTGTTGGGAATATCTGTTGAATGTTCATGCGCATGTCGCCTTGCATTTTTTTTATCTTTTGTGGAGGTATTGTGTCGCGAAATATGCGTTCGGTTGTAGGTGGGTGCTTCAATATCGCCTCTTGATTTGTTTCAACTGCTGCAGGCATCGAATAACAGGATTGAGATTAAAGAACTGAGTGAGTTGTAGGGGGTTTGGAGACAACGTATATCAAAAAGAAAGTGCTGATACTAAACAAACTTTTTTATTTTATTTATTTATGTATAATTCCCAGTACTTACACGTCTTTGCGTCTGCTTTTCGTTGTGGTTGTTTCCTACGATACAGTTGCGCTTGCGTTATCCATGTGATATCGAAACGATATGCGTAAAATTGACAGTAGTTATCTACAAGTTACAAAGATATTACGTTAACAATATAGAAACATTGAGCAAATATTGAAAGCTCGACCGAACACAGTATAGTAAGGTTTGGTGGAACCAAATAATAACAATAATGAAACTGGATGCTTAAGGCTCCGTTACGTGAAATCATTTGTCTCTGTCTTTTTCTTTACGTGTAAAGAGTATGGAAAATAACCTGACTTCTGCACTTTTTCGATGTTTTTCGTTGTTTTTACATCATTTTCTTTAGCACAACTATTTTTCTTGAAAAAAGTTATTGGAGTAACTGCACAGTACGTTAAAGTGTATTGCTGCTTGAGTACAGTTAGAAAGGGATGGTGCTATTCATCGCATATAGCGCTATCCCTTTCTAACTGTACTCAAGCAGAGGTTTGAGTTCGATTCTATAATACGAGCCTTAGTATCGCCTGTTTCAGTACCTAATTGTTACACATATTTAAGTTTCACCTTAGTCTTCATCCATCTTGGTGTAAGACACAATTAGTGGACTGCCCAGAATGTATTAAAATTGTTTGTTCAATTAATACACCGTCATTTTGTAGTCGTTTTAATTAACTTAAGGGTGTGTTGTACCAATGAAACTAAACATTTTTGCCCAAGAAACATGGGTCAAAAAACGACATAAAATTTTGGTCCTCCCATACTAACTAGACAGCTAAAACATTGTATTTGTATGGGAAAGTCCAAAATTTTTGTCGTTTTTCGACCCATGTTTCTTTGGCAAAAATTATTATTTTCATTAGTAGAGCACTCCCTTAAGTTAATTAAAACGACTACAATATGACGGTGTATAAGTATAACGTTAACATAAGAAACTAAGGTAATTTTTTACTTTATCATCTCATGGAATCTTGTTAAGGCCTATTTACCTTTGCACATTTGAAATAGGTACATAGTTAATATTGTATTTTATTACTTTATACTTATAAACTTACTGAAGTAACTATACTACTCCAAGTAAACCGAATTCAGATCCGTCCCAAACGTACAGAATAATAAATAGCGATGATGTAAAGAAGCGATCGGTCGTAAAACTGGACCAATCATAACCGTGTTTTAGGCCGCTCGTGTCGTTACTTGAATGTTTCAGGTAGAGGGCACCACCTAAGCTCCTGTCCCGTAACGTGAGCACAGGGAGGGACCAACCTGCGGGTCTACCGGCTAAAAACAATAAAGTTAATGTTAACTGTAATATGACAGATGTATGTGATACATTGCTACTTTGCTTTGGCACAAATAAAAACTTACCAAAGAAAAATAGCAATGTATCACATCCATCTGTCACATTACAGTTCATATTAACTTCATTATTTTTTGCCGGTAGACCCGCTGTGCTGAATAAAATCAACCCAGATGATAGTGTACTGTGATGTGAAGTTCGTCTATGCCACTGCACTACGAGTTGGCCGTTACAGGCTGAAGTTTATTTGAATTATTTACTTAAAAAAACTTAGATTCGTTTTGAAAAGAAAAGACAAACAGACATGGTGCGCGGACATGGATGCACGTCTTTCTTGATTTTGTGTATTGAAAAAAAAGTATAAAAAGATAAAAATAAATATTAATTACTAACTTAAAACATCTTTTAAATTTAATTACGTCTCCACACCCTATAGTAGGTACCACCTTATGTAGTAAACCTACGTAAGTTTTTGCATATTTTAAACTTTTAAAGTATACGCTCTTTATATTTAAAAAAAATAGCTCTAAATGAATAAAGCAAATGATGAAAAACATTCCATAAACTTTTTTAACCTTTGACAAAGTTTCTTTAAAAGTTTTTCGACTTCGTCATTTCGAAGCATTCGACTTTTCTTAATATTTTTAACGTTTTTTTTTCTTTTTTCCTTTATATTACCCATCATCCCAAGTCCAGCACCACCGGCCATCAATACTAACGGTCTCGCCCCGAGAGACTCGTACAGTCGCTACGAAAATCATTCCAACGCTAAAATATCAATAAAACACCAACCCCCCACCCACTTACCGCCAGGGAGTCATTGCGATCACTCCAGAATTACAAATGTGCGCTCAGTGCGGCCCTGCCCTTTCACGAGACACTTTATTTTTTTCTAATGGCCGTTGTAACCGCAACCTGGTGGTTTGATATCGCTTTATGAGATTTACATTTGCTCGTGTCTTTTTATTGCGACCATTTTGCGGGACGTGTCCTAGAGCCGGGAAATCACTTTGGCGGCGTGAAAAATTCAGAATGCTTTTTGCTCGCGCTTGTTTATGTGGTTTGGGTGGGTTTGCTTGATATTGCTCGTGGTTGGTGGTAGTGTTTTCTGTATCTTCCGGTATATCTTTTATATTGATTAGATAATAGTCACAAACTCTTTTACTATTTTGGACTGTTTTGCAATCGTTTATTGATTCAACTCAAAATTACACATTGTGTCGTTGGATAAAGTTTCGAAGTTCTATTTTTTTTTTTATTGGGCAGTCAACAAAAACATGTACTAACTAATACACTAGAAGGCTTAAAGTATTGATCTTAAATTTAAGTACAGTTCTTAATTAAAGTCAGCCACGGTATGCGATGTGGACAATTATTAAATTATAAAATTCAAAAATACTTTTAGGGCAACTAAAATTATAAAATTATTCGAAACTTAAGATAAGCGGGGGTTTACGTGGCTTTATTACTACCAATGAGTTTAAAAATTGCTTTATATTTTCTGGCACTCTGGTGAAAAATGTCCAAAACACCTGATTCATTTGGTCGGGAGAGAGTGTTATAATGTTTCTGAGTCCTGTTTAATGTAGAATGGCGACCCAGATTACTCTTTACTGATTTAGGAACGAAGATGTTAAATCTGCTAACGCGAGATAGTTTTTTGGGTGCATTGATTCTAATTTGTTCGAGCAGATTAGGGCCATCCAGGTCTCCATTCAACAGTTTGTATAAAAACATACTATCGGAAAGAAGCCTTCTCTCTCCAAGATTTTCAACCTTGAAGTGTTTGAGACGACTCTCATAAGATCTTAAAGTCTTAGCGAGAAATTTCCGAAAAGACAGGTACCAAAGAAACCTTTTTTGAACGCTTTCAATGCGTTTAACGTGAACGTCGTACTGAGGAGACCATACTACACTGCAATACTCGAGTACAGACCTGACTAAACTATTGTAAATTTTGATTACAGTTGATGAATCTTTAAAATCTTTGGTATTCCTTAGGATGAAACCCAAGAGCTTAAACACCTTGGTGACTATCTTGTCATTTATGCATTTATTAGAGAAAGATCTCTCGGGAGTAGGTACTCCCACCCGCCTGATGTGAACAAGATCGAGTTCGAATCGAAAAAACGCCAAAACGATGGAAACCGTTTTCAATGTACCATAATAACAGAGCTATGTTTGACGTTTATTCGATGCTGATAAGAACTCAATACCGTCGAGAGTAGGGGACACTCAAGTTCGAATCAAGTAAACGTAAACAGTGCTATGGAAACCGTTTTCAATGTAGGTACCAGAATAACTGGGTTTTGACGTTTATTTTTTAGATCCTGAGGTGAACTCGATCCCGTCGAAAGTAGGGGGGAGGTGTTTAAAGCATATCTGTTACGATTTTAGGAGTTGTTTTCATTTTTGTTTTTTTTTTGTAGATGAGCGACCGACGGTACATAAACCTAAATTGAATATCACATAGGTACTCTAAGACAATGTTACTTGCTTATAAAAATACATTAATGTATATTTAAGTATTATATAGTAGAGGCAAAGGAATAAACCGTATATATCTCGTAGTAAGGGCATCGAAGTTAGTTTCCTAAGCACATCCGATCGGCCCTGGGCTGGGCGATGCTGTTTTGTTTTTAATTACAGCCAATAAACACTCACTTCGGTTTTCTCCCCCTTTTTGGGGAGACAAAGACATTTCCCAACTTTTCGTTTGACTTATCCCACAAATCTAAAGGCCTTATGTTCGGTTTGAGATAAAATCATCTCAAAGTTTGTGCTTTCATGATTTAATCTTAGAATAATTACACCTAGAAGCCGTGTCCGCGTATGCAAAGTGAGGTAACTTATACTGAGCCAAAATGGCTCAGTTTTCAGATTTATATCATTCATACGTTACCTAATCGTAACTAAAGTCTAATAATATAATAATTAATCTCTTTAAGGTAGGGAAATTGAAACTGTTTTGTACTTATTAGGTATGATTATGTAATAATGGACAATACAATTCTGAAAACGGCGCCATTTTGGCCGTTTTAGTTGCCTCACTTTTGACAGCGCGTTTTGTAGGGAATTGTCGTTCTAGGTGTAATTATTCTAAGGATTTAATTCAATTATTTTGTACACATTCATTATAAAGTTTAAGTATTCGGCAAGAACATTAATTGCAACTATATAATTGAATTTTATAAGCTGTTTGTCAACAATCTTGTACAATGTCTTTTAGTATACTAATGATAATTTAAAGGCGTATAATATACCTGAATAAGACCAAAGACACTGTATAAGGGTAGTTCTACAGAAGTTGGGCAACTTTTGACCTCATTTTGTTTTAGTGGTTTTTGGTGACATATAAGTACTATTTTGCTATGAGGGCATAGGTAATTAATAAAAGATACTGTTCCAGACTGGAACAGTCACTTTTTAATTGCCAAATTTTTTCTGCCAGGGAACTGACGAATTATCAGTATTTTCCATAGTAAAACGTCAGTCCTCTGTCAAAATATTGAACATGGAACTGACGCCAGGGAATTGATGAACGAGGCACAATTTTGAGGCTATAATTCGAAATAATATTTTTTCCGGTATTTTTCATTAATAGGATGCTACATTTTAACAAATCACATATGGAGTTATACAAGGTGTTTGGTAAAAGCCTTATAAAGCCGAATATGGTAGATAGGGACCATCAAACTGAACTACTTTTACTATGGGACCAACTCTGAAATCGCGAAAAAAAAATCAGCTGTTTCATACAAAAAATAATAACGAAAATATCAAAATGTATGGAACAGCTGATTTTTTTTTCACGATTTCGGAGTTGGTCCCATAGTAAAAGTTGTTCAATTTGATGGTCCCTATCTACCATATTCGGCTTTATAAGGCTTTTACCAAACACCTTGTATAAATGACAAAAAAATACATATATTTTTACATATACTTTATAAGGAAGTGGAGGTTTTGACGGTTCGCCAGCTCTTTATCCTGAAAACTTGTCTTAAAACACACAAACTCCTGCTTAATTCTGAAATGCATAAAACATTACTAAAAAAACGTGTTTTCAGAATACCTCCTCACACTGTTAACTCGCGATTTGCTAGAAGATTTGGTGTTTCAATCAGGACACATGTTTATAATTCTGTTCTAAAATATTGTGATATTAAAAACGCCTCTGTAGCAGAGGCAAAATCGATTTTATTCAAGTGGTTGCTCTCTATGGACTATCGCTCTACAGAAGACCTCGTTGGTTGATGTTTCAAAGTTAATTGTTTATTTTATTTTATTTACGAGTACTTATTGTTTATTGTTTGTAATCTTCATAAGCTCACCTAGTTTTGTTTTGTTCCTGATATTTTCCTTTCAAAATTTGCTTGCATGTTTAAATGTATAATTCTAAATATATAAAATTGCTTCTCACTATTTATAATAAACAGTCGGTTTCCCAAGATACAGGTTTGCCTAGTTTGGGGACCTCTGCTTGATGTCTGATATAATTATAAAATAATTCTGAAGTGCACAATTTCTTGTTATATGTAATTCTTGTCGAAATTATTTTGTGATTTGTTGCAATAAAGAACTTTTTTTTTTTATTTTTTTTTTATCATTATTATATGTAAGAAAATAGCAACTCGCCATAGTACTGAGATTTTGACTGGAACTACACGTGCACACACGATAAACACGCCGCTTGCACTAGTTTCAAAATGACTGTCATTGTATTGGTGCGCTCAATAGTCATCTTTACTAACAACAATTAGAAATGAACAAGGCCTTGACGTTTAAACTTCGAGTTTTTCCAGGAATTTTTAATTATAATAATGCACAGAGGACGGATAAAAGTGAACACAAAGTTTGACTTTTTTTCCAAATTTCTTTATTATGATTATATTATTACCTATGGTGAAATATCGTAAAATACATTACTATACATTCATCATAGTTTGTTGTAAAAATCACTAAATTACAATAAATCGGTAATATTTCAAAATACAATTACTCTATTATGTGATTCGGGAGTTGTGTGTGACACACCAAGGTACTGATGTTTCTTACCTTCTTTGTGTTATTTTACTATACTGCTTTTGAAAAAATACATCAAAATTGGGTGGACAGGTAAAAGGGTCTTTAATCATTGGTGATATAACGAAATATAAAAAAAAATACTATGTTGCCTTACTGTATTGACTGATGACATCGAGTTGCCCAACTTTTGTAGAATCGCCCATAATCGAAAATTATTTTTTAAAACATTCTTCTTAAGTTATGCGAACTTAAAAGTTAATAGTGCCAGTAGTTAAAGCGAGCCGCATAAATAATGCATTGCTTCGTTGTTCAATGAAATGACATAACACTTAAGCAGCGAAGTATTATTGACTTAAACTTAAGCGCACATCGCAAATAAACAACTATTACAGCTCCATTAACCAGAACTTAGTTACAACCGAAGGTGGCATTTAACCCCGGGAATCGAGCAAAAAATAATCGGATGTTCGATAAAATCGTTTGACACGATAATGTCCATCGTAAATAATAAAAATATAGGCTATAAAGACAATTGATACGTTATGAGTGCCGGCCGTGTCGGTCGGACGCGTATTTATGGTTAGTGGATGCGACGACACGGTCCAGGGTTCGATACCCGTTTCACAAAAACGGTTCAACAGCGCGAGCGTAATATAATGCGAAATGATCGGCCCGTAATGTGTGTACGGCGCAAAATATTGCGGGCCGGTGGAAAAGCAGCGAACGGTGCTCTACTTTAAAAGAGCTTAGGCAGACTCTACTATAGACAAAATTTGGACAGACTTAATTCTATAACTTATAGTTTCTCGTTATAGTGAAAAAAATGTTTGAAGTTTCTAGTAATAAATTACAAACTTCAAACTTTCAAGTTGAATAAAAAAAACTTAAAAGTTTGAAGTTTCTAGTTACAATATAATTGTATATTTAACATTAATGAAACTTTAATAAAGACACCAAATTATTATTGACTTATTTTTGATCTATGCAGTCCAATAAAGTTACCTTGTAGAAGGTACCGTTTCATTCCCTCCGTAGTCATTTGTAGAAGTAGATTGCAAAGTGTCGAAAACGTCCACTAATACCAGTATTGCTATCTACTTCTAGAAATAAAAACGAGGGAATATGATTATGACCTTCTAAAAATACTAGACTATGGGTCTTAAAAACTCCACCTAAAGTTTTAATTAAATTATGAAGGTATTATAGGTAATACAATCCTTATCCTTTATTAAGTTTACTAATTTCTTTAGTAATATTATAAATCCGAAAGTAAATTTGTTTGTTTATTTGTTGGTTACGCCTTCACGTCTTAACTACTTAACCGATCATCATGAAATTTTGCATACAGTTTGTCAGGGGTACCTGACTTGTCATCCGAAAAAAAGCCCTGTATCCGAGGGATAGAGAAATAACTGACCACGCAGACGAAGTCACTGGCGGTCGTACGTAAGTATTAAATTAAATTCACAGCAGTGGCGACCATTTCAGTCGTCCCGTTTAATAATGACCGTAATAAAAAAAACCTAGGCTGTTTCCAACATTTTTGATTAGAGTGTTTTTTATCAAAGTAGAGCAACCTCCTACCTCTGGCGTCGTCCCACGGTATGGAGTACTTTATAGTCGTGTCATATCGGTTAATGGCGGGCGCGCACTTTGTCGCGCCGCTGCTACGCGCTCTATCGCGCGACAATCGGCCGACATCGCTACACCACTTTTGGAAAATATACTGAACAAAAGTTAGATTAGCAGAGTTGTGGGGGAGAGGAAGGTAGGTAGCTGAACCATGATTCGCGGCTCGCGCCTTGAAATGAGGTAGAAAAGTTTTCCACGGAAGCCATATAGGTTTTTTTTGCTTCAGCTTGGGCAAAAATTATTTCGTATGTTCTTCCGGCTGTCCGTTTGTTCTCCTCTACAGGTCGCATTTCTCAACCGATTCTCGTGAAATTTTGTGAGCAGTTTCGATAATTAAGTTACTTCCATAGACTTAGAAAATTTTTCGCTATGCTCAGGGTTACTTCTACTTATAGAGCTTTTCATTCGAGCGAGCCAGATTTTCGATTTTTTCATAATGGCGGAGATATGTAAAAAAACATATTTCAGCGGTTTCGAAAAAAGATCAAAAACATTACAAAACTTCTTTGTTAGCGGTGCAAACCAAATTTTGATTTTATTTGATACAGCTCACGGAGCCACAATTAAGTATTAACGTTTTTACATTCGTTAGACTTATACTTACCTAACTATAGTTGCTTCAATGGACACCCAAGAATGACTCGAGGCTTCAAACACATACCATTTCTTGCTTCTTAAAAAATAAAAAAATAACAACTTTTATAAGCATGCGTGTGTCATCGCCGGCCTACCAATACGCAACAAAGTATGCAAATAACGTTTAATACCAACTTCGATGACAGATTCTTCTAAGAAACCAAATAAATCCTTTGTTGGCCAAACGAAGGACTGGATATTTCATATAAAGTGTCACATAAACTCGAAATTGGACAGAACATTTTAAAGATGTTTCTGGGAACGCGACAATGTTGTCAGGTGACATACTTTATTTTACTTTATTTATTTAGTTTTTTTTAGGTGGGTATAGGACAAAGGCTATATAAGGAAATATGCTTCATAAGTTATGGCTGGGACTCTTTATGACCTCAGTTTTATTAAGTTATGACAAAAATTTAGGGCCAAGTCCAAAAGGACAAAGATTTTGGACTTAAATTTTATCCAAAATAAAATAACCCCCCTACCTTCATTATGACACGAGTATTTATTTTCCTGGTATCGGATTTTAATTTAGTCTATTTAGATACAATACTAAATAAATAATATATTAGAAAAAAATCGACTCGCACCAGATCATATTCTTAGGCGGTAATCGAACCCGCGACCCTTGGAAATCCGGTCCAATGCTCTTCCAACTGAACTACCGAATCACTAGTCACGTGGCATCGTAAATTTTTTTCTTGTTTATTCTGCACAAAAGCTGCAAGCCAACGTTATTTCATCAATGTGAGGAATACCTCGACATTCAATTGAAACAATTTTCCAGATAATATTTTGACAATTGATTAAGATGAAACAGATAAGACTGGTATACACTTTGATTAGTAAAGTGCTTAGTGTTTAGTGCACTCTTTAGTGTGTAGTGATTAGTAGGTGATGTCCCATTCTGTTTAGTATACGCTGTTTAGTACAGGCTTTGTTGATATAAACTAAACACTTAACAGTCCTGTCCAGACGTGCTTAGTGCGTGTTTAGCTGCAAGTGAGGGGTGAAGGCGGGACGTGCGGGACGCGCGGGAGGAGCTACTCGCAGAAAAAATAGAACGCGCTTCTAAACACTGTACTTCGCTCGCACTAAACACTTAACATTATGGCCGGTATACATTTTGATTAGTGTTTAGTGCGAGTGGCTCGTTTAGTGTTTAGCAAAAAACACGTTCGGACAGTCTCTGTTTAGTGTTAAGTGTTTAGTGCGAGCGAAGTACAGTGTTTAGAAGCGCGTTCTATTTTTTCTGCGAGTAGCTCCTCCCGCGCGTCCCGCACGTCCCGCCTCCACCCCTCACTTGCAGCTAAACACGCACTAAGCACGTCTGGACAGGACTGTTAAGTGTTTAGTTTATATCAACAAAGCCTGTACTAAACAGCGTATGCTAAACAGTATGGGACATCACCTACTAATCACTAAACACTTAACAGTGCACTAAACACTAAACACTAAGCACTTTACTAATCAAAATGTATACCGGCCATTAATCAGAGACTGTCCGAACGTGTTTTTTGCTAAACACTAAACGAGCCACTCGCACTAAACACTAATCAAAATGTATACCGGCCATTATATACAACGTGGTACAAAAAAACCCTAATACCGAATATGATACTTAGATAGGGACCACTTTTACTAAGGGACCAAATCGGTATCGCGAAAAAATCTGCTGTCTCATACAAAAATTAATAACGAAAATATTAAAATGTTTTAAACAGCTAATTTTTTTCGCGATTTCAGTCCATAGTAAAAGTTGTTCAGTTACATGATCCCTATCTACCATATTCGGCTTTAGGAGTTATTTTATAACACGCTGAGAATAATGATTTGATATGAGTCGATTTTTTTCTAGTACTTTTATATAATAAAATTGTGAATGCTGAAATCTCAAATTTTAAAATTTTGGTTTAATTTAGCTTTTACACTTCGAATTTCACAAATTTAATCCCACCTACTGTCTGAGTAAACTTTGTACCTAGCTGATAAAGGGTTAATATAAATCCTTTAATTTTATAAGCGCTATTGAAGCTCAAACAAACGGGTCACAAGGACCCCACTAATAACCCGTCGCAATCCAAACTATTCCCAAATTAATTCAAGGGAGTGCGTAAATATTAACGGCGTCGGACCTGGATCATATCTAGTTTAATGAATAACTGATGGGACCGTGTTACGTGCAAAATTATCAATTTCCCGAACGGACCCGCAAAGTTCCACGACAGACCCTTGACTTGGATGTGTCACGCAGGGTTGACCGCGTGACAAATAGAATATTTAAGGAGTCCCGCTCAAATTACTTTATTTAGATGAAAGTTGTTTGTACCTTAATAAGTATTACTAGTGGCTTGTAAGAGCCGTTTGTGACATTCTTGAACACTTTTTTGAAATGGCTGAAATATGTTATTCCCTGTATCTGCGCCGTTTTGAAAAATATCGAAAAACTGAATTGACAATAAAACTATAGTAATAACTATAGAACCTGCTTACAAAATTTCATGAGAATCGGTTGAGAAATGCGACATGTAGAGGAGAACAAACGGACACCCGGACAGCGGGACAGCCGGACATACGAAAGCATGCCCGCTGAAACAAAGACGCTTCGCTCGCGTTTCGCGCTCGGTCAATAAAAATGGCATTGTATAACGCATAAAAGCCTAAATAGAGTATTAATAGTACGTTACTGACGCGGTCAATAATGACTGCATTGCTGGCAGCGCGATGATGATGGCCGATAGCGTAGCTTAGCGCAGGTCCAGGCCGTCACAGCGCGGTCAGCATTGCAGCCCTTGATGGCCAAGCTGGAATAAAGGCCGAGACCGGAGGTCGAGGCCTTTATAGCGCGGACAGCAAGAGCTGCAATGATGACCAAGCTTGAAGGCCGAGAGCGTAGAAAGTTAAGCTCAGCTTGAGGCCATCATAGCGTGGCCAGCAGTGCAGTTATTGTGGACCAAGTCTTGTATAGTGCTTTACTCAAAAATGTAAAAAAAGTCAAAAATGTCAAAAATATCAAAAATGTCAAAATGGTACTTACCTACTTTTGGTGATATTTGTCATTATTGTCATTTTTGATATTTTTGACATCTTTGACATTTTTGACATTTTGACATTTTTGACATATTTGACATTTTTGATATTATTTTTGTCATTTTTGACATTTTGTCATTTTTGATATTTTTGAGTAAAGCACTAAACAAGACTTCGTCCAAAATGACAAAATTAAAAAAGGCAAGAAAAAGGTCAAAAAAGTAAAAAAAGTAAAAAATATCAAAAAGTAAAAAAAAGTACAAAAACATCATCTACCACAATACAACACCCGCGCAAATAAAGAATCGGATTGAAAATGGCGGCTTACGGCGCTTACCACAACGAGTGTGACAGAGAGAGCTATAGGTGTGGAGTTTAATGTGCGAGCGAGAAGCGAATATGAACGACGCCATTTTTAATCTCATTCTTTATCTGCGCGGGTTGTACAATGTACTTTTTTCACCTATGTTTGAAACACAACTTGACAATAATGGATTCTCAAACAAAATTGCTGGTGGCTAAAACTCGACAATAATGAAATCAACATCGGAGCACTGCAACCTCGACTTTGTTCAAAGAAGGTTGTCAAAATAATGACCATATTACAAGCATTTTTGAGTAAATATTATTTGAGAAGTGGATCTATCAATATTTTTCAGTAACAATGCGTTGCATTAATGTATGTTTTGTAGATAGCGTTCAATTTTCCAATTCCTAAATTGAATTTAAATAATGTCGCAATAGGGCTGCTGCTTATTTTTTTCATATACAGGATACAGGATAAATCACATAATAAATATTGAAATGCCTGTAACTTTTCTCAGGATTTTACCAATTTTTTTCAGTTATGTAACACTTTTTCGTTTAGACACGAAAAGCTGATTTTCACACATTAACCCTTAATCATTAAACTACTCCATTAAATACACTTTGATAACTTATAAATTAAATCAAGTAAAATGGAAGTTAATTATTAACCCTTGAACCATCGAGTGGCAGCCCTCACCCAAACCCTTTCCCTCCGGGTCCCATACGCAGAACAACATAAAAGCAATTCACTAAATTGTTATTGGCATGTTAATAGTTCAAATGTCACAGCCTTGCCAGATACTTACCATCATGTGTTATTGTAAGGGTCTATATGACCCGCTGAAGCTGTCTGAGTACACTGAAGGGTTGGCTTAATGTTCATTAACTTATACAGTTAAGTATCTTACATTAAGTACTGAGTTTAATAAGGTATTAAGATACATAACTGGTTGCGAAAGCAATGGCGATTTATATTTTTTTTTTTACTGCAAAGTCAATCTTCGGTACCGCTACCCTAGGAAACCCTAGCTTAAGAGTGCTTATAAAAAATATTCAGCCAAATTGTTTTTTTTTCAGACATTCCCCATTCTCAGTATAAGCTGTGGTAAAAGTAGTACATTTTGATATTGAAAAGAAAGTAAAAAATCTTTGCAGGTTCTTCAAAATTGTGGTTACAACTGAACAATACCTTTATTGGGTTACCGCAACAAGGACCCAATTAGACGCTCAAATTGGAGCCAGTGAGCTTCCATGATGCCTTTACTGGCAATTTGCGGGACAGGTATGAAACAAGGGCTTTTAAGGCTCTGATTAAAAAAGCAAAAAAGGCCGTTGGAAGTAGAAAATAATTAAAACTATACGCAAATCCACTAAGAAATAAATGGAAAGTACCTATTGTTAGTTTTTAGGGTTCCGTACCCAAAGGGTAAAAACGGGACCCTATTACTAAGCCTCCGCTGTCCGTCTGTCTGTCACCAGGCTGTATCTCATGAACCGTGATAACTAGACAGTTAAAATTTTCACAGATGATGTATTTCTGTTGCCGCTATATCTAACAACAAATACTAAAAACCAAATAAAATAAATATTTAAGGGGGGCTCCCATACAATAAACATGTTTTTTTTTTTTGCCGTTTTTTGTACGGAACCCTTCGTGCGCGAGTCCGACTCGCACTTGGCCGGTTTCTCTAAATTATTCACTACTTTTTAAATCAGACAAAGCTATACCAATGTTCAGCAAAGAATCAACTGACCCTAAGTAAATGGCAATACGTAGCATTTTATTAAAATTACTTATACCTACATTTGTCCATCAGCCATTTTTTTTTTATTTTAATGTCCCCACTGCTGGGGCACAGGCCTTCCTTATGGGTGGTAAGGAGGACGGGCCATTAACCCACCACGCGGGCCCAATGCGGATTGGCGGGTGTTAACGACTGCAAATGCAGCCGGGACCAACGGCTTAACGTGCCTTCCGAAGCACGGAGGAGCTCGAGATAATAAATTTTTGGTCACCCATCCCATGACCGACCCTTGCGAACGTTGCTTAACCTCCGCAATCGTTGGGCCAGGCGCTAAGCCACTGCGCCACCGAGCTCCTATACCTATACCTACATTTACCAATTAATATAATTTTTTACTTAAAAATTAGTTAAGGCGGTAAAAAATTAGTAAGGACCTATGACCAAAAGTTTTTATTCAATAAGTTATTAATATAAAAATATTTTAATAATGTTTTACGTGGAGTTTTAGGGCCCATGGTCTAGTATTTTTACAAGTTTCTTTCGATTTCTACATGCCATCGTAGCGTAGTCATTCGTAGAAGTAGATAGCAAATGTATCAAAAACTGCCACTTTTAGCAGTTTTGCTATCTACTTCTAGCCGTGACTACGAGGGTACGTCCGTGGCTATGTCTAAAAATACTAGACTGTGGGCCCTATAAATTCCTCGTAAAACATTATTAAAATTATTTCAAACTTCACCGCGGCGCCACTTTCGCTCAGGGTACTTTAAAAGAAACATGAATTTTACTCGTCGTAAATTAACTCGTAATTTTTAAAATAATGAAAGTACACCTTATATTCGTTTTCTTACCTAAGTATATGAAATTATGAATATTTGTTCATTAACCACCTGAGTACATGCCTGCCTCATCTTTCGTTAACGAATATCGCCTAAAGACAAATCTTTTGTTTGCATTGGTTGCGTAACGCACGCAGGCCGCTCGCATCTGTCGCACGCAACCCTTCCTTGTAGGGTGCGTATGACATGAGACTGTGGATCCACATTAATAATAAACCTTTCCAATAATATACCTAAGGTTATTTGTAAAACATTAACAACCTCGACAACATTTCTTCTCCGACTTTTCCGAAAACAAGACAAAGAAATATCGACTTTCTACAAGCTTTTCACCAGGGATTGAAATACCGTTAAAAAAAATAACGATAAATAAAAAATAACGTTAAAAATACCGTTAAAACATTTTATCGGTAAATTTACCGGTAAAAATAACGTTAAAAATATTTTACCGTTAAAATTAGCATTAAATATAGCGTTAAACTTTACCGGTAAAATTATCGCTAAAAAAATAACGTTATTAATTGGAATAACGTTAATTTTAAAGTTTAACGGTAAAAAAAAGTAAGAAATAACGTTAAAATTAACGTTATTTACTGAAATAACATTAATTTCAATATAACGTTATCTAAATTAACGTTATTTATTGACAAAACGTTAATTTTAAAATTAACGGTAAAAAAAGTAAGAAATAACGTTATATTAAAAAATAACGTTATCATTCCCTGCTTTTCACACATAACTCGATCAGCTGGTCGGGACATTTGTATGGAGAGACTTTTTGTATGTTTTCGGAAAAGTCGTAGATCAAATGTTGTTGTTTATGACATTAGTAATCTACTTCTGCGAGGTTGTTGGTGTTTTACAAATAATAACCCTCTACTTATAGCTATTTAGAGATATTTATTTATCTTCTACTACTTAAGTGGAGCTTTTCGACGTCTAAAACATCAAGGACATCAAGTGCACATTGCATCTTTATATTGTGTCAACTGGCCCGAATGAAACTCGCCACGCCAGCGGTTTTTCATTTGTTTTATCTTTACCGAACCTTATTCTATTTGTTATCAGCATTATGAATAAACATTCATTGTTCATCTTTGGATTGGACTTGTAGCTAAAAAGGTACGGGCGCGATTTTAATCGTACGATTTGCACACTTTATCACGTCGTTAGATTTTTAGTTCATCACGACGACGTAGTTTTGAAAAAAGATCGATTAGGTTTGATCCATGCATGGTCGGTAACTATAGATGGTAGGTGGCTAAAGGGAAGATGGAATTATATAGTAATTGAAAAAAAATCTTCTTTTCGTCCACATTTTGCAACAACATAAAAATAATTTGTACTCACACCAAACTCTTTAACCATTTTGTACGTTTTCTATTTTTACAGTCATAATAATTTATTACCATGTCTCCTTAGATTAGAATCCACTACAATCAGGGGAGATTGTCACCCCAGCGGAGCCACTATATAAATAATTCACGTCATCAGTTTGTGCCAATGGCATCCGACCGGACCTCTGTTTGCACAAATAAATTGATACGGAAACATCCGTAATATTTGTGCCTTTGGAACAGATATAAATAACTTGTTAGTGATACTTGTTAGTTTTGTCAAACCCTTTTGATTAGTCTAAATATAGAAAGGGTCTCGAATATAGATTCTGTATTTATTTAAAAAGAATCTTCCTAGGATAGAGCTAATCCTTCGTTATATGTAGATTATACTTCGTGTTTCTAGATTTATTTCAGAATTTCTTAACGTTTCGGCCCCGCAAGTCACCCTGTGTTGAATGAAGTCTGGAAAAAGTGTATATTGAAAGTACTTGTGGAGGAAAAAGTGTTTTGCAAACCCAAATATTTAGCTTAGCTATCACTACAGTTAGCTTTTACATTCCATAGAATTAAGACGTTATGACAGTAAAATGTTGTGATTACATTTATCTAAACATCAATCCTAAACCCTAAACGAGACATTTAATTACAGTTTAATTTATAGCACGCCCATTAATCCAGCCCCTCTGGCATTAAAACGAGAAAAAACTGAAAGAACCAAATCTATCCCTCTGATTACAAGCTGTCACGTGGTGGGATTTTTTCTAAGCCCTCGATTCTAATTAGTCACGTTGGCTTGCCGGCCGGCCTGCTGGAGTGGCGAACATCCATTTTCTTAAACGCGCAATGTAATTGCCCCCACCTCTGGAAGATGCCAGCCGCAAAATTTATTACTTAATTACCTCAAGAAAACTCGTCGCCGGCCGACTTCCCGACAGATGTTTTTTATTCGCGTGGAAAAACAAAACCGTTTAAGAATGACATTAATTAATTCTTAATGAAATTCATCTTCACCCTCCCGTGTTTTAATTTAAACGCTCGATTTATTGCTTGTACAATTTGTCGCGAACTCTACGCCCTTCGAATAATTAAAACGAGACTCGGAGTCATTATATTTATTAGCGGCAACTTGTACAAATAGTTTTGCAGATTCACCTTAAAATCTATTTGTAAATAAATACTTAGTACAAATGTTAATACAAAAGGTTATAAAGTCAAATAAATGTATCGGTTGACGGCGACGTTTGTGACTGGTTTTCAAAGTTCAAAAACAAGTCAAAAACGAAACCTCGCAGGAAACCCCTTTAGTATTTCCGTTGATACGGATCCTCTACGGTACCTTGGAACACCGGCTCGTCAAATCTAAGATATCCCTCATCCGGTCTCATTACATCTTGGAATGCTTTGTGCGTCAACTGGTCGTTATACGTCAGATCATCGTGATACTGGTGACTGTTGATTAAATTTCTATTGGCGTTTCTATTAATTATATTATTGTTGGGATTAGGATTTGTTCTAGTGCTTTCTTCCTTTTGCGGTAGTATTGGTGTAGGCGTTATCTTTTCATCAATTTTATTATCTTTTACAATAGTACCAGCTCCGGCCAAGTCCCTGTAATTCCTTTCCTCTTTCCTCAAAGGTGCATATGGGTATCTATTTCTAAATCTATAGTCGTACCTGCCAGTTCGCGCGTAATCATCATCAAACCGCCTGTAAGGATCCGCGGAGTACCTGTACCTTAGATCGACACTAGGCGGGGTCCTCACAACGTCTGGTAAGTGCGCGTAATATATAATCCGTTTCGGCTTCCTTGGTACGTAATTATCGTATGTATCATCGTACCTATCAATTCTCGGTCCGTAAGCCGGGTATCTCCTGCGATCGTATAAATCAAGGTACGGATCCCGTCTGTATAAATCATCGACGGGGTAGTATCTATCATCGTAGTATTGTCGTCTCGACTCTTCCGGATAATACACTGCTTGTCGTGGGTAGACTGGTTTATACGGCTTCTGTCGGTCATCCTCTCGGTCGGGTCTGACGAACTCCGTCCTTATGTTGTCGGTCCGTGTCGCTCGCTGGATTGACTCTTTATCGTTCCTTGATTCTGATGTTTCTAATTGTTTGTTTTGGGTGACAAAGTTCACTCGAGGCATTCGAGAGTTTATGAGGTCTCCAGAAGGTTGAGGCGGGGTTAGGATGTCATCTCTTTGAGTGTCATCGCGGTCAGGGAAGGGGAGTTTGATCCAATTCTCGTTAGAAGCCCTAGCTCCCCTACCAGTAGGCTTGTCTGTCACTCTTTCCGTAGTTTGATAAAGGGGTAGGATTTCTTTGACTTCGGGGTTTGTAAGTGATATTTTGGTGGTTGGATCTTCTTCTGGGGGCAAGGGTCCTGGCATCCAGGGGGTCGGGTGGTTGAGATTGTTATCCTTCCTCATGTCTGAGTTGACGTGGAAGTATTTTTCCTCTTCGATGACGTCACGACGCCCTCGAGCATCGGATTCAACATTGACCTGTAAATTTATAATAATGGCGATGTTAATACTTACAAATAAAATTAATAGCATAGATAATTTAATAAACTTAATGTCAATAACCACCATTACGAGCTGCGCGATGGTATGATGGTATATGATGCGATTACGAAGTTCCAACTCCCGTGCGGATAATCAAAGAAAACAATAAGTATACGAACCTCCTCATGTTTCTCGAATTCGTGTTGCAAATCCATGGGAAATGCGGAATGGATGAGAACCATACTGCACAGCAGTATGATTGGTGAATTTTTCATCTTCGTCATGGTTTGATCAGTCTGAAACAAATATAAAATTATATTATTTTATTATAATATGTTCTATTTTCTATGTGATTATTTGGCTATTCTAGCACAGAATAAATAATAATACTAACGTATTCTACCTATATTATATTTGACTATAATGATTTGGCACGCCTTGTAGTTTCGAGAGTGATTAGGAAATTATTAATTTATCAATAAATAACATTGTACTTATAACATAATATTATAGTGAAAAGGTCATAGGGGTAACGAAACAATAGAAATATAATGTAGGTACCGAAACTCAAGGCTTTCGCGATTATGCCGCGCCGCGAGTCACGAATTCGGAATTGCATTTGACAAAATTTGTTTTAAATTGGTCTGTATTTAAATAACTCCATGTACGTTATATTATAATCCATACCAGTTGGATATTTTTTCGATTTTGGTAGGCATTTTTTAAGAGAAAATATTTGTTATCGTCTGTTTGAAGCACAGTACCTAGTCAATTTAGAAATACTTACACTTTACTAGTAGAAACAATTAAAGATTGTCAAAAACGACAAAAAATTATTAACCTGTTACCTACTGAAAGCATTCAGAAATCTTTTGGATTTACATCCTAACAATACTTCAAAACACCGAGTTTTCCCAAATAATCTACATAACAAATGTTCCCAGTCTGTTATTAACATATAAATTGGTTGACAAAAATATAAGGCCTATGACCGCAGTCGGAAGCTGATGAAATCAGACGGAAGCCGACGGCACCGCCGAACCGTGAACCTTCGCCACTGGACATAGGCATGCCTATCTATACCATCACCGTGGTAATGTCCACAAAATGTCCGCAAATAATGTTGACCTCCAACTACTGATGAACAATCTGAGGACACAGCAATCATTATCACTGCGATCGATTTCATAAAAAAAATATCATGATCATGTTATTTTGAAATATTTTTTTTTATGAAATTACATGACTCTGATTAAATTCCGCCGATTTTTATTTGCAATGTTCTGATTTGAGTTTTTACATAAAGGAAAATACTTACATAGCAATCTTGTTGTTTTATGAAGTACCTACAAATAAAGCTATAACCGTAGGGCGGTCGGTAGGACCATATTTTGGCTGACTGTACACCCGCGATTTAGACTCTTTGCGTCTTTTACACCATTTGACTATAAAGGACGTCATTTCTAATAAACTCTCTCTTTCTATCTTTTCTCTACAAAACAAACTGCAATTATTGAAAAGAACACTAACGGTAGTCACCGAGTGCGTGACTGGCCCGACTAAAGCTGAGCGGGTTGTACTTTTTCGGCCCCGTGTGGTGCCATTTCTTAAGCAATATTTGTTTGCAATTACACTTCCATAGATTTTAGTTCGCTGGTACCTACTCAATATTATCTACCTATATAAATGTGAAAGTTTGTGGGTTTGGATGTTTGTTCCTCAATCACGCAAAAACGGCTAAACAGATTTGGATGAAATTTGACACACAAATAGTTTATAGCCTGGATTAAAACATGGGATACTTTTTATCCCGGTCAAAGGTTCCCTAGGGATTTTCCGAATGTCCACGCGGACGAAGTCGGCGGAAGCCAGTGTTACGTAAAATTCACAATGCTTCCCTGAGAATTCCCACCAAATTCTGCATCAGGTCGCGCGTGACAGACGGCCCGTTCCGCTCCACATGTGGCATTGTCAATATACAGAGGATCGATCACCGTTATCCGTTGTAAATGAAGTATTGAAGGGTCAACACTGGTTTAACCTAATTCCCAAAAAAGGTGCTTGACACTGCGCAAATGACGCATTGTGAAGGGTCAGTATTAACTCATGACGTTGGGAGTTTTAAACTGTAAGTCAACATTGAAAGAACTCGTAAAGGCATGTATGGTTACCTATCTCTTACAAAAATCTCCGAAGTTGTACAATCTATCTATCAATATATCTCAAAAAGTCTGGAACGGGTGATAGGAAAATATAGACGATTCAAAAGTACTTAATAATTAAGTTTATTTGAATAAAGCTTATTTGACTTTGACTATTTTTGTTATATACTTATGGAGTTCCGCTAGGTAACGCCAGAATATATTATATCATAGGTACTTAGCTAGGTCAGAGAATACATAATGCTGGGTATTTAACAACGGAAACAATGGTTAGTTTTTCCGAATTTTCCAAATTGATTTTCCTGTAGAAACAAACGCTTTTTTTTTAATATTAAAAACACGACTGGCCTGCCAGAAACGCCACTTTCGAATGTGAAAAAAAAATTTTTTCACATTCGAAAGTGGCGTCCTACAGTCGCCTTATTGACTTCTTTCAAAAAAATTATAGCTAGTGTCACTCGGAATGATGTAAGAATTCTAACGATACCCCATCCATACATCTGAATCCGTTAAGCCATTTAGAAGTTATGGTGGAATAAAGAAAAGAAACACACATACCCACACACAAACATACATGAACCCTGACTGAACGAACACATACACTCCTTTTTGGGCAGTCGTGTAAATACAGTATCTTTGGTCTTGTACTACCTACATTAGGTAGTGATAATTTAAGGCTGTAGACGCGCATCACGTTCCATTTTTAAATTTTCCATACAAATGATCGAAACATCTCTGCGCGAACCGTAATGAGGGCGAACTTTGAAAATTCCTATTAAATTATATATTAGATACTAGTGTTTCGCCCTGGTGCGCGGGCTGCTGAAGCAGCCCGCGGGCATCGCCCTGTTGGGCTGTTAGTAACTTTGGAGAGTCGGACTGCGAATTGTGGAATAGGCATATTTCCGTCCTGTCAAATCACATTGCAATTTCTCTGCAATTTGCAGTGGTGATGCACTGTGAAAACTAAATGCTCTATTATTTTTTCTAAAAACTTTGCTGGCTGATATGAAAATCATTGAGAAACTAATATAGTTACTACGTGAAAGATCTAATTAAAGCTGAGAATCCCCGGGTGCGGCTCGGCTGCCATCAACCACAAAAACTGCACCTGGCAACTTACAACACGCGCAAACTGAGATTAGACACGAAGTCAACCGATTATTAGCAAGTTACACTTGGACATCATAGGGTTATCTGAAGTCCGAAGAGAGGGATAATCTTCAAATCCGGTAACTTGCTATACTACCGGGAGGGCGACCAACAGTCCCTAGGTGGTGTCGGGTCATCGTCCACAAGTCCCTTGTCAACAACGTGATTACAATCGGAAGGGTTTCGACCAGGGTAGCGTACCTTATACTCAGAATATCCAAACGGTAAACCCCAGTACACCGTTATGATCGGGTAGTTTACTGCAAAGTTGGGAAAACGATGCGGTGATGAGCTGAGAGTGGGGCAATTTGGAGTTGGGCAACGGAATGCCAGAGGCCAGATGCTGGCCGACTTTATGGAGAAGGAGAAACTCTTTATGATGAAGTCCTTCTTCAGGAATCCTGAAAGCCGGAAGTGGACCTGGATCAGTCCAGACGGAGATTTTATCATGTCGGCGAAAAAGCAAATTTTCAATGATGTCACTGCGATCACCGATTGGTACGTGGCACATTGAATATCAACGTAAAACTGGAAAGATCTCAACTGATACAACCCACGCTCCGAATTACCGGCTCATATCTAAAACCCCGAAAGCTTTCAACTATATCTTCAGAACCGCTTCGAAACCCTTGAGAACAACATAGATGTGGACAATCTAAACAACATGGTGCTGGAAACTGTCCGTACGGTAGGTTTCTATATCTTTAAGACCCGCCGTCCCAAGCTAAAGAAACTCTCCAACCAAACTCTCGTACTCATGGATCAGAGTCGTGAAATGAGGCTCTAGAGCTCAGAGGATGATCATCGTTATCGGCAGCTTAATAGGCAGATACTAAGTATTTGACGAGTGACCTTCTTCAATTTAATAGGAATCGTAAAAGACTATCAAGAGGAATAAAGTTTCCAAAAGTTTCGGGAGAGATCCGTTTAATGTGCAAAGTTGATAAAGCTGAAAACTGATAACGGACGCATCATTTCATCGAAGCCTGAAATTCTGAGGGAGATCGATAGTTTCTATAGGCAGTTATATTCCACGCAGACACCTGTTGAAAGCAAGGCTAAAGACCATAGAGCCAAGCTTACCCGACTCTACACCGAAGATATCCCGGATGTCAGCCTGTACGAGATTAGTATGGCTCTCAAGCAGCTGAAAAAAGAAGGCTGCGGGTGACGACGAAATTACTACAGAACTTCGGAGATCTTCAAACTCTTAGACTGGAAAGGATCAACTCGGCATCAACAGTACTGGCCTAAACTTAACACACCTTCGTTTTGGCGATGGTATAGTTCTTATGGCTGAGACCTTAGAAGACCTGAACACAATGCTCGAAGATCTCCGTAGTGCTTCCCAAAGATTAGGTCTCAGTATGAACATGGATAAGACGAAAATCATGTTGAATGCCCATTTTGTGCCTGCTCCGTTACTCAAGACGAAAGTATACCAGTGTATGTTGCCAAGGATGACTTGCGGCAGTGAAAAGTGGTGGCTAACTATAGGTCACATAAGGAGGCTCAAGATCACCCAGCGTGCAATGGAGAGAGCTATGCTTGGCGTTTCCCTGCGTGATTGCATCAGAAATGAGGAGATCCGTAGGATCCGTACGCTGTAATGATAATATTGTATATTGTTATAATAATGATACTCATATGACTTTAAATTTTGTGACTCTGTGCTTCTTCAGTTAAGTTCAGACTGCCTGACAGCCATCTCCACTCTCCCATTTGATCGTAGATCGCCAAACTTACTGTAGCAATATCTTTCCTTTAATCAAAAAGGGGTATAAATAAACCCAGTGGGTCAAAAAGTGAAATCTCGCGATTTGTTGGTGGTCGCAAACCTTCGGTGATCTCTTTGCCTTCTTCAAGTTTAAACCAAACCCTAAAATATCTGTGGCTGGTTTCCAATCATTCGGTCGATTAAGGGCCCAACTTCTTATGTCACAACGTCCTGCCTTATGAATCAAATGTGACACCAAAGGTCATCGAGTTCATCTTATAAGTTTCTGGGGGCTTCTTTTTTTTATTACCCTCCAAAGGAAGCACTGAGCGTTTTGATTCTGATCATTTACCTCACCTGCAGGAACATTTCCCTGATCTCTGCAAAAATGGCTAATTCTCTCTTTCGGAAACTAAGCAGGACTGGAACTAATGAATTCAGTAGATCTGGGCCAGTCAGTAATTCAGTTTTCAGTGAACCTCCTTGAGTTTCAGCTTTCGCGCCAAGAACATGTCTATGTTTTCCAGGTTTGTTAATATTCCGATCCCCAAAATGTGGGGGATACCGTACTGAGTAGTTCAATTTTCTTGGCATAATTATTTTTTCAACATTTTATGCATCGAATCGTCTATCAACAATCTTCTCAATCAAGCGTGATCGATTTTTATTTTGTTGTTCGAAAGCTTAATGCCATAGTAAAGCATACTCCCAGTGGTCGTGGATTTTCTTCGACTTAATATCTAGTGAGAATGCGAAGCGTTCGTCGCTCATCTGGAGAATATCTAGGTAGCTTAGAATTCCTAATGCCAATGCTATCAAATCTGAAGTATTTCTCTACTAAGAGGTGTAGTTCATCCTCTTTCTCAGACTCAAGGTGATAAGCAAACACAAGCATAATCTTCCTCGACATTGACGACAAAACTCCATGCAGGATCCAATCGAGTTCAATGAGAGAGGCGACAGGATCATCCTCTATACCCTCTTTTATTTCTCGGCGTATAATCTAATGCCAATAATCTTGGCCTGTCAAGTTCACTGTCGGTCGACCGAGGTGGTCGTACTAAGAAATCAAGTTGCCATCAATTAAATGTCTTGGAAGCGTAATGTATGAATGTATAAACTCGTTCAAGGTTGAAGGTTCCTGTATCTGTCACAAGTGTCAGAGAGACGATCTTGCTTTCCAGGTTGTTATAGCTGCCCACTGCCCTCTGAAACTCCAAGTCGACGTTCCGATTTCCGGCTCCTACCTCGTTGGCTACACTGCTCTCTACGAGTGGGACGGTGAACCCTTCATCAAGCAGAGCACACCTGTTAAAGCTATCTTCAGGACCCTGGACGGTCACTGGAAGCACCTTCAAAAAGGACCTGTTTGGCACTTGCCGAAATGGATGTTTGCAGTAGCCACGGTAATCTTTGGTCTTTCTTCCTCTTGGTCTCCGCCTTCGTTCAGTCATCACGGTGATGTAACTTATGGCGAATACCATTGCAAGCTCAGGCATCAGAAGCATAGTCGGCGCTTGAAAATCCATTCCCAGCGTTAGTTAACGTCTTCTCTTTTGAACTTGTCACAGGCAGTAATCTGATGGCCCGTGTCATCGCAAGAAACATACCTAGCTTGTTGCTTAGGTACCTTTGTGCTGTTCAATAAAATTACCTCATCGGGCACCTCCGAGCTAAACGTCTAGTTCGGTCGTTTGCACGTAACTGATTTAAAGGACTTCGGTGGGTGTGGTTCTATGCCGCCTTTCCGATCCCGCAGGTGGAGGGCATTGATTCGTCATTACAAGAGACACGAGATGTAATGATTTGAGCGCCGTTTTTTTTCTAGCAAGCGGGGCGCAAGGGTGTGCACCCACTTAGGATCGGGAACCTCCACGCTTTTGACGGATTTTAACCTAGACTTCCACTTATAATATTTTTTTCTGAGAGTTTTGTTGATCCTTATACTTTTTCATATTATTATACCCCTCTTCAATTGCTCCTTTTTAGGGTTCCGTACCCAAAGGGTAAAAACGGGACCCTATTACTAAGCCTCCGCTGTCCGTCCATCTGTCTGTCTGTCTGTCTGTCTGTCTGTATCTCATGAACCGTGATAGCTAGACAAATGAAATTTTCACAGATGATGTATTTCTGTTCCCGCTATAACAACAAATACTAAAAATATGATAAAATAAATATTTAAGGGGGGCTCCCATACAACAAACGTAATTTTTTTGCCGTTTTTTGCTTTATATTAATAACGACAACAGGTAGACAGTTGAAATTTTCACAGATGATGTATCTTAGTTGCCGCTATAACAGCAATTACTAAAAACTGAATAAAATAAATATTTAAGGGGGGCTCCCATACAACAAACGTGTTTTTTTCCGTTTTTTGGTACGGAACCCTTCGTGCGTGAGTCCGACTCGCACTTGGCTGGTTTTTTTATGCCATTTTAGAATGTGGCGGTACCTGCAAAATAAACCTTACTTCCAATTCCAGTATTGCTATAAGTATTGGCAAAATCGAATGGTTTTAGATAAAAAATATTAAAAACTGCCGCTATTTCTATTTTTCAATTTGTTTTGTAAATCTCGAAAACTACTCTCGTTATGTTGCATAAATCGTCGATACATGCCAACTTTTTCAAGTGTCGTAAACGGCCTCAAAATATTAGCCTTAAAATATTTTAAAAAATTCATAAAATTTTAAAAATAGCCGCCACCGCGTACTTTGTATTGATTTTTCTATTTGACATAACTTTCCTATATTTTGCAACATATACTGCAAGCAATTAAGTTTCGATTTAATTTCTCTCTTGCACCCAGCCGTCGCAATAGGACTTGAAAAAAGAAAGGATATCTCAAAAAGGAATTTTTCCTCTGCAGTTTGCAGGGTAACCCGGCCATTGTCAACCGTAACACCAAAATGTCATTTCTATATAGACGTTTTGGTGTTTAATAAATCCTCTCACTCGAAATTTCCATAATGTAGTTGATATACTTTTTTGCATTTTGGAGTAAATTTCGAAGAAAATCGACATTTAAATTGGCATGATTACGTACCTCAAAAGAAATGGCCACTACAACAGTGAACATCTTGATTTTTTTCCAAGATTGGTCATAATCATAATATTAATGAGGGTTCTTGTAGTGAAACGGAAAAATATTTTTCTCTAACCAAACAACACTTTAGAGTTGTGGCCCCGCGGTTTGCGGTCTAAAAATCTATGTTTTTTCAGAACTCTCCAGCGCGCGCGCCATTCGGTTTGTCATTTTTTCTCACTTTTTTAATATTTAATGTCAAAATCAACCACTCTTGTATGTTTGATCAAAATCGGTTGGAAAACAAAAAAAATACAAATCTCCCCACAGCCGCGCCTCTTGTTTTCCAAAATGTCATAATTTTTCCCCAGTTCGATTGGGGTTTTGCACATTTTGCCCAAACATCTTTATCTTTTTCCACCTCCTTCTGGAGGAACAATGATGTCAATCAATCAGTGAGTGAGAGTATCAATCAGGATATGCTGGGTTTTCTGTAATTTTTTATGGCGGCCATTTTGTTATTCCGCCATTTTGAATATTTTTTCGGTTCAGACTCTCCAGAGCGTCCGCCATTTTGTTATTGTTTTTTTTTTCAAATTTCAATTTTTATTTTTCAAAATCTACTACTCTTGTAAGTTTGAACAAAATCGGTTGGAAAACAAAAAATGCAAACATCGCCACAACCACCATCTTGTTTTTCCCAAATGTCAGATTATTTCCCCGAAGAAAATTGACTTTAAAAATGGCGTGTTTTCGTACCCCAAATAAAATGGCCTCTACGACAGGCGCCATCTTGAATTTTTTAAAAGTTTCCCCAATTGGTAGAATTTGAGGGTAATTGTGGTGATACAATAAGGTTTTTTTTCTTAAACCAAACAACACTTTAGAGTTGTGGCCCCGCGGTTTGGGGCCCAAAAATCGAATTTTTCAAAACTCCAGCGTGGCCGCCATTTTGTTTTTGAGTTTTTTTTCTTATTTTTCTCAATTTTAAATATTAAAATCTACCACTCTAGTAAGTTTCAACAAAATCGGTTTGAAAACAAAAAAGTTACAAACTTCGCCACAGCCGCCATCTTGTTTTTCCCAAATGTCGTAATTTTTCCCCAGTTCGATTGGGGTTTTGCACATTTTCCTTAAATATCATTATACCATTTTTCACCTCCTTCTGGGAGAACAATTATTTTAATCAGTGAGTGAGTCAGTCAGTAAGTGAGTTATCGAGCTGTATATTCTGGGTTTTCTGTAAATTTGTATGACGGCCATTTTGTTTTTAGACCATTTTGAATTTTTTTTCTCGCTTCAGGATCTGCTTAGAGTCCTCTACAAATTTAGTTTGAGCACCATCTACTTATGTAGTACCATTTTGGCGGGCAGTTCTCCGTCATGAGGATCTTGACCTGGACTTCCACTTTTATTTTTTTTTGTAATAGTTTTATAAATTGTGAATACTTTTTCCTTACATTGTACACATCTACAAATGCTCCTTTTAGGTAATAAAAATGTAAGGTTCTTGGAAACTCATCCTTCTTTCAATTTCAGTGTTGCCATCTTTTCGATATACAAATAGTCAAATTCCATTAGTATTCGCAAAATTTAATGGTTTTTGATAAAAAATATTTAAAAATGCCGCTTTTTCTATTTTTCACTTTTTTAGGGTAAATCTCAAAATGTACCCTAAAAATGGGTATTTTTTTTTCTCAAGGCAATACTTCTCTATTATTTGCGTAATTTGTCAATACATGCCAACTTTCTCAATTGTCGTAAACTGCCTCAAAATAGCCTTGACATATTTAAAAAATGTATAAAATTTACAAAATGGCCGCCACCGCGTCCGCCATGTTGTTTTTTTTATATTTCATATTTTTCCTATACTAAGCAACATAAACTGCGTGCAATGACGTTTTGTTTTTTTTTCTCACTTGCACCCAGTCGCCGCAATAGGACTTGAAAAAAGGGTATCTCGAAAATGTCTTTTTCCTTAGCAGTTTCTAGGGTTGCCAGACGTTGCTAACCAAAATACCATAAAGTCATTTGTATACAGACTATACACAAGTCCTCATACTCGAAATTGTCAAATAATGGTTATTTTACTTTTTTGCATTTTGGGGTAAATCTCAAAAGTTACCCCGAAATGGGGTAAAAATATTTTACTAATGAATACCTTGTACCTATAGCTATAGCCATTTTATGAACCTCAAAGCGCTCCGGTGTTGCCATCTGGAAGAAAATCGACTTTAAAAATGGCATGTTTTCGTACCCCAAACAAAATGGCCTCTACGACAGGCGCCATCTTGAATTTTTAAAAAGTTTTCCCGATTGGTAAAATTTGAGGGTAATTGTGGTGAAACAATAAAGTTTTTTTTCTTAAATCAAATAACACTTTAGAGTTGTGGCCACGCGGTTTGGGGTCCAAAAATCAAAATTTTCAAAACTCTCCAGCACGGCCGCCATTTTGTTTTTGCATTTTTTTAATATTTTTCTCAATTTCAAACGTCAAAATCTACCACTCTTGCAAGTTTGAATAAAATCGGTTGGAAAACAAAAAAGTTACAAACTTCGCCACAGCCGCCATCTTGTTTTTCCCAAATGTCATAATTTTTCCCCAGTTCGATTGGGGTATTGTACATTTTCCCCAAACATCATTATACCCTTTTCCACCTCCTTCTGGGAGAACAATCATGTCAATCAGTCAGTGAGTGGTAATCGAGCTATATATAGTATAATAAGTATATACAAAATACTCAATACAGCAATAAACAAATACCTCATTATTTCTAAGGAAAATAATAAATTACTTTAAAATCTGTAAATGCCAGTAAAAAACATGTCAAAGTGTACCTATTTGAGCATTTTTTAATATTTTATTTCTTTGTGATTAAAATCATTTTTTTTAAATTTTCTCTCTATAGGGCACTCCTTGACAATACAAACAATAAATGAAAAAATAAATATGAGTCGTATTATTATTTGTTACAGCTGAAATGTGTTTGAAAAATACCTCTGACAAGCAAATTTGGAATTCCACTTGTTTTAAAATACCTGATAATGTATTTGTATGTTTTTCTCTCTATACGGCACTAATTTAAGAATTTTGCTTCCTAAAACTAAAGTTTACATCAATAGTAATGCTTTAATTCTTTAGATAACTTGTTTGGAAAAACGCTAATTTCTTTGAAATGCGTAACTATATACAGTCTTAAAGGCGTAAAATAAACCTAATTTTATCGACAAAAACACCCACATTTAGGGGTTTATTTATCCCGTCATGTTGGAATGGCCTAAATTTTTGACATTTTATTTTACATGATTCTGCCGTAATATATACATTTCTTTTTCTTCGAATTTAGAAGTCCTACAGTTATAAAAAAAATACTATTAGAAAGCTAATAATACCACCTATTAAGTAAAAAAAAAACTTTGTTTCAATTTAAAACCGTCATTAAAAAAATCTGAAAGTTTGTGTGCTTTTTTAGTCTTTTTTACATATCTCAAAAACTAAGAGATTAATGTTCGTTTTTTTTACATTATTCTAATTCACAGGAATATTACCTACAAAACAACATCAAAATTGCTCTCGGTTGCATATTTCAAGAGTTCTTGTTGTTTAAATATGACGCTACGTAACCAAAAAAAAATTTTTTAATGAAAATCTGTGAAATAATTATTTTTGAAATGTTTTCTACCGCACAAATAGCACAAATTAGGGGCTACTATGTGTTTACTGTAAGATCGTGTAGTTAACCCAGATATTTGAGCACAGAGAAACATAAAGCCGGAATTTTAGATGGTTCACAAATAAGAAGGTTGATATAGGATTGTTGAAATTATGTCTGGAATTAATTCGTTTGGACTGCACAAAATTTTCTAGGAAATAAAAAGGATGAAAGCTATGCGGAGCATATTGAACTGATGTTGTCACCCTTCCCGCAGCTTGGTTGTAATATGAGCATCAAGGTACACTTCCTCCACAGACATTGGGACCATTTCCCTGAAACATCTTGGTGATCTGAGTGAAGAACAAAAGGAACAGTTCCATCAAGACATTCGAACTATGGAGAAACGTTACCAGGGTCACTGGGATGCTCACATGATGGCCGACTATTGTTGGAGCATTAAAAACAGCCCTCACGAATCAAGTCGAGCAAGAAAATCTTATAATAGTAGATTATACGACAAGTGAATAAAAAGGGAATTTAGTTCGAGGGACTAAGTTGGATCCCGAGAGTAGCGAAGGATTCTAGAGTTGAATCCCGAGCGTAGCGAGGGATTCAAAAGTAGAATCCTGAGCGTAGCGAGGGATACAAAGGACCGAGATGAAATTTTTTATTCACAAGTTGTGTACTCTACTTTTTACCATTGACTGCAAGAAAACAAATAGGTACTTACCTACTTACCTAGCAGTACTTTAAACTTAGTATTTATAGATGACCATCAGCCATTTTTAATGTCCCCACTGCTGGGGCACAGGCCTTCCTCATGGGTGGGAGGATGGGCCATAACCCACCACGCGGGCCCAATGCGGATTGATGGGTGTTAACAACTGCAAATGCAGCCGGGACCAAAGGCTTAACGTGCCTTCCGAGGCACGGAGGAGCTCGAGATAATATATTTTTGGTCACCCATCCCATGACCGACCCATGCGGCCCATGCGTGAAATTAGAAGTTTTCCAATGACATAAAACAACCACGCTAAGAGAGAGATTATATGATCAGTCTGGCATCAGTCCATTTCATCAGTCTGCATAGACTTTGTATTTTTGCAGACTGAATATCGTACCAGACTGATGGAATGGACTGATGAAAGACTGAACATTTAATCTCCCTCTAATAGATAGCAAAGAACCCACAGATAAGACACTAAAAAGAACCTAATTAAATTTGGCGGGATTTTTTTTTCTTAAATGTTATTGAGTAACTGTGGCTCTATGGAATAGCTCCATAGCAGCCAGTAGGTATAGGTACTTTTTTGTACTAATTCATGATGCGCGCTTGTTCCAAATTCAAATTATTTTTATTCACTCGGTGAATAAAATCGCTTATTATTCACTCTTATCGTTGAATTAAACGCACTTTTTAGAGTGGCGATGGTAAAATAGTAGATTATACGACAAGTGAATAAAAAGGGAATTTAGTTCGAGGGACTAAGTCGGATCCCGAGCGTAGCGAGGGATACAAAGGACCGAGATGAAATTTTTTATTCACAAGTTGTGTACTCTACTTTTTACCATTGACTGCGAGAAAACAAATACTTACTTTATACTTAGTATTTATAGATGACCATCAGCCATATTTAATGTCCCCACTACTGGGGCACAGGCCTTCCTCATGGGTGGGAGGATGGGCCATAACCCACCACGCGGGCCCAATGCGGATTGATGGGTGTTAACAACTGCAAATGCAGCCGGGACCAACGGCTTAACGTGCCTTCCGAGGCACGGAGGAGCTCGAGATAATATATTTTGGTCACCCATCCCATGACCGACCCATGCGACCCATGTGTGAAGTTAGAAGTTTTCCAATGACATAAAAAAAACCACGCTAAAAGAGAGATTACATGATCAGTCTGGCATCCAGTCCATTTCATCAGTCTGTATAGACTTTGTATTTTTGCAGACTGAATATCGTACCAGACTGATGGAATGGACTGATGCAAGATTGAATATTCAATCTCCCTCTAATAGATAGAAAAGAACCCAAAGATAAGACACTAAAAATAACCTAATTAAATTTGGCGGGATATTTTTTTTTTATTTTATTGTGCAACTATGGCTCTATGGAATAGCTCCATAGCAGCCAGTAGGTATAGGACGTGCCGGACTACAGCTGGGCCACAAAAAAAAAAGTTGGAAATCTTACTTTTTGACTATGCCATGATGAAGTCGATAATTTGTCGGAATTTGTCGCCAAAAACCAGATTTTGTCGGTCTTCCGTTTACGAGATACGTGTGGCCCAGCCGAAGAGACGTCTCTACAGCTGGGCCACACAGATCTCGAAAACGGAAGGTCGTAGCGAAAATCTGATTAGTCGTATGTGTAGCCGGTATTTTGTCGGAATTTGTCGCCAAAAACCAGAGTTTGTCGGTCTTCCGTTTACGAGATACGTGTGGCCCAGCCGAAGAGACGTCTCTACAGCTGGGCCACACAGATCTCGAAAACGGAAGGTCGTAGCGAAAATCTGATTACTCGTATGTGTAGCCGGTATTTTGTCGGAATTTGTCGCCAAAAACCAGAGTTTGTCGGTCTTCCGTTTACGAGATACGTGTGGCCCAGCCGAAGAGACGTCTCTACAGCTGGGCCACACAGATCTCGAAAACGGAAGGTCGTAGCGAAAATCTGATTACTCGTATGTGTAGCCGGTATTTTGTCGGAATTTGTCGCCAAAAACCAGAGTTTGTCGGTCTTCCGTTTAGGAGATACGTGTGGCCCAGCTGTAGAGACGTCTCTTCGGCTGGGCCACACAGATCTCGAAAACGGAAGGTCGTAGCGATAATCTGATTACTCGTGGGTGTAGCCGGTATTTTGTCGGAGTTTGTCACCAAGAACCAGATTTTGTCGGTCTTGCGTTTAGGAGATACGTGAGGATACGCTGTGGAGACCTTTCTACCTGGATCTTGAGAAAGGAAGGTCGTAGCGAAAATCTGATAACTCGAGTGTGTAGCCGTTAGTTTGTCGGAGTTTGTCACCAAGAATCAGAGTTTGTCGATCTTGCGTTTAGAAGATATGTGAGGATATGCTGTAGAGACCTTTCTACCTGGATCTCGAGAACGAAAGGTCGTAGCGAAAATCTGATTACTCGTATGTGTAGCCGGTAGTTTTCCCGAGTTTGTCCTTAAGTTACAGACTTGGTCGACTCCCCTTTCCAGAGAAATAAGGGTTTTGTTTTTTTATGATTATAGTCTTAGAGCCTTATCCAAAATGCGTAAGCAGTATAGTTGATTTGTATTATTTTATGTACATAGTTAATATTAAATCCAAAATTTATATGATTAAAAGAATTTAGTGAGGAAATATGAAAGATTTCAATTAATTTTTCGAATAGTAATTGATGTATTCAACGTTTATTGTATCGACAACGTTTGGTATCTGGTCTCCTACTCTATATACGTGGTGTATCGTACAGTCGCGTACATCTGTCCTAAAAATGTAAGTAGTAATTTAATGAGTACGACATGCTAAGTGAGTTTCATGAGGTTTTATTTGGTTATTTATCGATGTACCTTTAGGAAAATGGTCAATAAAATAAAACAAGTGAAAACAACGTAAAGTATGGTATGATTGATGTGCAATTTATTTATCTTAATATATAAAAGAAGATACTGATTGGTGACTGACATATCAACGCACAGCCCAAACCGCTTGGTCTAGAGACACCAAATTTGGCACGTAGGTTCCTTATGAGGTCTAGGGGTGCACTAAGAAAGTATTTTTCAAAACTCACCCTCCAAGGGGGTGAAACGGGGGTCCAAAGTTTGTATGAAAGTCCCTCAGTTTCAAAGCTAGGATCTTCAAATTTTGTGTTTAGGCTAACGATTGAATATTAATGTACACGTATCTCAGCGTTTTAGAAAATTCTACTCCCGAAGGGGTGAAAAGGGGGATAAATTTGTGTAAAGAAAATCCTTCATTTACGAAGTAAAAATAGCTAAATTTATTATTTAAGCTTATGGATAGAAAACTAACGCAACTTATATCGTTATTGTTAGTATTTTGACCCCTATGGGGGTGAAATGGGGTAAAAAACCCAAAAATCGATATGGATGTCGTTATTACGATTTTCTAGGATGACGATTACGAAAATAACATTTATTTTGAAGTCCAATACGGTGGACATGATTTAACCCCTTAAGGGGTGAAAATGGGGTTCAAATTTTGTATGGAAAAAGAATATAAAATCGAAATTACAATTTAAAACTTCGCTGGAGATCTCGGCCAGTATCGGCCAAAAATTATGTCTCGGTCTCGGCTCGGCTAAAATGGCCGAGAATCTCGGCCTATTAGTACCTACTTACGTAGGCCTGAGATTACACTCGTGCGCTTTTGTCTTGCACTTTCTTCTTCGCTGAGGCATGCGTAATTGGAACTAACGCTGTTACGCATGCCACAGGGCATACGCTGACGCATCCTTCACTGTGATTAATCAAATCAAATCAAAATTGTTGATTTCAGTCTTTTGGTATTTTTTTGATGACTTGTGTAGGTAGGTACCTAGTTTAGTTTTACCATTTAAGAATGTGAATGTTATATTAATATAGTGGTGTGGTTGGCGTACGAGCTCAAAATCAATGGAAAACCTCAAACCCATCTACAGCATAGCCGTTTGGCACAAGTATACTTGAAGTCAAAACAATATTTTGGACCCGCAGTTCTTAAAAATTCTTCCCTTAGGAGAGGAGTTATGGGTAATCTTTTTGTATGGGGAAAAAAATTTTTTGTTCTAAATCCTATCATGTATTGCTAAGCCGGTTCTTAAAATATATTAAATTAATACATTTCAGCCACTGTCTTGTTTTAAATTAAATCAAAACACATTTTCAAAATATACCAAGTTTAGGCTCCTGCAGATCCGATGTGGTTAATTTATTTTTTGTAAAATACACCTTAAAATATATTTAATATCCTAATGTCAAACCACAAGAAAGCAATTTTGTAATAATATAATAATACGTTTAGTTCGTGCAAGGGCGATACACGCGCACGCGAATTTTGTTGCAAACTGATTAAGCGACGCTGTTGCCCATAGTACATCGATTTGCTTTTTTTTTTGCCATTTTATAGTAACTTAAAAAAAAACAAAAATCTCGGTCTCGGTCTCGGCCGAGACTATTTTTTAATCGCGGTCTCGATTCTCGGTGAAAAGTGTGTTCGGTCGGTCCCTAGTTGCTGGTAACGTTTTATAAGCAACACTCGGTCCGGTCAGGTGTCGGATGGGTGACCGTTAAAGCTAATTCAGGGCGGATTGGATTTAGAAAATTGGATTTAGAAAACTTGAGCACGAAATTATATATAGTGAGTTTACTACCTTATTATAAAACATGCAGAGATTCTAATGCACATATTCATTTTCCGCGGAAACACTTATTTTTCGAAAAAAATAAAGATCTAAGTCTAATTTTTAAACCAGTGTCGTCATTCTTGACGTTTAATGGCGGCGCACTAGGTTGGTAGCACTGCTAAATTGTTGCGATGGTGAATCAAAGACCGCAGGTCACGTGATAGGTGCGAGGAGCGTAGCGACGAGCATGTTAGGTGTACATGAACCCAGCGCGCGAGCCGAGCGAGCGAAGCGAGCGTGCCGCGGTAGCGGCCGGCGAAGCGCCAGAAACGACTTTTTTTACGTGCGAAATTTTGTACGTACGTCCCTTCCCCTTTACCCACCTCTTTTTAGCCTCCTCTGCTTAATTTCTAAATTTTTTGTTTTGAGGTTATGTTTACACAAAAAAATATTTCTTGAAAACTACGCATCACGGACGGATGGGGATTGGAAGAGGGAGTTGTTTCCCTTCCCTCCTTCTCTCTCCCTCCTTTAATTGCCGAAAAACAACAGCAATATGGCTGTTATCATAACTTTTTTGTGTATTCATTTATATCAATATCTCTGCAAATATGTACTTCCGCGGAATGGGAGTACCACCAGGGGGGAGGTTACCTCCCCCCTCCTCCCCCCTTCCCTCAAAACCACCAAATTCGTGCTCAAGTATTCTAAATTTTTACCTAGATAGCATGCATGCATGCATTCATTAAAGTAGTATAATTATTTCAAACACAGTTGTACGCGAATGTACATTCGCGAAGGTACATTCAAATCACATTTATCTCGTAAACGTAAGGCGATCAAGCTCTGGTATTTGGCGACAAACTCGCTCGAACTACCGACTACACATAGGAGTTATCAGATTTTCGCTACGACCTTTCGTTCTCGAGATCCAGGTAGAAAGGTCTCTACAGCATATCCTCAAATATCTTCTAAACGCAAGATCGACAAACTCTGATTCTTGGTGACAAACTCCGACAAACTAACGGCTACACACTCGAGTTATCAGATTTTCGCTACGACCTTCCTTTCTCAAGATCCAGGTAGAAAGGTCTCCACAGCGTATCCTCACGTATCTCCTAAACGCAAGACCGACAAAATCTGGTTCTTGGTGACAAACTCCGACAAAATACCGGCTACACCCACGAGTAATCAGATTTTCGCTACGACCTTCCGTTTTCGAGATCTGTGTGGCCCAGCCGAAGAGACGTCTCTACAGCTGGGCCACACGTATCTCCTAAACGGAAGACCGACAAACTCTGGTTTTTGGCGACAAATTCCGACAAAATACCGGCTACACATACGAGTAATCAGATTTTCGCTACGACCTTCCGTTTTCGAGATCTGTGTGGCCCAGCTGTAGAGACGTCTCTTCGGCTGGGCCACACGTATCTCGTAAACGGAAGACCGACAAACTCTGGTTTTTGGCGACAAATTCCGACAAAATACCGGCTACACATACGAGTAATCAGATTTTCGCTACGACCTTCCGTTTTCGAGATCTGTGTGGCCCAGCTGTAGAGACGTCTCTTCGGCTGGGCCACACGTATCTCGTAAACGGAAGACCGACAAACTCTGGTTTTTGGCGACAAATTCCGACAAAATACCGGCTACACATACGACTAATCAGATTTTCGCTACGACCTTCCGTTTTCGAGATCTGTGTGGCCCAGCTGTAGAGACGTCTCTTCGGCTGGGCCACACGTATCTCGTAAACGGAAGACCGACAAAATCTGGTTTTTGGCGACAAATTCCGACAAATTATCGACTTCATCATGGCATAGTCAAAAAGTAAGATTTCCAACTTTTTTTTTTGTGGCCCAGCTGTAGTCCGGCACGTAGGTATAGGTACTTTTTTGTACTAATTCATGATGCGCACTTGTTCCAAATTCAAATTATTTTTATTCACTCGGTGAATAAAATCGCTTATTATTCACTCTATCGTTGAATTAAACGCACTTTTTAGAGTGGCGATGGTAAAAATATTAGATTATACGACAAGTGAATAAAAAGGGAATTTAGTTCGAGGGACTAAGTTGGATCCCGAGAGCAGCGAAGGATTCAAAAGTAGAATCCTGAGCGTAGCGAGGGATACAAAGGACCGAGATGAAATTTTTTATTCACAAGTTGTGTACTCTACTTTTTACCATTGACTGCGAGAAAACAAATAGGTACCTACCTAGCAGTACTTTATACTTAGTATTTATAGATGACTATCAGCCATTTTAATGTCCCCACTGCTGGGGCACAGGCCTTCCTCATGGGTGGGAGGATGGGCCATAACCCACCACGCGGGCCCAAGGCGGATTGATGGGTGTTAACAACTGCAAATGCAGCCGGGACCAACGGCTTAACGTGCCTTCCGAGGCACGGAGGAGCTCGAGATAATATATTTTGGTCACCCTTCTCATGACCGGCCCATGCGACCCATGTGTGAAATTAGAAGTTTTCCAATGACATAAAACAACGACGCTAAGAGATTACATGATCTGATCAGTCTGGCATCCAGTCCATTTCATCAGTCTGTATAGACTTTGTATTTTTGCAGACTGAATATCGTACCAGACTGATGGAATGGACTGATGCAAGATTGAATATTCAATCTCCATAGATAGAAAAGAACCCAAAGATAAGACACTAAAAAGAACCTAATGGGGAGGCGAAGGCAAAGTGAATTACAGATGGCGCTTCATTCTTTGGAACAATTGTCAGTTTGAGCTTATATTGTCTTGACTGTGTATTACGTGATTTTACTTTCTTAGATTGTATTTTTTTCGGTTTTGCGGACAAACAATGTATTATATGCTAACTTTAGCTCATATAAAAGAAGAATTACGGAAAAGAAAAGCCAAAACAACAGGCAAGAAAGTTTATAGCAACTTACAAAAAATTGCTAACAAGCATTAAATTTCTTTAAATTTCGTGTAAGATTTACAAGTAATCTTTTTATTTCAGATTAGAAGCATATGATTTAAATTTTAACAAAGCAACTGAGTGTGAATTTCCGTGTTTATAGTTGCCTGATGATGCCTTCTGTGCAATAGTAATTTCAGGTTTCTGTACTGGAATTTCTGTACCATCCAAAATTACACGAACCGTTTTATCATATTTATTTTATTATTCTAAGTTTCTTGAATGACTCTGGCATATAAAATTTTATTAATTCTCTGTTTGGCCCCAATATTGGGCTTATTCCATATTTGATATACCTATAAAATTCATCCAAGTTATAAATATGCTAGAAACTGCTTAGGTTGAAATATTAAAGAACAAAGCTGTTATAATTCAAATGTTGTTTTATTTTGGCGAAGCTTCATCAAAATTCATGAAACATTCCTTTTGATTTATAATGTTTCTCAGGCTCAGCAAAGGAGAAAATCGAGGGAAAAGCATCTTTTTTTTGATATTTTTTTGCCCAATATTTTTTTTGTTACTGGGAAATCGATGAACTCCAATAATTTACAAGTTACATGCATAACAATGCGGAATTTTCTCAGTATAAAATTAAAAAGTGCAATACTCCAAGAGATTCCCATATGTTTTGACACTTTCTTTGAGGCGGCCCGGTACCAAGACCAGACGCCACCTATCGGGATAAAATTGCGCTTTTCCTCCCCATTAAATTTGGCGGGATATTTTTTTTTTCTTTAATTTTATTGTGCAACTATGGCTCTATGGAATAGCTCCATAGCAGCCAGTAGGTATAGGTACTTTTTTGTACTAATTCATGATGCGCACTTGTTCCAAATTCAAATTATTTTTATTCACTCGGTGAATAAAATCTTATTATTCACTCTTATCGTTGAATTAAAGGCACTTTTTAGAGTGGCGATGGTAAAAATATTTTTTTGTGATAAGTAGTAGTCGTTTCTCTAATGATTTTCTTAATAAAAATATATTTTTTATTAAGAAACGCGTTTTAATTATATATCAAAAACTAAAGCTGATACAAACAATCTGATTTCAGATATGAAATCAACACCCCGAGAAAGTATAATATTAGTCATAAAATTTCATGCAACTAAAATGCTGTTCCCTTGTGTTATTCATCAAGCTCAATTCCCTCTAGAAGCTACTTTTTTGCCAGCGTAACGGACACCCTATTTCCGGGGCCAGCTCTTAGTATCCATATGGTTTTAAAAACTATTTTTCGCTCTATACGTATGGTTCTGCTGGGATTCAAACTGTAATTTTCAGCCACACAATATATAATTTTTCCGCAAACTAAGTTCAGCGGTTTAGCTGTAACAACACGCATTCACTCTTTCTTCACCAAAGACTGTACCAATAGGCAATAGCTTAGTTAGACAACTGACGATATAGGTCAATAGGGTAACTTAAAAATTGGTCTAATTTCGAAAAGCTGTGTCTCTAAATCTATCGCTCGTATCAAAACCGTTCTACCCTCAAATTGTTTCATATTTAACCAACTTTAAAACCTTCTTACACAATTTGATGAACAACCAGTCCTTCCAGGTCAAATCTCCTTTTGGGGTACAGTTTTACCCCCCACCAAAGCACAACTCCGCTGGGGGGAAACCTAGGATAGTCATATTGGGCAACAAAAGATGCCATTAAAACAATAAAACCTTTTGTAGGAATTAAATCCGATTTGAAGTGTTTCTTGGTTTAATGCTACTGAACTAATATGGCTTGAGAGACATTAAGTCCAGAATTACACTAAAATCTTGGCAAAAAAAAACAATCAAAATGGCTTAGTTTTCTGATTTACCTATATCCTTATCACACAACAATCGTAACTAAAATCCAGTAAAATTGTAACTAACACCCAAATTGAAACTTTTTCGTAGGGTACAATTTTTTATGATAGATGAAACGCGCTTGCCCAGGAAGAACCATTCACTCGCGACTTGAAGGCCCCAGATTGTACCCGATTGAAACAGACTCAAGCAAGGAATTCCACTCTCTAGCGGTACGGATGATAAAATTTGAAGCAAAACGCTTGGTCTTTGGAATCTTTGGAATAACCATTGCGAGTCTTTGGAATAACCATATAAAAACGGTGGCGTTGTGCTGATTCGTTCGTACGTCTGGTTGTCCGATGGAAGAAGGGAGATGGCGGAATTAGGTTGTGCCATTCCACTGCACATTCGCCGAAAGTTAACGTATGAAGGATAAAAATCCGAAACTGGGCCATTTTGGCCTTATTTGCCTCACATTTTGCCAGCGCGCTTTGAAGGGAACTATCGTTCTATGTTGTTATTATTCTGACTAAAATATAAAGTGACAATAGTATACTTACCATAACATAATCGCGATGCTGCCGCTCCGAGTTCCACCACGGTAATGATGTCCAGCGGCGTCACGGGCCCTGCGGGCGCACAATGACGCCACATTGTGCGCCGGCGCAGGTGCCAGACTGTTTCCGTTCTCGTACGATTTATTGACACCGGGAAATCAGCGTACGAGATCAATAAGGAAAAATCAAAGAATTAGTTTTAGTATTAGGTACCTACACCAACTTTTTTATGAACAACACGGGATTGTGGTTGGCCTTTCCGAAGGTAGAAGCACACTACACCCGGAATCCTCATCGCTGAGGATACTTTCGAGGTCACTTTCTAAAAAAATACTTTAACTTTTTTTATTAGGAATCTATATCGATGTTTATGTAGAGTATGATCTAGTGTTTAAAAAAACGTAACACTTTTAATGTAATAATTGCATATTAAATAAACAACATAGGCGCGTTTTAGTTTTTTAGGGTTCCGTACCCAAAGGGTAAAAAACGGGACCCTATTACTAAGCCACCGCTTGTCCGTCTGTCTGTCTGTCAAATTTTTACAGATTTCTGCTACCGCTATAACAACAAATACTAAAAATATAATAAAATAAATGTTTAAGGGGGGCTCCCATACAACAAACGAGATTTTTATGCCGTTTTTTGCTTTATATTAATAACGACAACAAGTAGACAGTTGATATTTTCTCAGATGACGTATTTCTGTTGCCGCTATAACAAGAATTACTAAAAACCGAATAAAATAAATATTTAAGGGGGGCTCCCATACAACTTGATTTTTTGCCGTTTTTTGGTACGGAACCCTTCGTGCGCGAGTCCGACTCGCACTTGGCCGGTTTTTCCAGTTTTCAGCTCACATGTACCTACAAAGTTTTCTTGTAGAATCCTAGTGTAAAAGCACCATAAACTGTGCACTTCTTATTTTTCTTCTTCCAGTCTTAAAAATGGTTACCTGGAAGAAATTGCTTTTAGCGATTAGATCGCCAAATTTTTTTTTAATTAAATTGTTCTAAATCTGTATTTTTCCTTGTAATATTTGGTATCTATCTGTCACACTCACTGAAGGCTGTACAGTACAAAGCTCATAAATATAGTTACCGGTTTTAAACCATAATCTGGTTTAAAACCGGTCACAAAATATCTTTTCGGTAAATTTCGGTGGTCCATTGGTGCAATGGAAACGCGCTCAATATAACGGTGAGCTTTTTAAATGACATTTATTTAACAAAGAGGGCGCGACGCGTATCGCCTATCGCAAAATCAATGCGCACTGGACCAACGAGTAACGCTTCCAAACTGGTAATCAAACAGAAATGTTAACTAACGATGTAAACAAACACAGATGAAATAAAAACCCGCCTGCATAAAAAGACAAGTCAACTGAAAAGATGGAAACAAGATTAAATATTAAAAGCAACGGTCATGATATACCTTTTTGAAATCCTTATAATAAGCCCTTTAATTAGACACCCACATTGCAGATGTCTAAAAAAAATTTTTTTTCCACTACGTATAATAGCACCGTACAGCCGCCATGTTGGTTTTTTTATAAAGCCATCTTCTTAAGAACACTTGGGCTGACGAGACAAATCTAACGATATCTTAATTACAGAAATCCATTTAGCCGTTTGAAAGATATGAGGTAATAAAGAATATTACATACAAACACACATACAAACAAACAAACATACTTACATACAAGATACGCGCGAAAAACATAACCCTTTCTTTGCAGTCGGGTAAAAAGGAAATTAAGAGCCTGTTGTCACAGGTTCTGGAAAAGTCCCAATCCAAATCAACATACTCGACAGAAATGTTTAGCGGTATAGTAAGAACCGACTGCAGTTCAAGGTGAAATTAGTTATTTTCTAATTTCAAAATCCATCGCAATCTCTTTCATATAATTCAAATAGGTCACAAATAACAGATTTTGTAAAGTATATGAAAATAAATTTAAATTCCACCTCGATGGGTAATGAGACGTGAATTGTGCTTTCATAATTATAGCGGTTGCCAATATAGTTGATATGTTATTTATATGAAATCTGCCTCACCACAATCACACTTTTTCACACCATTCAGAATTATTACAACATAATAAGGAACAAGAGATTACTTTTTTCAAAAGTGTATCTACGAGGAAAGTGTACATACGACATTTTAAAGTACTAATCACCCATCCTCTAATGGATTTTGAGACACCGTTAGTTCTAAAAAATCCACTTTGCAAAAATACTGAATCGAGGGTGTTGTGTTTTTGTGGATCAAGGATTAAAGTGGACGGAAAAGTGCAAAAAGATCCATGATGGATTTTTTCAATGGATCTTAGTGGATATAGGGAACTTTTCCCTTATTCTCACGCACTACAAAACTTAAATTTTCAAAAAATCAAATACTTCACAAATAACTAATACAACGTATCTCAAACCAACAACATATTATTTACGAAAAAGTTAGAAAATAGGCCAATCAGGGACTCATAAATCATAACATTGATCATCAATTTATGTAAATCTTGTACTTTTTAAAACAAGCATATTCCTTGTTTTCACCCTTATATTACTCATTTAATATTTAATATTTTAATATTTAATATATTTGACAACATCACATACATTGCTCCAATTCCAAAGTAAGTAGCAATAGCACTTGTGTTATGGAAATCAGAAACAACGGTGGTATGACAAACACCCAGACCTGAGACAATATTGAAAAGTTCATTTTCAACATTGACCCAGCCGGGGATCGAACCCGGGACCTCAAGAGATGGTGACGCCTTGAAAACCAGCGTGCAAACCACTCGACCACGGAGGTCGTCGTTTCGTTAAACAAAAAAACAAAACTTGTTAAAAAAACTTACAACTAAAAAACTCAATGGAAAATCCCTGAGTATTTCCGAGGGTGTCCGGCGACTCTCCATTCCGTCTGACATTTTTTACAAGTGTCTTGCAAAAAATATTTGGAAAAAGACATAATTTACATGAACTCGTAAAAATTTTCACGTAAATTTTACTTGTAGCTTGTAAGTTTTGATAAACAGGGCACATCCATCAAGATGTGAAAAGTCACGTGGGAAAAGAGAAAAAAATACTTTCGAGTATAAATTATTATGTTACTGTGAATGTTAAAGGAAATGTGTAAAATAATAAACAATTTTAGTAGACATATTATAAACTTTAATACTATTATTATTCCGTTTTAAAATAGCGATAGACAACTTAAATGCACAAACTTGTGAAGAAGAAACGAGACACAATGTGACCATATAAATAACAGCGAATTAAATAAAACTAAACCTTAATAAGTTGCAATAAGGTTCCATTAGAACACTGTATCACGACATAAGGCAACATTAGCACAGCTATTAAAGTTAATAAGAGCCAGGGAAAATCGTTGTTATTTACTTTATTACATAGAAAACAGAATCACAAATAATTTTGTCCTTAAAATAAAGTAATTCAGGGCTTACATCACTTAGATGCCTGTAACTTGTTTATAAACAATGAATTAACAGTAATTGAAATGTTTGGTATTTTTATGTAAACTTTATTTCCGTAAGTAAAACATTGTATGCAAACTTTATTTAATCTTTTTTTCCATTGGCCTGTTAATGGGACGTCAAATGGAGTTACGGAAATCAGTCATTAGTTTAGTGATAAGAGTAAATATCTAACGATTTTCATTTGGCTCAATTTGTTAATACAATTTTTCGGACAACGATCTGTTACATTGCAAAATAGCCATTTGGCGGTAATAAAGTAGCCCTTAGCTGTTTATAAGATATCATAAGTTTTCTCTGCTGCAATTTTAAAATAAACAACACAATGCAAAACATTAAAATGAGCAAATATAACATAAATTCGATAAGGCTGGCTCTGATTGTAACAGGATTGTAATGTTAAAACGTCGTCCGTGCTAAAGTAGGCTTTGTTACGATCGGTTTAATGTTTATTCTTGCATGGCGGCTTCGGCGGGCCCTGCGGGTTCATTTCCTGACCTTTTCTTGGATCCAGACACGATGTCGTCGATTCGGAGTAATAGGATCGCTGTTTCTACCGCTGTTTTGTATACCTGGGAAATAAAAAGACTTTTATCAAAAGGTAATTATAGACATCGATTAATTTAATTATGATTATTTTCGTTTTAAATGAATACGAAACACGAGGAAGGTAGTCTACACTTTGATTTTTTAACCCGAAGTTCCATGTATATAGATATTCTTACATATAATTATAATAAAACAAAAAAAAGTGTGTCTGTACATCACATATATTTAAAAAAAATATCTAGGGCGATGGAGACATAGCAGGCCCGCCGCTATCTGTTTGAGCGCCCGCGTGCAAGAGACCAATTTTGCCGCCCCCTACTACAAGTGGGTGATTTCTTGAAAGATGCCTTTATCTTTGCACCCACTCCTTATGTAGAAGTCTAGTCGCGTCGGCGCGCTCCGGGACATGTGGCGATTTGACTCTTCTCCATGCTAGGTTTTTGCAAAATTCTACACAAGTAGGTGGTTTCTTGAAAGATGCCTTTATCTTTGTACCTAGGTAGGTACTTCTTATGTAGAAGTCTAGTCGCGGCGTGCGTCGCGTGCCGCGCGCTCCAGGACATGCGACAATTATGTTTGGACAAAATCATTACAATCAATGTGCAATGAGTTTGTCCAAGCGCGATGAAAACTCAGGGGCCCTATTTTTGAATCCTTCGGCTAATTTTCTCATTCATTGGAGTCAAATGTCGAACGAAAATCAGTAGAAAAGAGCGCTCGACGCCAACAATTTAACTTTTAATTTATTATACAAAAATAATTAATTATAGAATTAATTTAAAAGTAATATTTTATATTTTAAGGGGTAATCTTTAAATTAAATTTGCCAGCCGAAGGATTAAATAATAGGGTCCCAGGTTTTGAATGAAATCCGAGCGGAGTTCGGTTTAAACTCATAAAATCCAGTCTAGATCCCTATCTATCCCCGCTGCCAGAACACGATGCGAAGCGGTATAGGCAAGAAAAATAAATTATTTATTTCTAATAATTTATTTAGCTATGGGTCATTCTTGGCCTAGCCTCACAGAGGGAGCCAAAGAGCTGCATGCATCTCGCGAGCTGCGGTTTGCCGTTGCCGCTTCTTCACAAGTGGGTACAAGGATAAATACAACTTTCAAGCTTCCTGAATGTTACGTAATGGATCTGGCGTCGTAGCTAGGTTAGGGGCTGGCAAGGGGGGCGTCTGCCAGGGGCGCAACCCTCAATTTGCTGACCCATAGCTAGAAAATACTCTAAGTCTTGGGACGCAAAATTCAACTCTTGCCAGGGGCGCTCATTATCCTAGAAATTAGTTTTGGGGCGCAAAATTCAAATCTTGCAAATGTCACTCAAGATCCTAGAAATAAACCTTGGGGCGCAAAATTCAAATCTTGCCAGGAGCGCTCATATCATGACCCTTCTTCGGCCCTAGCTTCGACGCTTGGATCGGTCGATTTGCCGCCCCCCTAGATGTGCCGCCCGCGTGCGGAGCACGCCTTGCACGCCCGCTTGCGGCGGGCCTGAGACATAGTAATAGAGTAAGAATTTACAAAAAAGAGTGTTGGCCGATTGCACTAAACTTAAGAATCGCCTAAGTCTTTTTCTAACTACAACACGACCAAATTAAAACAGTGTCATAAATTTAGCCGTCGTCATGTAGCTGTCATTTGCCTTGTTAACTTGGTCGAGTTGTAGATAAGAAAAGACTTAGGCGATTCTTAAGTTTAGTGCAATCGGCCATAAGTCTGTTTGTCTGTCTGTTTGAACACGCTAATCTCCGGAAATACTGAACGGATTCAAATGAAACTTTTTTTGTTATATAGCTGTTATAGGCCAGTATATTCTTACAAATGTTTTTCCTAAAATCGCAAAACGCGATGTAAAGCTGCATTTTTGGTATGTTATTTGGACCCCTTAAGGGAGTGTGGAACCATGTTTTGCAAGCAAAAAAAAAGTGAGCATGTTTATATGAAAATAACGGTGTAGGCGGTTAGATATGCCGGTGAGTGTCAATATTTCAAGCATCATATCTCAAAAACTATTAGACATACAGAGCTGAAAGTTAGCTTTAATTGTTTGAAATTTAATACACTTTCAAAATGATGTAGGCAACTAATGTCAAAAGCTCATAGTTTTTTAATAAAACTGCAAAAACTGAAAATAAAGGCAGTTTTTCACGTATAACGCAGCTAGCACAACTTTTATTTTTTATTTATTTATTTATATACTCTTTATTGTATACATACACACAGAACAAATAAAAAGAAATAAACTTAAAGGATATAATACAAATGGCGGCCTTATCACTAAAAAGCGATTTCTTCCAGGCAACCTTGGGATGGACAGGAATAAAAATAAATGCGATGGGGTAGCTGGGAGTGTGCAAAATTACAATAAAATACCAATAATAATCCTACTAAACTTGAATACCTACACAAATATACCTAATATAATAAAATTTATATATACCTTTTCATATACCTACATACCAAAATATAATAAACCTACATAAACTTATATAATATACCTACAGTGCGAAGAGAAAGAAATTAATAAACTTAAATCCAGTAGTAATCTAGGAAAAAAAAATAAGATAATAATAACCTAAAAAGCAAGATAGTGCTCTTTGACAAGTTTTTTAAAAGTGTGGTGAGATTGAGCAGTCCTTATCGTCACCGGCAAAGCATTCCATAGACGAGCAGCCTGTACTGAAAAGGACCGATCGTAGAACACAGTAGAATGCATTGGCATTTCCAGTAGCAAGTTTTCTGATGACCTTAAGGAACGGGAATGGGAGTCTTTTGCAAATTTGAAACGATCTTTAAGATAAGAAGGGGTGATGGGATTAAAGAGAATATTATACAATAAGGAAAGAATGTGCATATTCCGGCGAAGGCGAATAGGCAACCACTTGAGCTTCGTACGAAATTCGGAGATATGGTCGTATTTGCGAAGTCCAAATACAAATCTGATGCAGAAGTTTTGAAGTCGCTCAAGTTTATTTAGTTGCTCTTCAGTGAGATCGAGATAGCTAACATCAGCATAGTCAAGTATGGGCAACAACAAGGACTGTGCTAGCGAAATCTTGGTGGCAGTTGGCAAGAAGTTTCTGAGCCTACGCAAAGAACCGGCGGCAGCAAAAAGTTTTCGGCTCACTTCCTGTAGTTGCACGCACCAACTCAAATTGCGGTCGAAGTATACGCCCAGGTTCCTAACCTGGTCACTGAGCTGTAGATTTGCTCCGTTGAAAGTGACAGGTGGCAATAGGGAAAAGTCGACTTTAGATCTTAACCTAGTGCTTCCAATTATGAGTACTTGTGTTTTGGCAGGATTGACCTTTAATCCATGTGCTTTACTCCATTCACAGATTTTTGCCAGGTCAGTGTTCATGTTATCAATGGCTATGGAGATGTCATTTACGGTGGCCTGAGTGTAAATTTGCAAATCATCTGCATATAGGTGGTAGGAAGAAATTAATTGATTGGAAATAGAGTTGATAAATATAGCAAAAAGAAGAGGAGATAGAACGCCACCCTGCGGCACCCCGGCAGTGGTGTTGCACCAGGAAGAGAAGGAATTTTCCGTGCGAATCCGCTGTCGGCGATTAAACAGGTAACTTCGAAACCATTCAACAACTGATGGAGATATGTTAATAGAGCGAAGAGTCTCAAGCAGGACGTCAAAGTCAACAGTATTGAAGGCATTGTTGAAATCGAGCAGCGATAGAATAGTGAGTTTTCCAGCCTCCATTCCGGACCTTATGTCGTCAGTGATGTTGATAAGTGCTGTAGTAGTGCTATGGCCAGGACGGAAACCGGATTGATAGGAGTTCATTAGTTTGTTCTTACAAAGGAATAGGTTTAGTTGATTGTGAACAAGACGTTCTAGGACTTTGGATAGGAAAGGAAGTATGGAAATCGGACGATAATCAGAGAAGGATGATGGTTTCGATTTTTTAGGGAGTGGGGTAAGCTGAGCATCTTTCCACATCGGCGGAAAGACGCCACTAGACAAGGAGTAATTCAGGATGTGCGTAAGGAAAGGAAGGATTTCGTCAAGGATAAGCACTATCATTTTCCTGCTAACACAGTCGCTACCAACTGCATTAGACGTAACAGTTTTTTTGCTTGCAAAACATGGTTCCACACTGCCTTAAGGGGTCCAAATAACATACCAAAAATGCAGCTTTACATCGCGTTTTGCGATTTAAATGTAGATTTTTACTGGGCTATTAAGCCTGGGCATAACTTACGGTATAATTGGTTTTGGAAAATGGAACACCTGATACAGAACCGTAATGGTACAACTTAACTATAAGGAATATAAAAATGACACCTTAGCAAAAGTTGTTTAGCCTGATGAGAATTTTTTGTTGAGGTTTAAAAATCAAAGATCTGGAACACCTGATGCAGAACCAAATAATGGTTCAGCTAAACTATACAAAATATAAAAATAACACCTTGGCAAAAGTTGTTCAGCCTGATGAGCATTTTTTATTGAGGTACAAAAATTGAAGATCTGGAACACCTGATGCAGAACCATAACACTACTACAAGTATTTTCTTATGTCACTACATTATTTCATTTATATGCATACGCAGAAGTCATAAAGTCCACGCGTACGAAGTCGCGGGCATCAGCTAGTATACTTATATACTAAAGTGTGTATGTATGTGTTGTGACTTGTGTAGTATTTCTGCTGTTTGACGGCAACTGGCTCCCATATTCCCGCAACGGCCAAGTCGCCAGTAAAAAGTCCAGTACTAGCCGAGAGTATGGCGCAGAGGGCGGTCAGTGTATGGATCGTGTAGTGTAGTATGTATGTTATGTGTATAGTGTAAGTTTACCTGCAGTTTGACAGCGAGTGGTTCCCATATCCCAGCGGCGGCCATGTCTCTAATCTCCTCAGTATCCCAGCCGATGCCGGCAGTATAGACGCCGGTACTAACCGAGTGTTTCGCGCGGAGGCGGTTAGTATACGGATCGTGTAGTGTAGTACATGTATGTTATGTGTATAGTGTAGTATACCTGCAGTTTAATAGCGAGTGGTTCCCATATCCCGGCAGCAGCGATATTCCGGATCTCCCCAGTATCCCCGTCGATGCCAGCAGAACAAAAGCCGATGCTAGCCGAGTCTATGGTACAGAGGGCGGTTGGTGTACGGTTCGTGTAGTGTGGTATGTATAGTGTAATATACCTGCAGTTTAACAGCGAGTGGTTCCCATATCCCAGCAGCGGCCATGTCTCTGATCTCCCCAGTATCCCCGTCGATGCCGGCAGTACAGACGCCGGTACTAGCCGAGTGTTTCGCGCGGAGGGCGGTTAATGTACGGATTGTATTCGCGCCGCAGTTCTGGGCGAGTGTGCGGGGGATTATCTCTGTAATGTACAATAAATAATTAACTTCTACAATTTCATTATTACACAATTACACTATCGCTATTGATCGTCGCTTGAAACCACGATTATCTTTCATCATCTACGTCACGATTGTATAATCGTGAGGTATGTCTGCACGCAATCGTTTAATTTTAAAATTAGATTTAAATTAGATTTATTTATCAGATTATTTGGATATATTTTATTTCTTTTTAAAACGATTCAGATTAAATAACCTGAAATTATAAATTATCTTTTGTCAAAATAAACATATATAGTCTGGTCAACAAAAGATGAGATTGTCAGAATACTAGCGCTGTTATGGTGTGACGACCTCATACCGTAACAGCATATGCTGAGGCAGGGTCCTGATTGGCCCGTTACACAATTTTAAATGTACTTAGTTGGTTTTGTTTTTATTTTTTGTTTGTTTGTTGTTCCTTGCTGTTTCTTGGTATGTAAGTGTGATGTGTAAAGGCCGGATTTGCAGTGGCAGGAATAAAAACTTGCTAGTGGTTACCAAATTATCGTAAATGTTTTTATATATCGATGTTTTGAAAATATTTTTGAAGTGGAACTTCTTTGATTGCGTCTGTATTTATTTTTTGTATTTTACCAAGGAGGATGTATTCCTATAAAATTTGACATTCTACTTCACTCACTTGACTTTGCTATCTTTGCATCAAGAAAAACTGCAGTGAATTTTATTATTTACATTTCACGATTTTCACTTTTCTTAATGTAGGTAGGTAATTTCTACTATTTCCGACAGTAAGTCTATATATCACGTTACATAATTATATTTTTTTATCGATAAGTTACACAAATAGATAATGAAATTATCCACGCACTATTAAACGTCATTTTATTCGTGCTACCGCAAATCCGGGGTCTGGTGATGTGTGTCAATAAAATTTTATTCATTCATTCATTCATTTAGATTGAAATGGCGGCGCCACTTTACCTGTTAAATTAACGTTTAGAGGTTAAGTTATTGGAAACTGAACCTTAAAATAAGGTGCCAAATTTGTTCCATTTCCAACAGAGTCTCATCTTTCATTGACCAAACTATCATTGTGTCAGAGCACTAAACTTTAATTTGTCTGTTTTGATTTGTTCCTGTTGTTTGTTGTTCCTGTATGTTTTGATGTATTTTTTTTACTTCTTGTTTGATAGATAGATTATTTACTTTCCTAGTATTTCTAGTCGTCTCGTCTGAAGGCATTACAGAATGTAAGGAGTACTCTTTTCCTTACACTCTGTAATATAAAGTAATCCTACTTCCTACTAATATTATAAATGTGAAAGTTTGTGGGTTTGGATGTTTGGATGTTTAGATGTTTGTTCCTCAATCACGCAAAAACTACTGAACGGATTTGGTTGAAATTTGGCAGACAGATAGTAGATAGCCTAGATTAAAACATAGAATACTTTTTATCCCGATATTCTTACGGGAGCGGGAACCACGCGGGTGAAACCGCGGGCGGCCGCTAGTTATTGTATAAATAGATAATAATGTTACCTAGCGCCTGTGCGACCGCGCGGTAGGGCGATAGATGCGTGGAGCGCGCGCCGAGCGCTGCCGACACGGCCATCTCCACCGCGCCGCCGCCCGCCACCAGCCGCGGGCACACCACCTACATTATTATAACATAATCAAATAACATTCAATACCGTCTTTACCGTACGAGGCAAACATTTTGACACTTTTTCGACGGAGTGGGGATCAGTTCGCGCATGTGCACTTGTGAGCGGTACGCAGTCTGTTTGTCTCATGGGAGCTGCAATGCATAGGGTTACGCATCGGTCTACGTGCACGCGTACGTTACGCAAGAGGAGTGTGCCATGTCTCATAAAGTTTCAGACATTACAACGTCATGGTACGTCTACGCGACGCATCGGTCTACGTGCACGCGTACGTTACGCAAGAGCGGTGTGCCATGTCTCATAAAGTTTCAGACATTACAACGCCATGGTACGTCTACGCGACGCATCGGTCTACGAGCACGCGTACGTTACGCAAGAGCGATGTGCCATGTCTCATAAAGTTTCAGACATTACAACGTCATGGTTCGTCTACGCGACGCATCGGTCTACGTGCAAGCGTACGTTACGCAAGAGCGGTGGTGTGCCATGTCTCATAAAGTTCAGACATTACAACGTCATGGTACGTCTACGCGACGCATCGGTCTACGTGCACGCGTACGTTACGCAAGAGCGGTGTGCCATGTCTCATAAAGTTTCAGACATTACAACGTCATGGTACGTCTACGCGACGCATCGGTCTACGTGCACGCGTACGTTACGCAAGAGCGGTGTGCCATGTCTCATAAAGTTTCAGACATTACAACGCCATGGTACGTCTACGCGACGCATCGGTCTACGAGCACGCGTACGTTACGCAAGAGCGATGTGCCATGTCTCATAAAGTTTCAGACATTACAACGTCATGGTTCGTCTACGCGACGCATCGGTCTATGTGCAAGCGTACGTTACGCAAGAGCGGTGGTGTGCCATGTCTCATAAAGTTCAGACATTACAACGTCATGGTACGTCTACGCGACGCATCGGTCTACGTGCACGCGTACGTTACGCAAGAGCGGTGTGCCATGTCTCATAAAGTTTCAGACATTACAACGTCATGGTACGTCTACGCGACACATCGGTCTACGTGCACGCGTACGTTACGCAAGAGCGGTGTGCCATGTCTCATAAAGTTTCAGACATTACAACGCCATGGTACGTCTACGCGACGCATCGGTCTACGAGCACGCGTACGTTACGCAAGAGCGATGTGCCATGTCTCATAAAGTTTCAGACATTACAACGTCATGGTTCGTCTACGCGACGCATCGGTCTATGTGCAAGCGTACGTTACGCAAGAGCGGTGGTGTGCCATGTCTCATAAAGTTCAGACATTACAACGTCATGGTACGTCTACGCGACGCATCGGTCTACGTGCACGCGTACGTTACGCAAGAGCGGTGTGCGATGTCTCATAAAGTTTCAGACATTACAACGTCATGGTACGTCTACGCGACGCATCGGTCTACGAGCACGCGTACGTTACGCAAGAGCGATGTGCCATGTCTCATAAAGTTTCAGACATTACAACGTCATGGTTCGTCTACGCGACGCATCGGTCTATGTGCAAGCGTACGTTACGCAAGAGCGGTGGTGTGCCATGTCTCATAAAGTTCAGACATTACAACGTCATGGTACGTCTACGCGACGCATCGGTCTACGTGCACGCGTACGTTACGCAAGAGCGGTGTGCCATGTCTCATAAAGTTTCAGACATTACAACGTCATGGTACGTCTACGCGACGCATCGGTCTACGTGCACGCGTACGTTACGCAAGAGCGGTGTGCCATGTCTCATAAAGTTTCAGACATTACAACGCCATGGTACGTCTACGCGACGCATCGGTCTACGAGCACGCGTACGTTACGCAAGAGCGATGTGCCATGTCTCATAAAGTTTCAGACATTACAACGTCATGGTTCGTCTACGCGACGCATCGGTCTATGTGCAAGCGTACGTTACGCAAGAGCGGTGGTGTGCCATGTCTCATAAAGTTCAGACATTACAACGTCATGGTACGTCTACGCGACGCATCGGTCTACGTGCACGCGTACGTTACGCAAGAGCGGTGTGCCATGTCTCATAAAGTTTCAGACATTACAACGTCATGGTACGTCTACGCGACACATCGGTCTACGTGCACGCGTACGTTACGCAAGAGCGGTGTGCCATGTCTCATAAAGTTTCAGACATTACAACGCCATGGTACGTCTACGCGACGCATCGGTCTACGAGCACGCGTACGTTACGCAAGAGCGATGTGCCATGTCTCATAAAGTTTCAGACATTACAACGTCATGGTACGTCTACGCGACGCATCGGTCTATGTGCAAGCGTACGTTACGCAAGAGCGGTGGTGTGCCATGTCTCATAAAGTTCAGACATTACAACGTCATGGTACGTCTACGCGACGCATCGGTCTACGTGCACGCGTACGTTACGCAAGAGCGGTGTGCGATGTCTTATAAAGTTTCAGACATTACAACGTCATGCTCATGGTACGTCTACGCGACGCATCGGTCTACGAGCACGCGTACGTTACGCAAGAGCGGTGTGCGAAGTCTCATAAAGTTTCAGACATTACGTCATGGTTCGTCTACGCGACGCATCGGTCTACGTGCACGCGTACGTTACGCAAGAGCGATGTGCCATGTCTCATAAAATTTCAGACATTACAACGTCATGCTCATGGTACGTCTACACGACGCCTCGGTCTACGTGCATGCGTACGTTACGCAAGAGCGGTGTGCCATGTCTCATAAAGTTTCAGACATTACAACGTCATGGTACGTCTACGCGTACGTGCACGCTTACGCTTACGCATAAGTCCTGACACATGAATATTCTTTTATAATAAAAAAAACTACAAACATACCAAGTTCTTAGCTACGTGTAGAGCATCCTGGAGATTCCTTTCGATCTCATTGAGCACGTCCTTTGAAGCACCACGCAGCAGAATCGTGCAGGCCTGTAATAAAACAAAATCTATTAAATTCTGTATCAATCTTTATCAAAGGGATAGTGCTTGGCCTTCACCTCACCGGATGTTAAGTGAGGATAAGGCAGAAGGTGGAAGCGCACTACACCCGGAATCCTTATCACTGAGGAACTGGCTATCTCACCCCTGACTGCCGGAACACAACAATTTTTAAATTGTTGTTATGGCGTCAGACTTAAGTAAGATGGTGGTAGCTATCCAGGCGAACTTGAAACAAGCCCTACCACCAACCAAACAGAGTACAGTATGCTTTAATATATTAATCAGTTTACATTTAGTAAAAAATCACTATGACTATGCAGTGGCACTGTTGTTACTTATCAAAGTTACATGCAACATTTCATTATTCAATACAGAAATTCAAAATATGTGTTTGTGCATTTCTGGATTTCATATTTCTGGTGTTATTTATTATTTTTGATAAGTTTCTTGTGCACATTATATGAAACGGGAATATACACTATATAATGCACTAGAATTAAGAAAAACGGGGCATATATCTGGATTTTTATCTATACAGCCCCCCTAGCCAAAGTAACATTTGCAAAGGCTTACGCCCATCTACGGCCCAACTTTAAAATACCGTGTACAAACTTTCCATAAAATTTAAAAATCATTATTTAATTTAATATGAATAATACAATTGGAATTATTATGTAATAAAGTCGCCATCACCAAAACCATTTTAATAACAATTCAAAGATTTTTATGCGAGTGACGTTGCTCGAGGTAAGAAAAAATCTCGTAAACAATCATGCGATATAAAAATCGATACCAACAAAATATATTATTAATTACTAACATTATTTGTAGCGGCAATTCTTGTTTGACTGAGTATAACTTAAAAAAAATATATCTTTCATTAAAACTAGTGAAATGATAAAATATTTTTTAGATTATAACAGTATTGAACAAGATTAAAATCGATTTAGTAATCGATTCCAATAGAACAATATGGCAGCACTGTGTACTCGGCTGATCTACTGTCAGTTTGACAGTATAGTGACAGTACGACGACGGCGACGTCACAACGTTTGATTGTCGTTTGTTTGTGTTTTGTTTTGTATTGGAAGTGTTTTGCAGTGAGTGTGTTTTTTCTCGTGCATCCTTTTTGACCCATTTTACGCTAATGGACTCCGAGCATTGACTCCGAGTCTCCGACCCTGTCCCGAACTTTGGAGTTAGGCCCCGCTATTTTATATGACGATAATCTGGAATGGAAATGCCCAATTGACTCTCGCATGCATTGGATTCTGGAAGCAGCTCTGGTTAGTTTATTCAAAGTAAACAACATTACATTTAGATAAAATTGACTTCGAGTGACTAAAACGATAAAACAAATGACTCTGATATGAAAATTGTTGAAATAAATTATGCCCATACTTACGAAAAAAGTCGTTTTATCTAAAAAAGGCGACTTATTTTCTTAACCAACATTCAGTTTATTGAGTTTTTGACATGCCATGCTTTCATTTAATGCACAATTCGTCTGTGTACACCACGGTGTACCGTGGGCCGGAACTTCTATAGACCCATGGGCATGGTCCTTTTCGCTATCGCTTCGCTGCGAAACATGTATGGATTTGACGTTTTAAAATTCGATAGTTAACGAAACCATATGTCAATCCCATACATGTTTCGAAAGCGAAGCGATAACGAAGATTTACACATGTTACTTTGGCTAGGGGGTCTGGATCTTTATCTTGGAAACATTGCGTTTAGGATTTTATGTCATTTGAAATTTTTTGTTCATCTGTAGATCTCCTATCGATATACAGGTAGGTTTTATCGTCCAACACTATATTTCCGAAACCCCCGTCAAAAAATGATGGTTACCTCTATGCCAAAATGTGCAAAGCCCTTTAATAAAATGCTGACCTTAGGGTTCTTGCAGTCGGTGATGAAGGTGAAGTAGTCATCCCCGATCTTCTTGACCTCGAACTTGCCGGCGCCCGTGCCCACGTCGCCCTCCTTCAGCTCCTCGGTGCGGTTCACGATGGTGGCGCCGCACGCGCGCGCTATGCGGTTGTTGTCCGTTTTACGCAGCCTGACAAACAATACGATCAAAAAATATCATGTATGAAATAATTAAATTGATTATTATTATTATTTGAGTGTTAGGGGCTATGCAGCTCAAAATGAAGATGTAGTCACTGCGACCTAAAAGATCTATTGTAACTCGCCACCTAGTTATAGTAACTCTTTAAGCCCAACGGCTTCCAGGAAGTCAAGAATCTTCCTGGTTTTAAGTTTTTATTTCATCCGGGTCGATTATGTGTCGTCCCAAATGGATGCTACGCCTGTGGATAAGAGGTCCACAGTCACATAAGAGGTGCTTGTTGCCTGCTCCTCATTACAATATCTGCAGACGTCAGTATCACTCAATTTCGTATGAAACATTAAAATGATTAACATTTGATTTTTATAATCTACTAGCGGCCACCCGCGGTTTCACCCGCGTGGTTCCCGTTCCCGTGGGAATATCGAGATAAAAAAGTATCCTATGTTTTAATCTAAGCCATCTACTATCTGTGTGCCAAATTTCAACCCAATTCATTCAGTAGTTTTTGCGTGATTGAGGAAAAAACATTCAAATCCACAAACTTTTACATTTATAATATTAGTAGGATGTTCTGATAAAGTCTGAAATCTCAATAAAATAAACGACATTTCTTAACAAAAATAATTACATATATTTTTTGGTGCTGCCAGAACGATATCGTCCTGGCAGCGCCAACACTATCTCATTAATTACATAAGCAATAATAACATAGATTTTTTTTCTTTTTTGTCCATTTGACATAAGCTAACATTCACCCTCCACTTGTGTCGACAGATTCAGGAATAATCATGGGTAATTTATGGAAGAACGGCCGAATCTCAGCAATTCGCTTTTTTAACTCGAAACCAGTATAATATTTAGTTTCTTCATCATAAGGTACGGCAAAAAATGCCAAAGCAGCGCCAAATAAAACCCTTAGATCTTGGGATACAGTGGGGGGAAAATCAAACCTATTTTTTCCCGACTGGGAAAAAATTGGCCTTCATTGATGTATTTTTTCATGCAAATCGGAGACCCTGGCGCTGCCAAAACTATGAACACTACTATTTGGGAAGGCAACTGTCAAAATGGCGCTGCGTACGCTTGTTCCACGAGGACTATGAAAACAAAGGACTTTTACTTAAAAAAATCGCTTTTGAAGCTTTAAAATGATTAAATTCTGTGTATAAATTTGTAAGCGAAAAATCGCACCCTAAAAGGTAAAACCGGTTATCAGCACTTTTTGGAAAAATGCGTTTTTTACACCAATCGATAGGAAATTTCAAGCTGCGTCTTTAGACGCAGTTCTACCTTTAGGTAGAACCCGTTTTCTCGAATTCCGCTTAGTTTAGAAGATACAGAATTTTATTTCAAAAATATCTACAGGAAAAACTAACTAAGGTTATGTTAATCTTGTCTTTTTTTTTTACTTTCGAGTAGAACCCAGTAACGTGTTTTTAGTTAGTTTTGTTGTTAAAATTAATGAAAAATTTTCATAATCGCTACAACTAAAACAGAGTAACATAGTTTTAGCATTCTACAATTTCATGGAATGAATCAGCTAATATCTATTAAATGAACTTTCTTTCAGGTAAAACCAATTAAATGTCTCCCCTTGTCACACTAGTCCTAACTGCCCATATTTCGAAGCGTCATATCTTGAAAACTATTAATTATAAAAAGATGATTTAAAAACCAAATTGTAGCTAATTTAGTCTAGTTATTTCTTTTTTAAGACACCTTTGCTGTAAAATCATAGCTTTAGAATTTATCTAACAAAATCTGAAAAAATGACGAATTTTGTTCGAATAAAAATTATACTTTTCTATGGAACAGCTGATTTCTTTTCGCTATTTCGTTGTTGGCTCTATAGTAAAAGTTATAAAATGTACTTCACGCAATTATTTTAGTCAAAACACACTGAAAAGTGTAAAGATTAGCAGATAAGAGGTTTTCACATTGATAATTCGATATTTTATACAGGTAAAACCAACTATAAATATTTCAATAAAAATTGTTTATTCAGTTTCTGTAGTACTTACAGGTTTCAAAATTTTACAAAAGATAGCTATTGTTTAGAACGTCTTGCAAAATATTTCTAACAGCGATACGCATATTACTTTAGGAAATACAGCTGCTTATTTTTTTTATTCAGGTAAAACCAATTAAATGTCTCCCCTTGTCAAAGATATTTACATTTTTTATACATTCCGAGCAAAAATTTACAGTTTTTATCATTTAGATCTTCAAACATATAGTTTGTCCTTCATAATAGTATCTACAACCAGAAAGATTATTTAATTTTAATGCCTAAATCTAACCTCAAACTTTCAAATTGCGATACTGTAAAGTTGGTTTTTTGCAGATAACCGGTTTTACCTTTTAGGGTACGAAATGTTGCACTTACAAATTTCCGAAAAATCTGGATATAGAAAAAAAATATAAATTCTGTAAGAATCAAAGACGGCTTTAAAAATTTGGCTTTAAATTCCGGCATTTGCATTGTAGAATAGTCTTTTATATCCATTTTAGGTCAATGGGTATTTTGCGGTAAAAAAAACACAAAATAAATACCTATATTCCCATACATTTTGCTCTGAACGTCTACTGTCTTAGGAACAAGCGTACGCAGCGACACCTACAATTAGCTTTGCGTTGCCATTCCCATTGAATAGAAATAGGTACCTGCGTATGGCGGTAATGCCGGCCTTCAGCAAGTAGTGCTGCGCGAGGTCGGAGACGCCCTTCTCGGTGAACACGAGGTCGGGCTTCAGCGCGATGATGTCCTACAATAGGTACCTGCGTATGGCGGTAATGCCGGCCTTCAGCAAGTAGTGCTGCGCGAGGTCGGAGACGCCCTTCTCGGTGAACACGAGGTCGGGCTTCAGCGCGATGATGTCCTACAATAGGTACCTGCGTATGGCGGTAATGCCGGCCTTCAGCAAGTAGTGCTGCGCGAGGTCGGAGACGCCCTTCTCGGTGAACACGAGGTCGGGCTTCAGCGCGATGATGTCCTACAATAGGTACCTGCGTATGGCGGTAATGCCGGCCTTCAGCAAGTAGTGCTGCGCGAGGTCGGAGACGCCCTTCTCGGTGAACACGAGGTCGGGCTTCAGCGCGATGATGTCCTCGCACTGCCGCTGCACGTGCTCCTCTTCAAGCTGCAGAAGCTTCGTGAAGTCCTGTCAACAAACCATATTGGTGTAAATCATTGAGCAATCAAGAACAAAACTAGCTTAGTTTGATGTAGCTGGTGTTTTTTTATACTTCTGTACTTATGAAGTTTGCGATCTACAAATATGAAAAATTTGCTTAGTTATGCGAGATTAGCTAAACTAACTTAGATCTTGGTCTGCAACCGTCTCAACAATGTATTTGATGTATTACTAATTTAGCTTTTTGAACACCAATAATCTATTCAATTAATAAACAAAATACTATACACAATAAAATCAAAATTATAACAAACTAGTTGTCGGCCTCGGCGGGTAGACCCATCTATTAATTATATTGCGATTTAAATTACAATTAGAGATATAGAGATTTTTTTACGTCTTTCGGTACATTTTTTGAAAATTATCTTTTATACAAACCTTGTCTTGATAATAACAAACACAACAAAAAAAGAATTATCTAATTTGGTGCAGGCGTTCTTAAGTTATTTCGGCGATTTATTTCAATTTATTATAGACTAGCGACCCGCCCTCGCTTCGCTTCGGTGTAGTGTGGAATTTGACACCATGTATTATACATATAAACCTTCCTCTTGAATCACTCTATGGATTAAAAAACCGCATCAAAATCCGTTGCGTAGTTTTAAAGATTTAAGCATACATAGTGATATAGGGACAGAGAAAGCGACTTTGTTTTATTTATACTATGTAGTGACTAGCTTCCGCCCGCGACTTCATCCGCTTGGACATTCGGAAAATCCCTAGGGAACCATTGACCGGGATTAATAGTATCATATGTTTTAATCCAGGGTATAAACTATCTTTGTGCCAAATTTCAACCAAATCCGTTCAGTAGTTTTTGCATGATTGAGGAACAAACTTCCAAACATCCAAACCCACAAACTTTCACATTTACATCTAATATAGTATTATTGCTTACCTGATCACCCATGATTTCAATATTGGTCTGGCTCTCTCCCTTCTTGTATTCGAGCGGGCAGTCGAGCAGCACGATGCGTGGGTTCTCGATGTACCGCCGCATCTTGGGGTGCGTCACGTCCTTGTTCACCATCACGCCGTTCAGGACCTTCGACTCTTCCACCGCACCACCCGGGATCTTCTCAACTTTGGCATAGCTTTAATCGGAAAACTCAAACTCAAAATTTGATTAAATCAGGCGTCACTTGGCGGAAGTCCCAAACCATTTTGAAAAAAGAAGAAATATAGGTAGCTTACTTCCGCAAACAATATTTTTGCAAGATACATCGCCCGCCCGCCCGCAAAAATATGCACATGCATACCACAAAATATCAGTGCACAATACCTGCACTTAGCAAGACAGCAACACACCTTGCACCTTCACCAATCAGGCTACTCTACACGTGTTTCGCCCCAACCCGGAGCATCCTCAGGAGTTAGATCATGCGTAAACCAACACCGAATGTAGAGTAGCTAAAGAGTAGCGAAGGTGCAAGATTTGTTGCTGTCTTGCTAAGTGCAGGTACTGTGCACTAATATTTTGTGGTGTGCATGTGCACATTTTTGCGGGCGGGCGGGCGGTGCATCTTGCATTGCATATATTGTTTGTGGGTGGCGTGCACAGAGATTTTAGACAGGGTAGGCACGGATAAAAAACTTACCAATTTTATCACTCTTTCGGTATGTACCATGGGCAACAGCGACGCTTAACCACTGCTAAGGTTAAAATCGCTTGCACGCCGCGCCCGCTGTCACATACGTTTAGTTAGTTCGTGCAGGGGCGATACGCGCGCACGCGAATTTTGTTGCAAACTGGTTAAACGACGCTGTTGCCCATAGTCCCTACCAACCAACCTATAGTGAACGAAATCCAAACATTTTTAACATCTTGATTGAAAAACAAAATGCATAGAAAACAATACAATTGGTTTGTGTGTACGTACACAAGCTGTTAGCCAGTTATAATTAATTATAATAAAACTTTTTCTGAAAAGAACAAGGGGTATTCATAATTTTTTTTTAACCCAGCCCATCGCATCTTTCCTTTGCAATCAATTTAATTAAACTTTATCCTCAAAAGATAACTAGATAAAGCGGCAAATTTTGATTTATTTAAACAAACTTCGCCAGCATATAGGGTTACCATATCTCAGGATTTTTGGACTTTTCTCAGGATTGCGGCCGGATTTTGAAAATCTCAGCAAATCTCAGGATTTTTAGAATTTTCAATAAAATACAGTAAAAAAACCAGTGAATCTACAGTTCCGTGGCCGTTTGAAGCCATTTTGGAGAAGAAGCCGACCCCCCCCCCCCCGTCGTACCTTATTTTCAAACTGCTACAAATATCAGGATTTTGCAATGGAAATCGGGCCTTTTCTCCGGACTTTTGATTATTTGATTATTTCATCTGGTAACCCTACCAGCATAGGACTCTCATGTAAATTATTGAACTTTTTACAGTAAATTAACGAAATAATTACTTACTTAAATAAAAAAAGTCAATTACTTGCGCCAAGAAAAACAATCAAAACAAAGCAAAACTATTGTAACTGCAACTGCAAGGGCAAACTAAAAAACGCTACTCTCTGCAATGCAATAATGACGCGGTTGTCGGCCTGTCGGGTTGCAAAGGCAGTGCCTCCAAAACATAAACACGCGCATACATTTTCACGCACACAGTCACACTTTTGATGTGTACTACACGATATTCGTTCTATGAAAAAGAGGCAGGTCGTAGTACTGCCTATGCACACGCGGTAAAATTGGCGCCTCTGTCGCCCGGCCGATCGTGATCTTGTGATTTTTGGGTGAAGTGAAGTTAGTTTCAAAAACCACAAATAGATGGCGTTTAAACTAGACTAGTACTAGACTGTCCGCGATGATGGGTCACAACACAGCCTTCTCTATTGTTCTTTTACAAGCCATGCTATTAGGTTTGGCAACGTTGCATTTCGGTACTATGCGTGAACCGATTTGACACAAATCACATGACACAAATAGCAACTACGACAAATTAAAAAGACGCCGTTTACTAGAAGTCATGGTGCTTTTTTGATCATCTTAAATCAACAACCTATAGGTTCACGCGCAACGTTGCCAAACCTAATAGCATGGCTTGTCTCAGGACAATAGAGAAGGCTGTGGTCACAATAAAATATTTTTTTTAATTTAATTAGAAGTAGTTTACAAATAATAGGGTAGGGAATTAGGGTCATATATTTAAGGGACTACAGGGTATGCAGTGCCTTTTTGCATGTATGGAGTGCACGCCACTGTGTGGAAGTAAGCTACATATATTTCTTCTTTTTCAAAATCAAACTCAAAATCCTTTGTTTAAATAAACTAAAAAATAATGTGAAATAAAACACTTTTTAACGGGTACTAGCGCGGTTTTATTTAAAGTTCTTTGGTATTTGCTTGAGAGTAGGCTCACAAGCCAGCTTCAGTCTCGCATGACCATGGCAGCAGCAAAGGTGCCGAAACGTCGGGAAAATAAAAAATTAAATCAAATACCAACTAATTACCAAAGTACTTTCAATAAAACTGCGCTAGTATCCATTAAAAAGTGTTTTATCTCATGTCTAGTGAGCGCGTTAGCTTGAGAAGTGAATATTAGAAATAATGTGCTTTTGTACTGTCTATATTTTTCTACCACCCAAGAAAGGAATTACGTCTTTCTTATGCAGCAAAAATCACAGTTTCCTTGAAAAAACTTTGTTAAATCTTCTTCAAATAAACCTGCTTTCACAGTAATATATTGTTTCAAAATTTAACAGACAAGCAGTTTAAAGAAAAGAGTCCTCAGAGCATATAGGTACAGTACGAGGCAAACATCTTGAAATCGGGTGATGATTTTTGATGGGATTTTTGGGTATGCGCAGCGGTGAGGCACGCGGGCGGCGGCAGAGGGGCGCGCGCTATTGGTCGCTCGCAAGTGCACATGCGCGAACTTATCCCCACTCCGTCAAACATTGTGTCAAGATCTTTGCCTCGTACTGTAGGAAGCAATGACACACAGCTAGCAAATATCTAAACAATATATGTCGCAGATACTTCTTATTTCTGTAAGACTGAAGATAAAGAATTTAGGTCACAGTAAATTGAATGAAATACAGTTGTTCTATCTCACAAAGTCCGTTTTGCCCATCGAGTTAAATGTACTACGTACTAGAGGCGTCATCCCATGCAAAAGTCTTATTATAATTTTGTTAAGATTTAAAACTAAAGTTCGCTGCATCGCTAAAACAATAATTCACCGTCTTTTCAAACAATTCAAACATACAGCGCTAGATTGCTTCTAGAGTGTTGTTTTCTCGCGACCAAAAGGTCGAAAGCGCCGTGATTTGCGCGGTGCTTACGCAATTTGTTAAACCATGTTTGACGTAGTGCAACAGACAGACAAAATGGCCGCCGCATCATATTTCGGCGACTTAATGAAATAATTATTACTCAATTGCATGTTAAATAGATAATTTAGTGTGTATTTGCAGGTGAAAAGTAATTCCTAGGGCTTTCTTTGTATTTTTTCAGTGGTTTAAACAGAACCTCAGCACACAAGAAGGCATATTTGAATAAAATAGAACACAGTACACACACGTGTTGTTGTGTCTAGCGCCTGCCACATACTAATTTAGTTGGAGTGCGTTAGCTCTAACTCGCGTTGCAAACAGTCTAGTTGAGACATCTGCTTTAGTACGTAGTACATAATATCTCAATGGTTTTGCCATGAATGTTAGGCGTGTACATGCACATTATTTTAGTGTGCGTAATACAAGAGCGTTAAAACAATGTGCATGTGCCTAACAACATTAATGCGCGAGGCGGCATACTATTTGTTTTATAAAGTAAAATTGGGATGTTGACAACTTTTTTTATTTTATATTACATAAATTACCTCTCAAAAAAAGAAACATTGGTAAAATAATTATTTCGCTAGCTTGAAAACTGCCCGAGATATCACAGTGTGAAATGCACACAAATGGACTCGCCCAAAAACGCTCCATACTAACGGCTACTGAGGTATGACGTCACGCCTCGCTAGTTTGTATGCAACGCGTAGGAAATTTGTTTGGCAGCTATATTAAATATTGTGTTTATCAAAATGGTTTCTTAGACAAATTTGCTGTACATTTTACGAACTAATTAAAGGTATCATTTATTTTAATAAATTTTATACTTTTTAAATGGACTTGTCCACCCAACTTTGAAAGGTCATAAAACAAATAATATGCAATATATAAAACCAAGAGGTATACAAGCTACTCTAAAAGTTTAATATGTTTACGATTTTTATTAGTATTTCGTTATTTTATTCATTAGTCAACATCCCAATTATGTCTTCACCTGAATTTAGTAGCAATAATAAAAATAAACTTACTTTTTGATGTCTACTTCAATTCTACCATTTTCATTTATTGTGACAGTTTGGACAGCATCCAGTGCTATATCTACAGCTAGATCAGCCCAGCGGCCAACGTATTTAGTCCCCACACATGAGCGTATCTGTAATAATTATTATGGTTTTAATTTCAAAGTAAACTTGGACCATGCTCTACTTTCATCAAAGTCTGCTTGGACCAAGTAGTTTGAGTACTTGGACGCTACTTGGATCATGTGAACGAGCAATCCAAGTGCACTTGAACGTCGCCGTATACAAAAAGCTACTTGTCTAAGTTACTTGGTCCAAGTATAGTTGAATCGTGTCAACGGGTATCCAAGTATACTTTGATCAACGCTACTTTGTTCAATTTAATTGCTCCAAGTATACTTTGATCATGTCAATGCAGCTTTAAGAGGCAGCTTCAAACTTGTAAGAACAAGGTCTATTGTGACCAGTGTTTCTTTCAGACAACATTCTCCGGGGGGGCATTTAAGAGATTCGGGGGAGCTCGTTAGTCGATCACTACACTAGTTTGCCCGTCTATCTACACACAACATATTTTTCTCCGGGGGGGCCGAGCCCCCCTGAAAGAAACAGTGATTGTGACGACCTGAGTGGTGCTGTGGTCCAGCATGCAAGAGGTCCCAGGTTCGATTCCCGGCCAGGCCGAAGTCGAAATGATAAATTTAGTTTCTGTGACGGGTCTGGGTGTTACTATGTATAATAAGTATAAATTTCAGGTCATATAATAATATTAATATATTAATCAGTCTAGCACCCATGTTACAAATTTTGCTTAGTTTGGGACTAGATGGCACGGCACTGTGTGGTTTTTTTTCACCATACATAATTTTACATTCTAAGAATAACCTTTCCATAACAAAAAAGAATGAGATAACATACCACATCTTTCAGCTTTTCTCTATCATTCATATCAATTGGCGTAGAGATTTTATCTTCCAAAAGCTTAACGGCATCTTCAAGTGCCTGCCTGTAGTCACGGATGATGACTGTGGGGTGGATGTTCTGCGCAAGGAACGGCTCCGCCACTGCCAGCATCTCTCCGGCGAGGACTATGACTGACGTAGTACCGTCGCCAACCTGGGAATGTTATACATAGCTATTAGGAGTTCAACCAGTGAACTGTAAGACTTGGATTCTATAAAACTTTAGATATCTTTACTACAGCACAGTTAAAATATGTAATGCAGGCCATACACCATCCTTCCGATCGTCCAATTGGCATGATACTGCCGATTGGATCCAATCAAACTGACCGTGTGTGGCCGTGGATCGGCAGGACACATCGAATTTGACGATCGATCCACGGCCACACACGGTCAGTTTGATTGGATCCAATCGGCAGTATCATGCCAATTGGACGATCGGCAGGATGGTGTATGGCCTGCATAATATTGAAATGTAAAAAGGTGTTATCAAAATTACAATACTTTGTCAAGAAATAAAACAGGCAAAACCATTTAGGTTTAAGATCACCTTATAAAAATTACTGCTTTTTAAGTTTTTTTTGCTCATTAGGACATACCTCATTAAGCGACTGTACTTAACTATTATCTTCAGAGAATTCTAGCTGATAAAATAACCAGCTGCATTGTTAACAATTTCAATAAATTGTTGATTATTATGTATGTACTATGGGCAACAGCGTCACTTAACCAGTTAGCAACAAAATTCGTGAGCGTGCGTATCGCCTCTGAATGAACTAAATGTATGTAGTGGCAGCGCGGCATGCAAGCAATTTTAAACCTTAGGAGTGGTTAAGCGACGCTGTTGCCCATGGTACAGTCAGCAGTGCACAAGTCAAGTTCAATCAAAGATCACCAGTTGTTACGAAAATCAGTTTACAATGAATTAGGAGTGATCCTTTTGATGTTGTTATAGCAGATTTTGACTGTACTATGATGCAGTATAAATTTAATCACACCAAGGCTCGTATTACAGAATCAAACTCAAACTCAAATCTCTGCTTGAGTACAGTTAGATAGGGATGGCGCTATATGCGATGAACAGCACCATCCCTTTCTAACTGTACTCAAGCAGCAAGCAGTGCTTGAGTCTCGTCCTATAATACGGACCTTAAATATTGAGTGTATGAACTATGATTGAAGTCTTCAGATAAACAAGTACCGATATGTTTTCATTGTGTTAACTCATTGGCGTGCCTGCAGACTGCAGACCAAACTGTCGGCCGATAGTTGATTTTGTATGAAGAATCAGCCGATACCAAATTATTGTAGTGTGCGCACTTGCATACTTCTTCATACTGATTCCAATCCAACTATCGGCCGACAGTTTGGTCTGTGGTCTGCGGGCACGCTTAACAGCTGATGATAAGAGGGCCGATTAATGGCCATAGAATTCTAACCTCTTCATCCTGAGTCCTGGCGATTTCTATCATAGACTTGGCTGCAGGGTGCTGTACAGTGATCTCTCGGAGTATCGCGTTGCCATCGTTGGTCATGACAATGCCGCCCATGGGATCCATCAACATTTTCAACATAGCCTGAGGGCCGAGGCATGTTCGAATGACGTCCGCTATTGTCTAAAATACAAAGAAGACACCGGTTTAAACAACTGCATTGAAAGCATACAGGTGAAAACATTCAACAAAAATCAGTTGATGGTGATATTTACCTTCCCCGCGTTAATATTTTCAAGTTGAACCTTTCGGCCTGACTCACGTTTTGTGTTTTGGCCTGAGAAAAATAATTTATTATTGACAGAATTTACTATCATAGAAATAATCTAACACAGTAACTAAGAAATTTTACTTACTCAGCACTAAAATCGGTTGTTGTCCAAACATTTTGAGAATATTTTATATGAGTAAAATTTTAGAAATAAAATTATTTCTTCCAGAAACTCTTGCTCACAAAATCGCGTGGTGAATAATGTTGCCAGAACAGAAAGAAAATTGACAAAGAGAATCAAATCCACACCACACAGATAATAAAGTTAAAAAAGAACATTTGTGTTTTTAGACCTGGCAATGCAGATATTATCGGCATGTGACGATGCACAGCATCTGTGAGTGAGTGCGCCGACTTCCGGTCTAGCTACATCCTGACAAAGTAGTCATATGACTTACCCTTTAAGCAGTTTTCCTGTCAAAAAATCGTAAAACAGACTTACATCTTGTTGGAGCCATTTTTACTTTCACCTATGGAGTCGTTGAACGAAGTGTCCTCATAGCGTCGTTACTTCTCGTCGAAGCAACATCTATTTTGAAATACTACGAATTTTTTTCATGATTTCAAAGTGAAAAGTTTTTACTTATGCTAACCTTATGCTTTTGTAATAGTAATTAACAGTGTCAGTGAAACAAACGTGTGCTTTGACCTCCCGAAACGCGCAGAGCGTGAGGTCGACGAAGAGTCCCGTCTTCCTAGCCATAGCAGACGTGCCTTAAAACTTCGACGCCGTTTGTATAGCTGTAGCCCGGAGCCGTCCGCTGACGATTTTCGGATGCAAGGTAAAACACAGGAGACTTGGTGAGTCGAACTATGATCTAATACTACTTAATGAACTTGTGACTAAAATAAAAGTGTTACATTTGCTCATTTCTACAAAAGCTTTATTACCGTCTTAGTCGGTTTTGATGAAAATTTTGTCTAGAATGCGGTCAGTTTGCATGCAGTGCCTGCATCAGACGCCAATGGTACGCACACCTCAATGCTACCAACGAAGTACCTGTACCGGTGCTTTGGCCCAACTGATTTACAGCTTTTGACCGTCAATTGGATCGCTCAGTGGTCGTTTCTGACACCAGTGTCGTTGAATCCAGTCTCTTGAATCCTGATTTTATGATAAAATAATAACTTATAAAAAGCCGAGGGTTTTAGAAAAATTTAGTAATACCTATTGGAAAAATATTCGATACGATTTTGACTCTTAAAAGGCACACCCACGTTTCGTAGACCTGGAGGTGAACTATTCAACTTGTACGGTTAAAACCGGTTGCCTTTTTCCGGTAATAAGCCTGTCAATATCTCTACTAATAAGAATATTGCTGGTTTGATTAACTAAGTTGAGTCTAAGCTTATTCGTGTTTTCAGATCAGTCTTTAAATTATTTTGTTATTATCTGCTTGCCTGCCAGTATATTGCTGGTATGATTAAAAAATATTTGAGTCTTAAGTTTATTATTTTCAGTTCAGACTTTAAATTTCTTTGTTAACTTGATAAGAGATTGAATTTTAGCAGCGATTGATTTCGATTTGATCAACCTGTGATTATATTATGTATAACCTGTGGTTATATCGCACGTAGTTCATTTTTATTCTATTTTGAAGTGAATATTGTTGACAATTTTTTTTTATTACACGGATGTACGTACATACCTATGTAAGTATGACCTACCTCCAGATTTTAGAAAACTTATGACAAGGCTATGTAAATAATGTGCGGAAATAAAGGCATTATAAATTTATCAAAAGCTGCCGGGACAGGAGCGTATCCTGAGCAAGCGGCTGAACAAAAACCTTCGTGAGGATCTGCGCAAGCTACCTCCGTGGTGTTAGTACTTATTCGATGAGAAATAATGAAGTGTGACAGGTCTCCGGATCAAACAGTAGTGCTGCCCATTATATTTTTGCATGGAATTGCTTGAGTCAAAACCTTCGTTTGACAGGTTTCCAGTCACACACAGTGGCGTTGCCTTATCAGATGCTTTTTGAAGCCGTTGAGATTAGTTTCCACTATGTGCTTACATTCTGAATACGAATGGAATGACGAATGACCATTCGATAAGGTAAGGTGACTATCAATCACACTAACATAAGACTAATGGGGCTGCCTCTGCGCATATCGGAGGCAGTGGCAGGTTAGCTTCGGTGCTCCGTAAGCCCTTCTCGTCAAACGAGAATGCGCCTGCCATTTACCCCAAGCTTGCGCTCGTCCATCAGACAGCAAGTACTTTTTATAGCTTCGAAACGCTTCGAGCGCCCGCTATGTCTCGGCTGATACACAAGCTTATGGAGCGAGGTATCTTGGAGGAAGTGGATCAGTGACAAGTCGGAATCGACTTCATCTCACTCGACCAGGTTTCTGACGGAGAGGAGTGACACGGATCGATGACCATTTAAACTGACCTATCAGATACAGATTCCTCAGCTCTTTCAAAATAGGCGACTGGATGACGAAGCTTGACCTATGAGGCCCAAGGGAGGTTCCTTCTGCTGCTCTACGACCACCGAGTCCTCCAAATGGTCTGCCGCTTGGCCTATTGTGCGCTCCGAAATATTTCACCTCTTTGGCCAACAGGGTAGCTCAACACCTTCAGAAAAAGGTATGCGAATTACAGTCTACTTGTACTTCTCGCTGGTCAAACAGTGTAATATAAGTATATTAATACTAGATAGATAGTAGTTAGATAGATAGTAGAGAATAGATACTATAGTCTAGATAAGACTATCAGCATCAAAAAATGTAACTGAACCGAACCCAGCCAGAAACTGAAATTTATAAAACTGCATAAGAGAGAACGCACTGCTTATCTTACTGGTGAAGAGTGATAAGTACTCATCACGCGTTGACCACCAAGTTGCCCACGCGTCACCTGCACGCGCTGCTCGCGCAGCAGGACTTTACCTACCGTTGTCAGGTCAGGAGTACAACTGCACCACACAGCTGCCACTGCTCGCGTGTTTGTGTGTTGTGTGCTGGTCGCACGTCGCATTGGTATGTTGTCGCTACGGAGGAAATAAATTAGTTAAGGGTACTCTGAATCTTGCAAATTTTATTATTCCCAGTGACTGCACTTTCAACAAATGTAACACTCGCGTGTTACGAAGAGAATCTTCGAGCAGCCACTACAACATATCGGAACCAGTACAACGCGACTTGATAATAACTACGTAAGAGTACCATCAGGTAGTGAAAAGTGTCCACCCTACTCTAATTCCTTGCAACATATGCAGCAGACCACGGTTGGAGTCGGGGACTCAGATTAGCATTGCAACCGCAAAGAGGACAAATTTACAGCGGTAAACCATATCAGGCCCTATCTTTAGATGACGCGACGACTTCTACTTTACCTTGACCGTTGGAACATCTTGATGACAGCGGAATACCTGCCAGATAAGTATAAAGAGGTAACATACAGGCTGTTTTGGGGCAGCCAAGCATCTGGACGGCACCTGTTACGACCAGTGGTTAGCACCACGTTTTCGGAGTTCCTCCAGATCGAATTGCCGCAGCCGTATAAGAGTTGGAGAACTGTCTACCACAAGGTTGTTAGTATTATGCGGTGCCTTAAACATGACCCACGCCCTGCTGAAGTCATTGTAGTTCTGACTAGTATAGGTATTTTGATCCCAAAGCCTGATACCCTGCCTGTCCCACCACCTGGCACCTATGGCAAGAGTATATATCAGGTAGTAGTACCGTTTTGCTTCTATACTTCCATCTACGAGCTCTTTATATTTCCATTTATTATCACAAAACCCACAACACAGTCTTACAAACTTAGCTTAATGCAAATAACGGATTTACATTTTGTTGAATACTATGTAAAATATAAAATTCCGAACTTAGAATCAGTTCTTAGACCAGAGCATTAGACTTCCACCACCTCAAGTTCGAGCTCTACGTTCAGAAAACTGGTGACGGGATGGTGTGACACAAAAAGAGGTTGAATTTTGTAGAGATAATAATTTAGGCCATAAATATCTTGAAGCTAAAGGCCCATCTAGCTAGATTCTTAGCATACCTGCCTTTTGAAGAGAATTTAGCTTATCGGATGATTTTATTACATAAATCCAGAGCATTATTATTAGAAATAACGAATTAACATTTAAATTGTCATGTGTAATAATGTATTTGTATATTTTTTTTCTAATGAAACACATTTGAAAAGTAGTAAATACCTCTTCAAAAGCAGCGAGCAGAGAATCCACGAGCCACCTGTCTTGGATTTGGGTGGTTTATTCGCTTAGATACAACATAATCTGACAGCTGCTTACATCACATTATTTGAAGCTTAGTGCCTGCTGCTTCTAACATTGGGTTGGCGGGCGCGTACACAAGCTCACTTTTCTAAGTGTATCTACGAGCCACTACAGCGATGCCGGCAACCACATCATCCTGAGTCCAACTCTTGGGTAAAAGACGGACACAGTGTTTAACAGACAGGTTAAAAATTAAAACATAGTAATATTAATATCTTTCCTGTATTTGGTCGAGGTGAGATATAAAACTAAGGTTTCAGTGACGCACAGGCGTAGGCAATGAGGCGAACGCAATAAGGCTTTATTATCAGTGTTAGAAGCGTGTGCCTCGACCCGAGCCACTTCATGAACTGTAAGTAATCTACAACTAAATTAAACCAATTGAAAGATGCAGTTATAACCGTAGCTACAGGTTCCTTGGGCTCGGCCGTCGCCCCCCTAAATTAGTACAATAATATTGTTTTTTCAACTAATAGCCTTCATAGAGACGAAAAGATTGCTGCTCGAATTGATTAGCAATAACTATTAATAATTTATTAATCAAAGCTAGCTTTTAAAGTGAGTTATGTTAATAACTCTGATACAGAGTGACACATGTTATATCAATATTTCAATGAATTGAAATGTGTTTTCAGTTATCTCAAGTTAATCATGCCTTCAACAGCATCACATAGCGTCGTTTGGAGTCACCAGGAGTTAATAAACACGTCTCTCACAAATGCTGTGCATCGTCACATGCCGATAATAGTGCAAGTTTTACACAACAATAAAACTTGTATTATTGAGCAGAGACGATGCACAGCATCCCATTAAGGTATCCTGGTGAGAGACTTCTATGAGGACACTTCGTTCAACGACTCCATACGCAGCCATTACACGGTAGGTTTTGCTGTCAGTTTAACCACAGTCACGGGCTGTGACTGACGATTAACCTACCGTGTAATGTAGTGACTGATGGTTGCATGATGTGATTTGTTCTTTCCATCAGTCAATCAGTCAAACTTAATTCATGACTGATGGAAATTTGACTGACGCTTGCATGACCATGAATGACTGCCTTAGGTGAAAGTAAAAATGGCACCAACCGGAAGTAAGTCTGTTTTACGATTTTTTGACAGGAAAACTGCTTAAAGGGTAAGTCATATGACTACTTTGACAGGATGTAGCTAGAAGAACGGAAGTCGGCGCACTCTCTCACAGATGCTGTCCATCGTCTCTGCTCAATAATACAAGTTTTATTGTTGTGTAAAACTTGCACTATTATGCAGAATATTGGTATCTGTCGCTGGCGGCGGACGCTATGTAATTTTGATTTGACTTAAAGATGAAGATTTAATAGAACTTGTGCGTCAACGTAAAGTGTTGTATCATAGCCTTCTATAATTGCAAGCCGTGAACATAAGTTTGGCAACGTCTGTTACTGTCAGTTCGTGGTCATGTCGTCGGCCAGTCTCCATACTAAATGTATGGGAATATTTCAATTTTAAGAGGTCGATATTTTTTTTCCTAGTAATCGTGTGAGGTTAAAAATATGAAAATAATTTAGTTCCTTTATTGGAATGCTTTGTATATTAAACAATAAGAAAAATATCAATGTTAACTAGGAAAAAATAGCTGTCACAGATGTCATCTTTTTTGTTGATTTTCTTCAGCAGGGAGTTGATTAACACGCCCTCTAGCAATAAATGATATATCATTAGAAAGGTCTTTTAAAGACAAATGTTTGCTGTTAATATATTTTATATCAATTGTTTATACTTTTGGAGTTAAAGGTTATTAAAGTATAAAAGTGGTTTATTGTCTATGGGAGTTGATTTACCCCACCTCTAGCAATAAATGATATATCATTAGAAAGGTTTTAATATGATAAATATTTGCTGCAAACATACGTTCTACTAATTATGAGTATTTTCGGAGTTTTAGGTCATTAATGTTAAAAAAATTGGTCAAGTTCAGAGCGTTATAACTCTCAAAGTACTAATAGTTGACGTTTATTGTGATACAATAAAGTGTTTCAAATTTAAAGACCTTTCCAATGATGTAAGATTTATTGCTAGGAGAGGCTTAGATCAAAATGCTCATCGTACTAAAGGACCCCCGAAAAGTTCAAATAATTTGACTCAAACAGTATGTCCTAATAAATAAATAATAATAATAAATATAAAATCTTTATTGAAATAATCTTACATCACAATTTACAACTAGTTTAAACATAGATAATATAGGAAAAACAAATAATAAATAATTATTAAAATAATATTATACTATGTGCTTGACCACATGCGATGTTGCCGTTCTGCTCACTTCATGGCTTGGAAGATATAGAAGGCTATGGTTGTATGATACCAAATGCAAAAATTATAAACATCAGTTTATCAGAGCTGCTGCTTGGGAATAATTTGTAGGTTTCTTTTTATCGTTTTTTTATAAGTAAACAAATAGATATACAACGTGTTACAAAATAACCCCTAATGCCGAATATGGTAGACAGGGACTAACAAACTAAACAATTTTTGATATAGGACCAACTCTGAAATTGCGAAAAAAATCAGCTGTTTCATACATTTAGATATTTTTGTTATTATTTTTGTACGAAACAGCAGATTTTTTTTCGTTGTAAGTATTGTTATTGTACTGAATTTCATATGATGTTTTTTCTTGATTTTAAATCTCTGATAGCAGTGAATGTAAAAAAGAATGACTCCGCCCGATATTTCAGATTCAGCGACGGAAATGACTCATAATCAAGGTACCTAACTAAATACATCAGTCTCTTTCTTTTTTCTAAGTAGGTTGGTAAATACCTACTTACTGATTTAGTTTACGTAATTATTTTTAATTTCTTAATGTTAGGTAGGTAGGTACAGTGTCTTATTTTAATTTTTCTTTCCTTTTTGAACTTGGGCGTCAATGTAAAGTGTTGTATGATACCAAATGCAAAAATTATAATCATCAGTTTATCAGAGCTGTTGCTTGGGAATAGTTTGTAGGTTTTTTATTTGTCTTTTATAAGTAAACAAATAGATAGACAACGTGTTACAAAATAACCCCTAATGCCGAATATGGTAGATAGGGACCATCATGCTGCCGTATCTATGCTAAAGGGACATGTGGCTGAAAGTGATTCATTGTTTAATTTTAAATGTATTAATGCTTTAGATATAATTAAAGCTTTCAATTCTCTAAAAATGAAAAGCTCCACTGATTTATGGGGCATATCAGTTAAGGTTATTAAAAATATTGTGCATACTATTGCCCCTTATCTTGCTGACATTTTTAATCGGTGTATTGATCAAGGAATATTTCCTGATCTTATGAAGTTTAGCAAGGTAATACCATTGTTTAAATCAGGAGATAAAGAAGACCCTAGCAATTACAGACCAATATCGATATTACCTGCCCTAAGCAAGATTTTTGAAAAAATAATACTTAAGCAATTATTAGGTCATTTTAATGTAAATAGACTTCTGCACAACAAACAATTTGGCTTTAGGAAAGGTCGTTCCACTACTGATGCTGGGGTTGCGCTTTTGAAGCATGTCTTTGAGGCTTGGGAGGGGTCTCAGAATGCCCTTGGCATTTTCTGCGACCTGTCCAAGGCTTTTGATTGCGTGGACCATTGGACGCTGCTGTTGAAGCTAAATCATTACGGTGTAAAAAATAATGCCCAAAAATTAATACTGTCGTATCTCAGTTCCAGGACTCAAACAGTTAATATCAATGGAGTAAGTTCGTCAGGTTCTTATGTAAAAATGGGTTTCTTATTTTTAATATATATAAATGATCTACCCTTTTTTGCAGAAAGGTTCTGTGATATTGTTTTGTTTGCGGATGATACTTCTTTAATATTCAAATTTGACAGGAAAAAAACTGATTTTGACGATGTGAACAAAGCACTCTCGCAGGTTCTTACTTGGTTTAGTGTAAATAATCTCCAGCTTAATGCTAAGAAAACCAAATGTGTCAAATTCGCTTTACCTAATGTACCGGCGAATCCCACTGAAATTGTAATCAATAATGAAAAATTAGATTTGCTCGATTCAACAGTTTTCTTGGGTGTTACTCTTGACAGTAAACTTCAATGGAATATGCATATCGCAGCTCTGGCGGGCAAGCTCAGCTCTGCTGCCTATGCCATTAGAATAGTTAGACAGTTAACAGACGTAGAAACTGCCAATACATACATACATACACTCACGCCTGTTTCCCATGGGGGTAGGCAGAGACTATGGATCGCCACCTGCTACGATCCTTGCACACTTCTTTCGCTTCATTCATATCCATCAATCTTTTCATACATGCCCTGCGGTTTTTGTCACTGCGTACACCAGCCTTTTTTATAATAACCTCTATTTGGTCCGCGTAGGTTTTTCTGGGACGCCCTCGTGCAATCGTTCCTTCCACATTCGCACAGTATATCTCTTTCGTGATTCGCCTTTCATTCATCCTCTCTAAGTGACCAAACCACTGGAGCATTCCTTTCTCAATTCTTGTCACTATATCATCTTTCAGACCACACCTTTTGCGAATCACCTCATTGCTCACTCTATCACTCAGTTTTACTCCGCATATTTTCCTCAACGATCGCATCTCTACCGCATTTATTCTGCTTTCATTCTTCTTCTGCCATACCCAAGATTCACTTCCATACATCAGTGTCGGTACCAGCACTCCGTTATGAATAGCCATTCGCGCCTTTGCAGAAACGGTTTGGCTACTCATAACCGAGTGTATAGCACCACTCACCGAATTTCCTTTCTTCACTCGTCTTTCTATGTCTTCCTCACTCTTTCCGTCCCTTGTGAACAAACTCCCCAAGTATACAAACTCACGGACTTGTTCCACTTTTTCGCCACCTAACATTACCGTACAGTCAGTCATTTCTTCATCTCTCTCAAACACCATCACTTTAGTCTTAGTTACATTCACTTTCATCCCTTTTCTCACAAAATCTTCATTCATAACCGACATCAGTTCCTGCAACTCTTGCGCAGAAGACGCAAGTATAACTTGGTCGTCAGCGGACTCGCCAGATTAGTGTATTTCAGTTATTTTCATAGCATTATGTCATACTGTATTCTTTTGTGGGGGACAGCAGCCGATATAAATACTATTTTTGTTTTACAAAAACGAGCAATAAGAGCTATTTATCAACTAAGTTCTAGAACATCTCTTAGGGATAGATTCAAAGAGATCGGTATATTGACAGCAGCATCTCAATTTATATTAAAGTGCATACTTTTCGTGCGTCGCAATATTAACTTACATACAAAACATAGTGATTGGCACAATCGGAACACCAGAAATAAAGACAAACTTGTAATGCCTCAGTATAGATTAGAAAAAGTCCGTGGTTCTTTCATAGGTCTTTGTATAAAGTTTTATAATAAAATTCCAAGTAATATCTTGAATTTACCATTTGAAAACTTTAAGACTCATGTAAAAAATTGTCTTCTCAAAAAAGGATACTATACCGTTAAAGATTATTTAATTGATAAAACAGCCTGGTCGTAGATTTTTCTATTCTTTGTGAATATTGTGAGAAATGTCCTACCTACTTATTGTAAGCTTTTGACTCGACGCCTTAATGCGAGTAGCTTTAGTATGTCATGCTCACTTAAAACATTTCTGCGGTGGTGTCGTATGAGGCGGGTCGTTACGTTCCCTCAAATATGGTTGAGCGAAGCGATGGCTGGTTCATGCGTCATGCTCGTGAACGGGTGCTGCCAGTGGGAATGGGTCTGCTTCTATCTGCTTGTACTAAGGGCGTCGTATATTTATATATATATTTTTCTGTTTAATATTATCAATATGTATGGCACTTCTTACTCAAAACATAAAATTAATAACTAAACCTTGTTTTGATTTCTCTTTTTTTTTTAAATTGCAATCTTTTTGCTTTCTATAGTCAGTAGTTTTGTAAGTAAAGGCCTATGAAAAGCTTTTGGATATTAGTTTTCAATTCAGTGCCTTAGAATGGGTAGCCTAAGTATGTCATGCTCTCTTTAATCATTTCTGCGGTGGTGTCGTGTGGGGCGGGTCGTTACGTTCCCTCAAATATGGTTGAGCGAAGCGATGGCTAGTCCATGCGTCATGCTCGTGAACGGGTGCTGCCAGTGGTAATGGGTCTGCTTCTGAGTGCCTATCTTAACGCATATTGAATTGTAAAAATTGCGTTTTTTTTATTTTTTTTTATATCATTGTTAGTAAATTTTGCCTACTTAGGTGCACTTTCGAGTAGCAGACAGAGCGATTTCCTAACTAGTTGAAAGTTATTTACTCTCACAATTATCTATCCGATATGTAGTAGGTATTTAATTTCAACCTACCTACCCATTGTGTGCAAACTTTTGTTAATTATTGTGATGGAAAATGACCTCACTTTAAATGTGGAGCTCATTTTTCAATGTTGACGACTCTGTATGAAATATACAGGGAGAAAAAAGCAGCCCTTGACGAGTTTCTTGCCGGTTCTTCTCGTTACAAGGTCTCCCGCTTAGGGTTTGCGAACCGATGGCGTAGCTTCTATGACATTCACAAGTGCTTGTAACAGCCTAGACTGAATTAATTATTTTTGAATTTTGAATTGAATCAAACTAAACTTTTACTATGGGACCAACTCTAAAATCGCAAAAAAAATCTGCTGTTTCATACAAAAATAACAAAAATATAAGTTTTTTTTCCCGATTTCAGTGTTGGTCCCATAGTAAAAGTTGTTGAGTTTTATGGTCCCTATCTACCATATTCGGATTTATAAGGCTTTTACCACACACCTTGCATATAAAAAAATAAGGTCCTCTTTTAAATTACTCTCAGAACCTGATCAAAGCATTATGTATTATATTGCGCGACGAGCTGCTGCGGGCTGCCCGGGTGCGCCGCGGTGTCACTACCGAGGGCGTTGATCTGCCCGGACCACATCGCCGTTTCTATTTCAATGAGCGCCTCACACGCGCAAACCGCGCGCTGTTCCGTCAGGCACGGGACGTCGGCGCGCGGCTTAGCTGGCGCTTCGTCTGGACGCGGGATGGCAGAATCTTCGCGAGACAACACCCCGGACAGGATTCTCCCCGGCATCGCTTGCGCACCCAGGCGGATCTGGTCAGAGTTTTTGGGCAGGGTGCCGTTGGCTCTACTGCCGCTAACGTCGCCTCGACCTAAAATATATCGTATTATGAACTTTTGTGTTAAAGATACAATCAATTTATTAAGTTGGCAACAAGGTGCAGCATCTATTTCTCATTTCACGCAGCTAACTCTAACAGTATTGATATTTCTATACTTTGTTATATTTTTATGTGTCATGTGTATTTTCTGTAATAATTTGTTTTGTGCATATACAATGCTTGCAAAAGGTATTTTGTCAGCCTCAATTAGCTTAGCTTTATCGCTCTGCCGACATGCTTTGGTATCAGCCTATATTCTATCTAACCCTCTTGTGCTTTCAGACATATACACCTTGTACTCAAACAATAATAATTTTACTAATGTTTGCTTTGCTTATGGTTTATTGTGTTACGCCTTATATGTGCTACTAAAATCAAAAACCAGTGCTATTTGTTACAATCCATATATTCTCTTTATACATCACAAACTCCAAATACACAAACATCTAACAATCAAGCCACATACTAGGCCGCATACTTCACATGCTGTTGTTACAACAGTACTTATAAATCAAGAGAAGACTATACAATACTTTCTCATAAATGACTAACCATACAAATTTAAAAGTTGGTCTATTCAATGCTGGGTCCTTGAACACTGGACACGAGGAGTTCATTGCAGCCGTTGAGGAACTAGCACCAGATGTATTGGCCATAAACGAAACCTGGCTAAGACCGGGTCATAGCGACACGGCACCAAGACTTCTTAACTACAAATTGTACCATACTCCTAGACTGCGTGGTCGTGGCGGGGGGGTGGGGTTCTACATCCGGAGGGGACTGAACGCTCGCGCATCTTCACACTCTCCCTCTGAGACAGTTGAGCAAATGTGGCTAAAGGTACGGCTCTGTAATCAGGACATTATCATTGGCACTGCTTATCGTCCGCCAAAACAGGACATGAACGTTTTTTTTGAGGCTATTACTGACTCGCTGGCTTCCCTTCCCAAACAAGATGGCCTTATACTACTCGGGGATTTTAACGTAGACCTTCTTGATTCTGGTAGTGGTAAGGTTAGACTTTTTGAGCAATTCTTAAGCAGCACAAATTTGAGGCAAATTGTCAACGAGCCAACCCATTTAACTCAGCATGGTTACAGCCTCATAGATGTCATCTGCACTGACATAACAGTTCTTAACATCACAGTTCACACTCCAGACTTGGGAAGGCATGCTATGCTTACAGCAGCTTTCAAAGTAAAAAAGGAAAAGCCATCACCACAGTGGGTAACTTTTAGACCCCTCAAAAACATAGTTCCTGAGCTTTTTACTGCTGACCTTGACTCTATCAATTGGGACCACTTCGAACAAACAAATTTAAGTGTTGATGCATTGGTTGGAAACCTAACATCTTCTCTCAAAGCACTTTTTGACCTCCATGCCCCTGTCAAAACAAAAAAATTCAAATCTCCACCACATCCCTGGATCACTGACACGGTGAAATCAATGATGCGCGTAAGAGATGCTTATCATGATAAACACAAAAAACACAAAACTCCATCCTCCAAATGCAGCTACATTTTTATGAAACACCAAGTGATTGAAGCCATTGAACGTGAAAAGACAAGTTATTTCACGATTTTTATCAACAGCAACATACACAACTCCAAAAAGTTGTGGCAAAACCTAAAGAAGAACATACTTCCAAACAAAAAGGCTACAAATGATCTGCCACCCTCGTTTGATAACCCCGACGCTATCAATAGACACTTTCTCCAAACACCAGGTGAAAACTATTTACCCATCTCCCACCTCACCTTTTTTGAACATCATAGGCACACCGCAGCTGGGTATTTCAAACTTCAACCGGTTGACGAGAAAGTGGTTCTCAAAGCCATCAAGGGTCTTACTTCAAATGCCCAGGGAGGTGACAATATCTCATTGGAAATGCTGCTGCTTACATTGCCTCAGTCATTAAAAGCAATCACCAACATAATTAACCGCTCGATAACAGACAGTACTTTCCCAGCAGATTGGAAAAAGGCTCTGATAAAACCTTTACCTAAAACTACCCAGCCCTCATCCTTGAGCGAGCTTAGACCCATTAGTATACTCCCCTGCACCTCTAAAATTTTAGAGAAAATAGTGTGCGATCAACTTACCAAATATCTCGAGGATCACGATTTACTACCTCAACTACAATCTGGCTTTCGCAAGGGCCGAGGTACTGCAACTGCTCTCTCAGATGTTGTGGATAACCTCCTCGCCGCACAAGACCATGGAATGGTCAGCGTGTTGATACTGTTGGACTATTCCCGCGCTTTTGACTGTATTAACACATCCTTACTGTTATCTAAGCTGGCTTACTACGGTTTCGACACAAGCGCTATAAGATGGTTCTCCAGTTATCTCACGGACAGAACTCAATATGTGGAGCTGACAGCGGCTGATGGGAGAAAATCACATTCTGCGGCTCTTCCAGTCCTGAGAGGGGTGCCGCAGGGTTCCTTGCTCGGCCCGATCCTTTTCATTCTTTACACTGCTGACGTGATTGACTGTATTCGAGAATGTCGATACCATTTATATGCGGATGACATACAACTCTACTACTCATTCAAGCCATCTGAAACAAACCACGCTGTTGAAAGAGTGAACGAAGACCTTGCACGAATTTCAAAGTGGTCGCTTTCCAACTGCCTTGCTCTGAACCCACGAAAATCAAAACTGCTTTTAGTGGGCAGCAAGAAAAACATTAAAAAGTTCAATGGTACAACACTACAAATCCACATAGATGGAACTACCATTGAGCGGGTCGACAAAGCCAAAAGTCTTGGACTCACACTAGATAGCAACCTCAATTTTGAGACACACATATCTGAAGTCACACGTAACTGTTTTTACAGGCTGAAAATGCTCTACAAGATCAGGGGGGTGATTTTGTAATTTTGTTGCAATCAACTCTGACAGAAATCGCACTTACATCGCTGCTTTAGTAAGAACCAATGTGACAACTATCTTAACTAAAGCTGCAATGCAACCGCGCTTTCAATCGATTTCAATCGAGAATTGTTAGCAACAGCTTTACGTAATCAAGGTACCGGCCATACCTATCCGAAAAGCTCAGAATAATACTTTGTGAGTCTTTAATTCTATCCAAGTTTAACTACTGTGCCACTGTCTATGGCCCCTGTCTTCTCGCTAGGTCAGACCGGCTCATACAGAGAGTACAAAACGCATGCGCGCGTTTTTGTTTCCATATTCCGCCACGAACACACATCAGCCCTTTTCTAAACTCAGCAAGCATGCTTAAAATGAACGCACGTAGGAAGGTCCTTCTAGCTTCCCTTTTGTTTGGGATAATCAACACAGGCAAGCCAAATTACCTCTTTGCTAAGCTGGAGCCAGCATTTACCCATAGTAGGTTCTTAAAAAGATCGTGCACTCATGTCTTCTCTATACCTAAACACCACTCTTCGGCCTTTCGTGGATCTTTCAGATTTGCCGCCTCGAAGTGCTGGAATGACATTCCTCCTCCATACCGAGATCTGAGAACAAAGCAAATGTTCAAAAACTGCCTAAAACGACACCTTATCTCATTACAACAACAAAATCACTTGTAGGCACACTTAACCAAACAAACACCCACCTTTGTTTATTCTCGTCAGGCTTGACAAAATATGTCTGTCTAACACTGGAACTCGAGGCAGACGGCATTTCCTTTCCTTTTCTTTTCTTTATCATAATTCTTACATTTCATATAGGTATAATAGCAATGGCCAAGCCAGCTAAGCCATAGAAAACATTTAGTACGCACTTTCTGTAGACAAACAGCTGTTATTTGTAAAATATTGTTTATTTATTGCTTCTTTTTGTTTGTTAGGAATAATTTTTCATAAGTTCTTTAGTTAGTTTCTGTTAAATGTATTTATTTTGTGATTTGTTTTGTTTGTCAAATAGAGATGGGTAGATCCGGTTGGAAACGCATCAGTGGACCTGCATCACATGCCACAGTAATGGATGTACATCCAACGACCAGTCGGATTCCGTTCACCCTGGAGCGGATTGCACAGCGGTTCATAGAGTAACTCATAGGTTGTGGAACTGAATCACGGGATTACGGACCACGGGGGGAGGTGCGGTGCGGCGGGGCGGCGGCGGCGGGCCGGAGTCGGTGTGGGACCCGCGCGTGGGGATATGCATCGTTCGTTCGCGCGGGTGTGAGTGATTCAATTCATTTCAAATTACTCCTGTTCTCAAATTATCTAGCTTCAAACTTGTTGTTAGGCGTATTTTTTATTTATTTAATTTTTCAATTGTTATCAACCCAATGGGATTTTTTGTTTATGTTTGATTATTAGATTTTTTTTAGTTCTGTTACCAAGTTAGGGGATTTTTGTTTTTTTTTAACTTTTTAATTAGAGATTATTGGTAATTCATGATTATTACAAAATATATATGAGACTGATTTGTCCCATACTATTTTTATTTCTTATTTATCCTGGTCAATCCGCATTCCGTCCCAATTCCGTCCGACTCCGCCTTAAGGTGCCCATACACGGTACGATCCGTCGCTACGATCATCTGAAACGATATCGTGACGATGTATCGCAACAAAACTGCCGCTCACACATGAAACGATTGGTCGTCACGATCGATCATTTGCTGGTTTGAAAAAACAGAGTGACGACGTGTTCAAATAATTCAAGACGTGACTACAATGGAAAACGAACTTCTTTTTCTTAGTTTTGTGGCAGTAACTTTGATTCGGTTACGGAAAAAAAGAAACAAACCTAGAAAAATGTGGGTTAAGAAATGGCTATTAAAACGACATCAGTACTCGCATGTAAATATTTTAAAAGAATTACGGTTCCATCCAAAAGACTGGCACAACTACATGAGAATGACTGAACCTACGTACCTAAAATTATTGAAATTAGTATCACCTAAAATACAGAAGCACGATACAAACATGAGGCAAGCTGTCAGTATTCACGAACGCCTTAGTGCAACTTTGCGTTTCCTAGCCACTGGACGATCCTATGAAGATCTAAAGTTCTCATCTATCATTTCACCACAGTTACTGGGGAGAATCATCCCAGAAACCTGCGCCGCCATTTACGAAGCATGTCACGACTATTGTAAGGTATGTACTGCAATAAAACATAAATCATTCTTAATAGTTATAATCATTTATTTTCCATTCATATAGGCAGTTAAACATGGTAGGTACATAGTTAAACATTAGGATTGAAAGTTTTCAAAAAAATAAATTAAATTTTGTTCTTTTGCACCTGACAACTGTTCTCCCGTAGGTCTCTGTCTGGCTTGGAGTAAAGGTGGAGTTTGAGGTTTGGAGGACTGATTTTCAGGAATGTGTAACAGTGTAGTCTGTTCTTCTGGTGGTGTCTGAATTTCTTGTTGATTTGAAGGAATGTTCTGTGACAAATGAGACTGTGAGAATGGAGACTCCTGAGGTTGAGAGTATGGAGACATCTGAGATTGAGAGTAGGGAGATGTCTGTGGTTGATAGTGTGAAGAAGTGTGAGATTGAGAGTATGGGGAAGTGTTAGGTTGAGAGTAGGGAGATGTCTGTGGTTGATAGTGTGAAGAAGTGTGAGATTGAGAGTATGGGGAAGTGTTAGGTTGAGAGTATGGAGATGTGCGAGGTTGAGAGAATGGAGATGTGCGAGGTTGAGAGAATGGAGAAGTATTTGGTTGCCAATCTTGGGAAGAGTTATTTAAAATATTATTTACTCTACTTACACATTGTCTATTCAGGTTCCCAAGTTCGGCTTCTAACAAGGTTTCATTAATAATTTTTTCCGCCTAGATCCGTTGATCTTTAGGTAATGATTTTAATTTAGAAGCTTCAGTTTTTCCAAATATGTCACATGTATTGTCAGGTTTAAGAGACAAATTTTTTTTATTTATATTGTCAAGAGTTAAATCTATTGTTGAATTTGACACCTGCGAAGATTTCTTGCGCTTTAATTGACTTGGTGTAGGTGGAGGTGGTAAAATATCGTCATTTTCAGCTTGAGTTCCACTTGGTGACGGATTTTCGTTGGCATCTTCATGTTGTTCCTCTGTAATCGTCTGTAATAAAAGAAATTTGATTTGTTTCAGTTACCTTCGAATGAAAGTGAATGGAAAGCAATTGGAGCTGATTTCGAAAAACGATGGAATTTTCCCAATTGTCTTGGCGCTGTTGATGGCAAGCATATTAAAATAAAGCCGCCGCCTGAATCTGGTTCATATTTCTTTAATTATAAACACTTCCACAGTCAGGTTCTGATGGCAATTGCTAATGCTAATTATGAGTTAATTTATTTTCACTTTGGTACAAACGGCCGAGTGTCTGACGGTGGGGTTATAAAAAATACAGATTTTCATCAAAAACTTATAAACGGTACATTGGGGTTGCCACAACCAGATTCAGTGAATGGAATAACGCTTCCTTATGTGTTTGTTGGAGATGAAGCTTTTGCTCTAAGGAATAATTTTTTGAAACCATTTAATAAGTCACAGCTCAATGAAAAAAGAAGAATTTTTAATTACCGTTTATCCCGAGCAAGACGCATAATTGAAAATGTATTCGGAATTTTAGTTGCTCGGTTTGGAATACTGAAAAATGGAATAAATTTGGACTTAGATAATATTACTCCAGTGGTGATGGCTTGTTGTGCACTACATAACTTTTTACGCCGGGAAAATCCAGACACCTACTCCCCGCAAGATAGCTTTGATAGAGAAAACTATGAAGTTGGAGAGATTGAAGAAGGTCTACATAGTAACTTGATTGGTCTCGAGAGAAGAAGGGGATCCGGTTTTCACTCAGCAACAGAAAATAGAAATTTGTTTGTAGATTATTTTAATGGAATCGGTGCAGTTCCTTGGCAGAACAATTATGTGTAGCACTTAAGTACATAAGTTAATTTAAGTTGGAATTTAAATAAAGATTTGTACTCACCGACTTTGTGGAACTTTCTCCTTCACGTGGCATTTCTTGGTCTTTTAAGAACATTAAATTTTCAAAATATGACAGTTTAGGCGAATAAACTTCGTCAGCACTGCTTCCGGATAACAGCGAATCATTCTGTTTCTTCAATTCTTTACGAAAGACTGTCCTTAGGTTATTAATTTTCTTTTTAACTTTATTCAAATCAGCAGTTCTGTCAATTATTTTCATTTTCTCCAAAAGTACATTATAACACACCGTTCTCTTCACGTTGTTGTGATAATCTTTATGTCTTATTTTCCATAAAGGCTCTTGTTCTCTGAATAATTCAATAAATTCAATCAAATCGTCGTTACTCCATGTAGTCATTTTGTTGTTTCGTTCGTCGAGTGTAGGCTAGGTACGTAGACAATAGACATGCAGCGCGTGCGGCGGCCGGCGTTGACTGAGACAAAAATCGAATCGTTGATCGCAAGGCGCCATACACTGTCGATTTATCGTTACGATTGGTCTGATAGCAAGGGATTCTGTGACGACCTCCGATATCGTTTGCGATCAAGTAAATCGTTAACGATGTGAACATACACTGGCGATCCGTCGTTTTGATCGGTCTGCAACGACGGATCGTACAGATCAATCGTACCGTGTATGGGCACCTTTAGGGGATAGAGGTTCACGATCACGACGGACGGTTAGTCTGCCGCCGCCGGACCCATATGGGTCCGACGGACACGGGACCTGGATGTACATCACCAGAGCTGGATGTACATCCTGATGCAACTCCTAATTAAGAGCGGACCTACCCATCTCTATTGTCAAATTGTAAATAAATTTTTCAATTGACAGCTCGAGTCTGACAGCTCACAGCCACAGATCAAAAACTTCGGTTCGGTTACCACAGGCTATAATAATCACTAGCATAGATTACATTTTAATTTTACTTTTGTCGCAATACAAATTTTCTTTTATTGTATTTTTATTAATTTGTGATTGTTTAGCTTTGTCTTGTGTAGTTTTATCTAAGTATTTTATCTTGGACGTGTCCGTGCGCACTAGTAGGCCCTGCCAGAATACCAGCGTTGCCGCAAGGCAACACTATGCTGAGGCAGGGACCTTTTTGACCCAAGGGCCACAAATGTATATTTTTTCTTTCTTCTTTTTATTGTTCTGTGCTATCTGTGTACCAACTTACTATAACATCACTGTTTTGTTATTTTTTGTGTTGTGTGGTCTTTGGTTAAAATAAATACTTTCTCTCTCTCTCTCTCTCTCTCATATTATATATTAACGTGCAAGCGGTGCAAGGCTTCGATTGATACTGTGGAGAAAAAACGACAGAACGCAATCTGTCGCGACACAATAGTGTGCATACCCACCGAAACGACACAACGCGACACGACACAACACAACACAAAAGTATATTTCCGTCTTAAGCCGCGTCCGATAATTTGTTTGGACCTTCATTTATGTTTATTTTAAAATGCCTTTATTTTTCGTTTTTAGACTTTTTTCAACCCGCATCATGCAACATGCATACAAGCAGTGCATGCAAGCATTTTTTTCTCTTTAATTAACTTTTAATTCTTTAATCAAAATTATCACGCACAACTTGTTGCCGCATTTTACATTTATCTAATTCCATCTAATTTCTGCTTAAGGTAATCATATTCATTAGACAGTTCATGGGTGCGATTGCGTAAGTTAATCGTATTTTTGGGAATCAGAAGCCGAGATTATTAAAAAAAAAGACAATTTACAAACCGAAACGTAGTTTACTTAGATTTTAATTTAACACAAACATCAACTTAAATCAACCTTTATTCCGCAAACAATTCGAAATAAAACACTTCACTTCACCAAAAATAGCAAATAACTAAAATAGGACACGACTCACTGCAAATTGCGCCGATCACCCGACAACCGCTACGCACGACAGCCAACCGTCAAATGACTGAACGCTCCGACGGCAGCCGTATTTATAGGGGTTGCCGTGTGACGTCACAAAGTGAAAGTTTACACCTAACACGGCCTATCCTGAAGGTGCACCGTCCTCGGGCACGTTTTCAGCGGGGTCTTGAGCCTGGGCAGCCCCACTCGAACAGCCGGCCAGGGTCACTGGAGAGCCAGCATATTCATCCTCATCCTCGTTTGCTTCCGACTGATGTCTGAAGTCATCAGGAGCAGAAGATGGTCCGGCTTCAGCGTCATCCTCATCGTCATCGCTATCTGTTAAAGAAAAATAAAGTTTAGTTAAAAGCGCCACAGGCGTCTTGCCTAGTCTTTCATTCATCACGCATCTGAGGCCCTCTTTCAACCAAACACACAGTATCGAAAAAAATATCCAACGTCAAACATTCATCACGATAGCATACTTCACCAGACAGGTATGCCATCCATTCTCATACTTGGTACGATCGTACGAAACCACCCCACACGTTAACAACGTGTCTGCAGGACCGAAGTCCAATACACATACAGCGATGTGTCTGCAGGACCGAAGTCCAATACACGTTAACAACGTGTCTGCAGGACCGAAGTCCAATACACATACAGCGATGTGTCTGCAGGACCGAAGCCCAACATGCGCGGTGTCGCGCATCTGCAAGGCCGGGTCTATCTCGATCCGGGCCCACAGGTGAGCGTCCTCTATTGAGGCGGCAGCCCACGGCAGCTTCCACCAGGACCAGGCTCCTCCAGCCACGGACAGGCACACCTCAAACTTTAGAAACTCACACATACTCATACATACGCGTGAATAGGTTCTGTAACATAGAAACACAGGTTTACGTTTTGAAACTTACTTTCGAAAAATGCTGCACAACTTTCAGGACACCATTCCCCTTTCCAGGGCACCATATATTGTGCCGCGGCTTGAGTAGTCTTGCCACGTGCACCACCAAGCAACTTAAGTTCGTAGCGGTCGCTTGCCAAAACCTTTACGACGCGGTATGGGCCTCGCATACCCGAGTCGAGCTTGCCCGTCGATTGTGAGTATTTGATAACAAACACGTGGTCATCTTTCTTAAAAACTCTAGGAGAACGGCGATTGCGATTAACATATGAATCTTGCTGCTGTTGATTTTTCTCAAGCAGGGCCTTGGCTCGCTCTCTGCATATCTCCCGCCAAGCTTCACGGTTTGGATTTGCATTTTCAATAGCAACATCTCGTATTAGCGACCGAATAACAGGTGTAGTTGCATCAGTGCCAATAAGTACGTTAAGAGCCGATAACTGGGTACTCTTTTGTTTTGTTATATTGAGCACGAGTTGCATTTTACATAAAGCGTCAGACCATGAGGAATTTTGATAGTGACTATGTACCCGTATTAGGTTAAGGACAGTGCGTACATAGCGCTCGGCTTGGCCGTTAGCCTGATGCATTTCAGGCGTTATGTAGTGGATGTCACAACCTATTTCTGCCATCCAAGTAGTGAATCCAGAGGCTTCGAACATACGACCCCGGTCACAGACAAGGAGTTTGGGTACGCCGAATAATGAAACAGCATAGTTAAAAACGCGTTTGAGCTCATGAGCATCTTGGCGATACATCGGAAATAGCAAACAAAATTTGGTAAAAGAATCTACTAGTACAAATACAAATTTAAAACCGTTGGATTCGGGTAAGGGGCCTAGTACATCGGCATGAACTGTGCTAAACGGAATTTCGGACTTTTGCCACGAAGTGATAGGTTGAAGTGGGGCCCTTGGAACTCTTTTCTTAGAAATGCAAATAAGACAATGTGATGTGTACTTTATGACAAACTGTTTAAGGCCAGGGAACCAAAAATGTTTAAGGATAAGATCCAAAGTTTTCTCAGGCCCTATATGTTCATGTTCGTCATGGAATATGCGTAAAAGGCTAAGGCGATGTCCTTTGGGAATAAAACACAAAAGGCGAGATTCCTCTCCTATTGGAGTGAAACGGTAATAAAGGAGATCATTCCAACAAACAAAACGGTTAGGGTCCAAGAGACCATCCCTGAGTTTCTGTATCAGGTCCTGGGTTTCACTGTCGGCTGATTGCGCCATTTGAGCCCAGTTCAAAGGCCTATCTATGTGGTTGACCTGCGCCACTGGTGGATTCCTGCTGAGGTAGTCAGCGTGACTCATCAGCTGACCTTTCCTATACTCAATGCTGAAGTTAAAATCCTGCAGGTACATCCACCAGCGGGCGACGCGTGGAAGCAGATCCTTCTTGCGCTCGGTGGCCTTCAAGGCATTGCAGTCTGTGATAATTTTGAATTGAACACCTATCAAATAATGCCGGAAATTCTGCAAAGCCTTGACGACCGCCAGCGTTTCTAACTCATACGAGTGGTATCTGCTCTCAGCGCCTTGCGTCACTTTACTAAAGTAAGCAACCACTCGCTTGTTACCATCACTGTGCGTCTGCATCAGTACGGCGCCATACCCAGCGCTACTCGCATCCGTATGGAGTTCTGTGGCTAGATTCGGATCGAAAATTGCAAGTATTGGCTCACTTGTGAGACATTTCAAAAGGTCTTGCCGGACCTGTTCTTGTTCAGGCCCCCATTGGAACTTAACATCCTTCTTTGTAAGGCGAGAAATACTTGCAGTTTTCGTCGCGTAATCCTTAATGTAACGCCGGAAGTATCCCGCCAAACCCAAGAATTGGCGAACCTGTTTCACATTAGAGGGGACAGGTGCATTCACCAATGCGTCTATCTTCCTGGGGCTCGGCCTAACCTGACCATGAGAGATAACGCGGCCCAGATATTCGACCTCTGTAGTTAATAACGAACACTTTCGAAGATTGATCGAAAATCCGGCTTCGGTGAGGGTCTTTAATACGTCACGTAATAGATTAATTCCTTCCTCGATAGACATACTCAAAAGGAGTACATCATCTATATACACGAGTACGTTGCCGGCTTCGATAAATCTTCGAAGTGTGTTGTTAATTATCCTCTGGTACACGGTAGGTGAGTTACATAAACCGAATGGCATTTTAAGGTATTCGTAATGCCCCTCGGGCGTTACGAATCCTGTTTTGTGAATAGAAGCCTCATCGATGGGGATTTGGTGGAAGCCTGATGCCATGTCCAGGCTGGTGAAGAATTTAGACCCTCCGAGCCTGTCTATGTGGTCCTCTATCAACGGAAGTGGATACCTATCCTTAACCGTGATGCGGTTGAGAGCTCGGAAATCAACACACATCCGGTCGGAACCGTCTTTTTTCTTCACCAGGATGATGGGGCTGGCATACTCCGAATCCGACTCCCTAATTATGTTTTTATCTAACAAGTCTGTCACTATTTCCCGTACTTTAAGCTTTTCTTGATAAGATAGTCGGTAAGGGTGGTAGGCTACCGGAGTATCATTCGTCAAATTAATTTGCATTTTACCTGTCTTGACGGTAGTTGAAGCAGTACCCGAAATCAAATACGGAGCGAAACTATTTATAACTGACATGAGTAAATTATATTCGGTACCTTGAAGAGGTGTATCTACTTTGTCAAGCTGTTGCAAAGAGTTAATCTTATTTAAGACGGGAGTGTGCGTTAAGTACTGACCATGCTTGGTTCTAATGAAAGTCACTCCGTCACGATTTAACACGTCTGTTCCAATTATAATAGGCGTATTCATGTACGACGAAGGAACAATAACAAAATCAACATCCAATGCTATACTTATAAACTCAACTGTGAGAGATATTGATTCGCGGGCGATGATTTCGTTATTACTTATTCCTTTAAGAACGCAGTACGTTTGCTTACGGGGGCCGGAAAAATATTTAACCACCGATGATGACATAAGAGACACGTTAAGCGCACCACTATCTATCAAAACGTCTACAGGAATGCCTTGTATCACGGCCGTACAAATATCATTACTTCCGGAAGCACTAGCAAGTTCTTTACAGAGATTGACGTTTCGTTGGTTCACACGGTTACCCGATCTAGATTTTGCAAAACACTCGCTCTCTTTATGACCGATTTTCTTGCAAAATGTACAGGTTAACTTAGTCGGAGCGTCAGAACTAGAAGGTTTCGGTTTTTTGGGACAGTTAAAACTTATATGCCCGTTTTGACCACAAGAAAAGCATTTATTATTGGAGCGATCAATATTTCGTTTTTTTGTATTATTACTTGTAGGTTGTACTCGGTTATCTTTATTTCGATTAGGTTTGACGTAAATAGCCAAAAATGATACCAAATTTTCTGTGGTCAAATCGGCATTCGCGGCAGCAGCCCTAACCTGAGCGTCATTTATACCACGAATCACAACCTGCACCATAAGCTCCTCGCTCAAGCCTTGCACTATACGCAGGCGCAGCAGTGAGCGACGAGCGTATTCGGCATACGTTGCGAATCTGTCGGACGTGGTATTCATGACCTCGAAAAGAATATTCGCATAGTCGAGCTTTCGAGGGCAAAGGGACCTAAATTCCTTTACGAAATTAGACCAGGAACGGTCGTTAGTGGTCCACTCGTTTAACCAGGTTTTAGCATCTCCTTTTAAACAGTGGGCCACCCGCGACAAACATTCCAATTCGCTCCAACGGTTGGCTGACTTGGCGCGTTCGACCTCGCTACACCACACCTCAAAGTTATGAACAGATGGGTCAAAGTTAGACACATAATAATTTTGTGGTTTAGTCTGATTAATTAGCACAAGCGCATCAGCAATTGCCTGCGCTGCCGATGGAACAACATTTTCACGTTGAGGTGTGGCGCCACGATGCGGCGGTAACGGAGTTTGGGACACACTCATGGCACTTTCCTCGATCGCACTCAATCTTGACATAATCGCGCCTAAAGTTCTCTTAACGGAATCGTCACGCTCATGCGACCTAGTCGGCGTCCTATAGCGACGTGAACGAGAGCGAGAACGTGAACGTGGCTTACGATGGTGACGACGCGATTTGCTGCGTGCACGTCTAGCTTTACGAGGTGGTGATTCGTCTGAATCATCACGTGAACGTGAAGGTCGCGGCATGTTTTCGAAATAAAGGTTGATTGTTCAGAAAGAAATTCAAATTTAACGGTTATTCAACGAAAAACACAATTTAACACTATTTTGATTTTAACCGTCACTTGTTTTGAAATTATCAGAATGGAACTTCAATAAAGTGGACGAAAGCCAATCCCACTTCTGATTTTGGGAATCAGAAGCCGAGATTATAAAAAAAAAAGACAATTTACAAACCGAAACGTAGTTTACTTAGATTTTAATTTAACACAAACATCAACTTAAATCAACCTTTATTCCGCAAACAATTCGAAATAAAACACTTCACTTCACCAAAAATAGCAAATAACTAAAATAGGACACGACTCACTGCAAATTGCGCCGATCACCCGACAACCGCTACGCACGACAGCCAACCGTCAAATGACTGAACGCTCCGACGGCAGCCGTATTTATAGGGGTTGCCGTGTGACGTCACAAAGTGAAAGTTTACACCTAACAGTATTTATTTGACAGTTCAAATCGTATTCGATCGGCTGCAATTTGTATGGGATGACCAAGGAAATTATAAGTACTTCGTTGCACGTAGTACTTACAATTTCTTTGGGGATGGATGACATATATTATGATACAATATGAACTGTCAAATGAATACGATTGACTCTACGCAATCACCTAGCATATCGTATTCCATTGGCTGCAATTTGTATGGGATGACATATATTATGATGATAATACAATATGAACATTTGACTTTACGCAATCACCTAGCTAACCTGATTTTTTTTTTCTTATCATCATCACTGACATCAGCCAATCCAGTGTAAAGGTGTGGGCACATTTGTCTGACGCCACGTGTCAACACGCACATTAATTTACTATGAAAACCGATTTCATCTGACGGCGTGTTAACACGTGTTAACGCGTGACGTCAGACAAATGTGCCGCACCTTTATATATAGAGGTTAGTGGTGGTGTGACCCCATTTGTATTCTGTGAACATAACCTTTTTGTTTTCGCTTCGAATTTTGCTTATGCGGGGTCCATAAAGAGTGTTTTGCCTTACACAATCAACAAAAACAGCTCAACATTCAACAAAAAAAATCACAGATCTCGTGCCTTTCACGTCACGACCTTCTGGTACATTGAAAATGAATTTAACAAAATATTTTTTTATTTCATTCTTATAGATATTAATATTTTATTGAAAGGTGACTTATTTTATTGAATTTTTCTAAAATGTTTAAAACGTTTTCTAAAATAACCTAATAAAATAAATTCAAATTCAGCATGCGAGACTCTCGCACCGACTTCATCATCACTCGAATGTGCTATAACAACCCTCATTTTTATTGCAATTGTAAACTATGTTTATTGTTTATAGTGCGAATCACGAAAGATTACCACAAATGGCACCCATCTTCGCATCATAACTCTTGAAGAAAAGACTTAAGACGAATAATATTTTATATACATACAGATATAATATTATTATGGGATATGATGCGTAGATGGGCGCCATTTGTGGTCATCTTTCGTGATCCAAACTATACCTAAGGCATCATCATCACACTCTCATTCAGAGATCGTTGTAAAAATTCATTTGGAATCGCAGATCAAGAGTAACTAAGAAAGACAAATCATGTCTTAGATCGAATAATTTCAAATCTCGAAATTGAAATAACAGCAACCCACGATATAATATTTTGGATCTACTTTTCTGTATCTACTCGTAAGTACCTATTGAGGCCCTTGGCTTAAACCTCTCTTCTGTTCAACTTTCGCTTCAGATTCGTTTATCCATTTACCTACACACAAAAACTCACTACGACGCGACGCCTAGCACGTGTACTGGAGATAACAGCGTCATCTCTTTTGCTCCTACAGTTATTGCTAACACTACTTTCTCTTTCGTTTTCACATAGTAAGCGACGTCACTTACTTGAATATGGACTTATGGAGACATTTCAGCGCAGTCACACTATGATACCGCGCGGCGCCGCCGTATCTAACGATTTAATTAAATCTTTGACTATAATAGATAGATCTGGAATCAGCACTTGCTTCACGCTCTATTCGCGTCATACCATCTGTTGACCTACAAGAGCTACTCAATATCAATATTAAGGTTTTAATATTTTTCATTATTTTTTAGCTTTAAAGCAAATAGACCATGCAACTTATTGGCCCAATTTTTTTAAAGGTATGGTACAGGAATGAAACTTGTTTCCAAGTAAGTATAAATTTTATCATTAGGGTTGACTTTTACTATGGCACCAAAAAATCAAAATTGTTCATTTTTTTTGGCTTCTGTGCAGTTGTAATTTTTATTTCACCAGGAAGGTTTTTTTGGTGTCTTAGTAAAAGTCAGCCCTAGTGATAATATCCTGTACCATACTTTTAAAAGAATTGGGCCAACCCGTCAAGGGAAAAGTTGCATTGTCTTTTAGTAAATAATCGTTGAACCCGCACCCTGATTATCTAAAAAGAAACTATTTAGCGACCGGTTGCATTTGACATACATTGCCACTTTTCTTTGGTAGGTATGTTTTTTTTTCAACCCAAAAAGAAGTAGCAATGGATCACGATCATCTGTGAACTGCAACCAGTCGCTAGGGGGTTTTTAATTAGATAATCAGCCCGCCGGCCTAAGAACAACACGGGCTTCCTCTGGTACAGAAGCCGGCGCGGCGGTGTTGCTCTAAAGAGTTGACAAAAAATGAGGGCGCCACTTTCTATGTGAACACGGCAGTTCAATATTAGTCCTGCTATAAAGGTGGAAACAAATTATCGGACGCGGCTTATGGACGCGGCTTACTGCCGCGGCTGATAGGTATCTGAGGGCCTAGTACGAGTTGGTTTTTTGCTCTCACTTCACTTTTCGAATAGTTAACTATCGTTTCCTCTCTTTCACTCGTTCACTCACTCGCATGATTTCCTCTCTTTCACTCGATACTATTCGCAAAGTGAGGTGAGAAATACAACTCGTACTAGGCCCTCTGGGACTATGAAAATACACTGAGGTGTGCAAACTATCGGACGTAAGTCGCGGACGTAACCATAGACTAATATGACGTCATCGGACGTCCGATAGCTATCTGGCACGCAGGATGTTATTAGAGTGTGCACACTTATCAGCCGCGGCAGTAAGCCGCGTCCATCAGTCGCGTCCGATAATTTGTTTCCACCTTAAGAGCTCATAGTAAGGCCCCTCACGGCTGTTATGTTAACACGTGGCGTCAGACAAATGTGCCCGCACCCTAAATACTAAAAAAACATTATTATAAATTTTTGAATCTGTGACTTCACCTTGTATTTGTTCACTTATTAAGCCTCGATTACATACGCCGATTTAAGGAACCAATTTAGAGTTGCCACTCGTATAAATAAGTTAAATTTTAACAGTGAATTTGCACAAATGACGGAAAGGTCAACAGTTTTTATGATTTTTTATTTTCAATTCTCATCTCCAATCTAAAACAATGTTTACTTTTCCGTTATAGTGTAGATTCGATTTTAAAATCGAACTTATTCTACAATATTTTATTGTGGCAACCCGAAATTGGTTCCTAGCTAGGAAGCTAAATTGGCGTATGTAATTGAGGCAATAATCTGTGGCAACTGTCAACCAAATGTCAGCTGTCAATGCCAAATTGAAGTCAAATTGACATTTCACTTTCATAATTTCGAAAAAGGCAAAGGAATCATTCCCCGCGTTCCGAATCACGGTCACAGCGCTGTTAGCGCGTATCCGACCAAATTAAATAGTCACAAAATATTCCACAAATAGGGTATTTGTGTACCTTCTTAATTTAATGGATTATACGCTAACAGTGCTGTTGGCGTGATTTGGAACTAGGCAATTAATAGAGTGATTCAAGAGGAAGGTTTTTAAGTAATATAGTCATGGTGTCAAATTCCACAGTACACCGAAGCCAAGCGAGTGCGGGGGCCCTACCGCCCAACTCAAAGCGATAGCCAAAGCGATAGCTAGACTCGTGTTATGATATGACAAGGACGGACATTGCACTAACGTCATCAACCAAAGCCAGAGTAAAAGTCCGTCCTTGTCATCGTGTTATGATATGACAAGGATGGATATAGTCTAGCTATCGCTCTGGCTAAAGCTTTGAGTTGGGCGGTCCAGGGGCGGGTCGCTAGTCTATAATAAAGAAACATTACGGAAACAACGATTCATTGATAAACGTTCCGTTAAGGTTAACGCACATTTAGGCGGGTCGCAACGGGGCGGGCCGGGCCGCAGCGCATCGCAAAATGCTCCTATAGCACACTGTGACGGGCCGGGCCGCATCGCATCGACGGACATGAGTACAGTGGTGCCAGCTTAGGGTAATTTACCCTAGATTTAGGGTAATAATTATCCGGCAGGGTAATTATTAGGGTATAGATTTTCCTACGATATCTCTTAGGCTAAATCTTGTGTTAACTTTACTCTTACAAAAACAATGTTAGGCAAAAGAGACCGGTACCTTGATTACGTAAAGCTGTTGCTAACAATTCTCGATTGAAATCGATTGAAAGCGCAGTTATATTGCTGCTTTAGTTAAGATAGTTGTCACATTGGTTCTAACTAAAGCAGCAATGTAACTGCGATTTCTGTCAGAGTTGATTGCAACAAAATTACAAAATCACCCCCCCGGGGCCTTTTATGCTAAAGTTGTATACCTTTTAAAATCTTTAATCTGTGATTCATAATCTGCTGTACTTTTTAGGGTTACGTAACCTAATGCCAAAAAACGGAGCCCTTATAGAATCGTCATGTCTGTCCGTCCGTATGTCACAGCCACTTTATTCTAAAAGTATTAAGAGAAGAAGTGCTACTTCTAATAAATGTATGACAAAAAAAAAATATAGTGATGCAGAGGATCACTGACGTCTATTATACAAGGACGTCAGTGCAGAGGATACTTTCATTGTTATGTGCCATAATAATATTGAAAAATATTCATAGGTATTTTTTTATTTCTAAGGCTGGCCCCAGACCTACCGGTTCCGTTTCTTTGCTTTGCTGTGCTACCTTGCTTGAAAGACCGCCGGCCAACTAGGGTAATTTTCAATCTATCGCATTTTGGGACTAGACCAAATTGGCAAGATAGCCATTAGCTTGGTTTTATCAAATATCATCGCCTGGATTGCGAAGTAGGAAGCTTTTAGGAGATATGCCACCCTGAACATGGACTCCGATCGTTAAAAATAACTCGATCGCTTATTTATACAAGATGTTTGGTAAAGCCTTATAAAACTGAATATGGTAGATAGGGACCATAATAAAACTGAACAACTTTTACTATGGGACCAAATCTGAAATCGCGAAAAGAATGAACTGTTTCATACATTTTGATAATTTCGTTATTAATTTTTGTATAAAACAGCAGTTTTTTTTTAAAACGAAAACTAAAACTTCTCATCGCACCCCAGACGACGATATTTGATAACACCAAACTAATGGCTATCTTGCCAATGTGGTCAGGTCAAAATATGCGATAGATTGAAAATGAGCCTCTTGGCCGGCGGTCCATGGTAGAACAGCAAAGCAAAGAAACGAAACCGGTAGGTCTGGGGCCAGCCTAAAGGAAAAAAACAAGTAAGGAATTTTTACAAAATTATATAGGATATCTTATCTTTTTCCCAATCTTTTATACGACTAAGAAAGTTTTGGGGTATTTTCGGATGACTCCCGATCGATAAATCCGCCTGCTATAGCACACTGAGTCGGGGCGCACAGCGGGGCGGGGCGGGCCGCATCGCATCGCAACAAAATGCGCGACGGATTATGCGGCCCGCTCCGCCCCGGCATAGTGTGCGATAGTTCATATAAAATGTATGCGAGCGATTTGAGCGGATTTTTGCGATGCGGCCCGCCCCGCTGCGACCCGCCCAAATGTGCGATAACCTTTAAACTTCAAAAGCAGAAAGCCATAATGAAAAACATGGCTGCATAATTTATAAAAAGAACCGCATCCAAATCAAATCCAAATCCGTTGCGTAGTTTTGAAGATTATGGATATAGAGACAGAGAAAGCGACTTTGTTTTATTCGTTAATTAATAAAGGCGTATACATAGTGTCGTTGTGTTGTGTCGCGAGTCGCGAGGACTCGCGACAGAAGCGTATCGGTCGGTGTAGTGTGTCGACATGATTGCATGCAGTGTGTAGTGTCGAGTCAATGTGTTTCTTTCTTCTAGCCATAACAATTTGTTATTAACAAATGTATGAAACCGATACGCTTCTGTCGCGCTTCTGTAGCGCTAGTAACGAGGTTATTGAGTTTAAGAAATAAATTAGGCAATCGAATGAAAAATATTTAATACAATCAAGAGTTTAGATTAATGTATTTTTTTACTTTATTTCAACGATATGTTAAAACAAGTTTAGATACGTTACCCGCGCTCCACAATGGCAAGACGAAAGTCAGGTAATTGCCCGACTTTCAATTAGTCAGGCACAGGCTCGTGACACGTAAACACACACCACTCTCGTCAGTCAGACACTAAAAAACCGTGACATCCTTATCAAAAATGCCTTCCTGCGTCTTTAAACGATGTGAAAATTATACACCAACAGTCAGAGATCGGAAAAATGTTTCATTTCATACGTAAGTACTGTATTTAACCGTAAAATGTATTTTCGTATTTTGTATTACTCTAATCGGCCATTTTTTACAAAGAGCGAGCATTGCGACTTTCACTCCTATGATCGCGCCAATGAGCATGCAGCGTATCAGACGAAACTTATGATGTCTGTTTATCTCATTCTAACGACAAGTATTCCGTATGGTGGCGTTCATTTTTGTCCCTCTCTCGACATAATAATGTCAATGTGTGTATCTGCAGCCTACCTGTCGCTGTTTTAAATTGCATGATGTTGGCGCATGACGCATCTAAACTTGTTTTGACATATCGTTGCTTTATTTACATAAGATTGACTAGTGATACATTTCAGTGAGGTTTTATTAATATTTACATTTAAAAACCTTAGAGCTAATGATAAATATTCAACTTTTTATGAATTTTTACCCACTTGACTAGAAATATTTAAAGACAATATAGACGACCTATAATATTTAGTAGGTAGGTTGTTAGTGTTAATGTTAATAAATGAACCAAAAATGGGAAAACCTTAACCTTAGGCGACGGCTACACGCATGGTAAGGAAACGTACCCAACCCATACTACGTTAAGGGGGGGAGGAGGGAGGAGGTCTTGAAAATACCACGCTTAGTCACAAGGGCGGGGGAAGGGGGCTTAGGTTTTGTCACGTAGTCACGATGGAAATCTAGTTCATTTTCGAGCTGTATTTATGGCGTGCAACGAAAAATTTTGACCATCACACCACACCATCGAAATACGTAGTAATACATTTCGGTGCATCACACTGACCAACTTTTATTGGGTGCGATTCGGTTGCCATAAAAACAGTTAATCTAATTTCAATGTCACTAACGTTGACTTCATCTAATTTTTATTTGACCTAAAAATCTATGACATAATTTTTATTTAACCTATTATTCATTTGTCATCATTATTATTTGCCATATTTACATTTGCTCTAACGGTTATATCCCATAAGTATCATTTGATATATTGCTTTTTTATCTAACTTACATTTCATATAGGTACATATCATTTGATCTAATTTTACATGTTATAATCAACTTTTACTATAAAATAGAAATAACTAGCTTTTGTTATTATGATGCTTGCTTGATTATCAAATCCACTAATGTTTAATGTACTAACATCTATTAGCATACATATATTATGACACAACAATGACTAGACATGCAAGCAAGCATACAAGCATGCATGTAGCTTGCCAGTAGGTTAGGTTAGTGTTTTGACCACTCGCATGCTTGCATGCTTGCTTACATGCTGCATGTTTGCCTGCTTGCAGGCTTGCTTGCTTGCTTGCAAAATGCTTGCCGGGGGGTGCAGGGGGGCTGGCCCCCCTGCTCGGGGGGGTCGGGGAGCCTGAGGCCCCCCGCTATAAAGAAAAACTTTTGATTCACCTACCAGTAGGTTAGGTTAGGTTAGTGTTTTGACCACTCGCAGCGGAGCGAGCGAAGCGAGCGGAGCTCCACAATGCTTGCATGCATGTTGCATGCTTGCTTGCATGTTGCATGCTTGCTTGCATGTTGCATGCTTGCTGCATGCTTGCTTGGATGCTGCTTTGCATGCTGCATGCTTGCTTGCATGCTGCTTTGCATGTTGCATGCTTGCTTGCTTGCTGCATGCTTGCTTGCTTGCTGCATGCTTGCTTGCTGCATGCTTGCTTGCATGCTTGCATGTTGGGTGCTTGCTTGCAAAATGCTTGCTGGGGGTGCAGAGGTCTGGCCCCAGGCCCCCCGCTATAAAGAATAACTTAATGCACCAGGTAGGTTAGGTTAGGTTAGTGTTTTGACCACTCGCAGCGGAGCGATACTGTAATGTTTGCAGTAAGCTAACTTTTTCAGAGCAGAACCCTTTATGGAGGATTTAAAGCATGGGTGTAGTTAAAAATATATAAGTAATGAAATCATATTTTTAGGCTATGCTTGTTTTTATAGCATTTTAATCATAGGTCTAATAAAATTATTTTAAATGTTGAATAGAGTAAATGAATGTTATATGAAATGTGCTTTATATCATCTATTAATTATATCAAATGATTATTGTGTCAAATAATTTTTATATTACATGTATTTAGGTCAAGTGAAATTATATTAACTGTGTGTTATATTATTTGATAGGTATGTCAAATGAAATTATATGAAATGTTATTATATCTTCTGATCGTTAGTGCATGTAAATTTAGGTCATACATTACACACCCTTTTCGTGCGTTTTTCTTTCGACGCAGAATATGGTCGCTAATTTCGTCCGCGGCCGGCGAATGTCCATTTGGTTCAGCGGGTTAGGACGCAGACCACAAGAAATGAGTGTTCTGAGTTCGAATCCCGCTCAGTGACTTACTTTTTTTTATATGTTTGTTTAAGTTTATATATTTTTTTTTATTGTTTTTAGACAAGTTTAAAAAATTTAGTTAATGTTGCTTTCTAGTTTTTATTTTATTGAGACTTGTGAAGCAATAGTGCAAAACAAAAAATTACCGATACAAATTTTAAACACAGTTTTTCGGATAAGTTTTATGACGCCATCTCTCGGATGATGCCACCAAAACTAACTACTACGCCTCGCAGAACTTACGAGTTATGTAATAAGAGAAATTGACAATAGATGGCGTTGCTCTGTGAAAAGTCCTGTAAGGTTGAGATTACGAATATCGAATTAAACATCACATACTCGTACATTGCTCTGATCCCAAAGTAAGTATCTAAAGCACTTTTGTTATCACCTAATCACCACCATATTACAATAAATAATAAGCTCGGTTCACCCAGATATTTTTTATATGAAACAGTAGATTTTTTTTTTCGCTATTTCAGAGTTGGTCCCGTCACTGACCTGAAAATTATTTTTTTCTTATGCTTATATAGAGATCAATGGGTCCCATCCCATAGTAAAAGTTACTCAGTTTGATGGTCCGAAGCTAAACAGTTTTCCCATTTTTTTTAGTTCATTCTATTTCTGTTTTATGTTAACCAAAAAACACGACACACTTTCAACATTAAAACGAAAGGAACCGTAATTTAAACCTATAACCACAGAATATATAAAAGTAACATTAAAATTTCAATCGATATCATCATCTACATCTGAAGATTCCTCTTTGGTATCATCGCCTTTGGCTATCTTCGTATCTTCAGATCCTGCATGGAGATTCTCATAAACTCGTTTCAAATTCTTCATTATATAGGAGGTGCCGTTCAACCTTCCCGATTTAGAACCTTGTTCGAAATTTTTGTCAGGGCCGTCGACGTTGATATTCCCTGACCTCACGGGAACGGAAAATGCTGACAAATGTCTTGGTCTCTGACCGAAATCCCTTCCCAGACGCTTTTCCAAGCCAGATTCCTCTGATCTCAATTCTTGGTTCAAATTTGAATCGAGACCTTCGGCCAAGGCCCTTTTCCTGTCGTAAATGTGTCCTGAAACGCGAAGGTCGATGAAAAAATTGAGAGGGTCCACTCCGAACTGGGGATTGTAAAGCGGGGGATACCACATCGGAGGGGGAGGAGGGAGGATTAGATTAGATGGAGGTATAGCCGTCTCTACTGGATTCCTACCGATACATGGAGCAGGTTTGGGCAGCTCTTCAGTTCCGACATCTACAAACGTCGACTGGCGCCCAGGCGGGCCCGGGCTGCCGCTAGACTTCGTCTGCTCAGCCTTCGGTGACATCCTCCTCGGTGAAGGCTCACGCATCCTCTGCTGCTTTTCCACCGTCAGCTCGAGAGGAACCTCGATTCTTGACTCTGGTTCTTTCTTCTCTTCGTCCTGCTTCGGCCAGTCGCGGCGCCACTCATTCTCGTTTTCAGCGAAGTATTTATGAGAGCGTCTCTTGAAACGCCGATGGTAATGAGGCGTTCGGCAGCCATGGCGGGCGTTTACGAACGATCTGAGCATCTCACTGAAGAAGAAAGCATGCGGCTGGAGTGGTAAAGCGCTGTACAGATACGGAGGCGTAGCTGCTAACAAACGAGAAACTAGTTCTGTGTTCCGTATGTCGCGAACATGAGTCTTCGCGGTCCCTTCGGTGGGTGGCTTCTCCTCCTGAACGGAACTCATTTCCTGCAACAAAAATGCACACTGTTGAAATTCAATTCAATCTGCAAATGAGTGAGCTTGCGATCTGTGTAGATTTGAAAGGAGTGAATGCGTCGCGTCGAGTACGAGGGACACTTCTCTTGGGGAACATTTAAACCTCACGAATACGATATTCGTATGAATATACTGGTAAGTATTGTAACAAAAAAAATATCAATTAGGTTAGGAACCTAGAAGGTTCAAACACAAAAAGAGACCACTGGAGAGTGGAGACCAGCCCCATGGAAAATATCTGTAGATACGTACGTCCATGTTGTGCGCATTTATTTGCACAGGAAATCTAGTTTTAATTAAATCTAGGGTTTCTGGTGACGGTGCCGTCATATTACGGCCGTAAATTAGCGGCGTAGAACGTTGTCTATGTAAATAAACAATACGGCGCGCCTATGAAGGCACCGTCATCTGAGTTTTTTGCCAGAGAACGAGCTTATTTATCTCTTTTGAACTAAAATGCATAAAATCGTATTGCAATCGGAGCGCAGTCGCCTCGTGTAAAGGCTGGTGGCGTCCGGAGACACTCAGCCGGTGATTATCGCCCTCGCGAACAATGGCGAGCCATCATCCAGCGTCGCGTCTCATCTCATTGAGAGTCGGTTTCACTGCGACGCCGAATGGAAGTAATCTACGCATTGATAACTGCAATATTATTTAGATGTAGCGGACAAAATGATATTTTGGAGATTACTTATAAAGTATTTTAATCATGGTTTTACAAAAACCTAAATAATTTATTAAGTTCTAAACCAGCGGTCGTCAATAAATAGCAGCCCGCGGCCTGTTTTCGTGCGCTCCGGACTCGGAGCATAGAATAGTCAACTCAATAATTGAATCCTTTATTTTGGGAAGGGCACATGTCCATCAGACAAAATTTTACAGGAGACACAAAAAACCTTGTCTTGAAAAAAAAGTCGATTGAAAGTGAAGAGTTAATGGAAATTTATATACCTAACACAATAGTGTCTGGTGTTCTTGTTTGACTTTTAATTGATTGGAAGTGACAAATTTACTGAAAAAAAAACTTTTTTAAAATCACGTTTTTAAAACGGACTAAATATAAAAAAAATCGGACTAAAAACATTAAAACGGACTAAAAAGTAAAAAATAAATTCTTCTGTAAATATAACCAACCCTACCTACAGAAATTTTAAACCTAAAAACGTGGGGCACATTTTGTAAAATTTATCATCTATATTGTCTTTAGCATGCGCCCCACGTTTTTAGGTTTAAAATTTCTGTAGGTAGGGTTGGTTATATATATTTACAGAAGAATTTATTTTTTACTTTTTAGTCCGTTTTAATGTTTTTAGTCCAATTTTTTTTTATATTTAGTCCGTCTTAAAAACGTGTTTTTAAAAAAGTTTTTCTTTTCAGTAAATTATTATTTTCTGCTTTTTAGCTAACGAGCTAAAACGAGACTAACGAGACTAACGAGCACTCGCCAAGACAATTCAAACGAGCCCAAACTCAATGGAGTTGCATGGTTTTATTATAGAGTTCCTATGGCCTTCCTCCGGCTCCATTATCAGATCCTCAGACACTATTTCCCAACAAAGTACTCGTCAAGACGATTCAAACGAGCCCAATCTCGATGGGGTAGCGTGGTTTTATTAAAGAGTTCCTGTGTCCTTCTTCCGGCTCCATCATCAAACACTGGAAACTATTTCCGAACAAAGAACTCGTCAAGACGATTCAAACGAGCCCAAACTCGATGGAGTTGCATGGTTTACATTAAAGAGTTCCTGTGTCCTTCTTCCGGCTCCATCATCAGACCCTGAAAACTATTTCCCAACAAAGAACTCGTCAAGACGATTCAAATAAGCCTAAATTTGATGGGGTCGCACGGTTTCAATATTAGGTTCCTATGGCATGGCATTTGAGCTTCATCATCAGACCCTGGATCTCGTCTCCCATTAGAGTACTCGTCAAGACGATTCTAACGAGCCCAAACACGATGGGGTTGTATGGTTTCATCATAGAGATCCTGTGGCCTTCTTCCGGATCCATCATCAGATCAGCTCAATGATACCATAATATTGCATTGCCTTCCAGTTCTGATCTACGTTTAAAGTTTCAAGTTTCTAGCTCATCAGGAAGCTAGTACAAAATCGTTCACAAAATTTGCGGAGAAACAAACGAACGAACACACAAACGAGAAAGCGTAATAAAAACGTGTTAAAAAATCAGTCAAAATAAAGTGCTGGACTTGTGCCCTTCCCATAACAAACAAGAATGTGTAAACATTTTTTTATATAAAATACTGGACTTTATTAATGGGTGAATATTAGTGGATAGAGGATTAAAGTGGACATACGAGTGCAAAAAGATCCATTAATGGATCTTTACAATGGATTTTAGTGGATTGAGGGCACATGTCCGTCCACATGTGCAATTTCTGACAGGCAAGACTAGGTATATCTACTATGGCTTGTATTGTACTGGACTAGTGCCCTTTTCAAAGTAAACACAGAAAATTACAGTGGCATATTTCAATGAATATTCGTCGGATAAGAGCAGTTCTCGGTGTAGATAGACACGCGTCTCGTAACGTAAAAAGTGGCCACCTCGATTTTGCAAAAATGTGGACCTAACGATTAAATTATTTTACAACGTGTCACAAAAATACCCCTAACGCCGAATCTGGTAGATAGGGACCATCAAACTGAACAACTTTTACTATGGGACCAACTCTGAAATTGCGAAAAAAAATCAGCTATCATACTATTACTATTATAAAATAATTAATAAAGAAAATATCAAAATTTATGAAACAGCTGATATTTTTTCACGATTTCAAAGTTCATAGTAAAAGTTGTTCTGTTTGAGGGTCCCCTATTTACCATATTTGGCATTAGGGGCATTTTTGTAACACGTTGTAGAATTTAACAATTTTAACATAACTTGTCATTTCGGTGGTGTTTGTCCACTTTTACGAATTCTGTTCTTTTTTTATTCGTATCTTTATGTCATATTTATTAGTTGTGATTTGTGATTGTTCAAAAACTTAAATCTAAAGTAAAAAATATGATTAAGGGCCGAATACCTACATAATACTTACAACCGTTCTTGTGTGCGGCCCGGCAGGGATAGGTACCCACCTTTTCCTATGTGGCTCTTGGGCCTTGGCCGAAAAAGCGTGACGTCCACTGTTCTAAACTATGTTAGATCGGTACATCAGTAATGCATTATACTAGTAAAACAAACCAAGCCATCGTAATATAGAAACTGACTCTATATTTTGTAAAGCGCCCCTAACACTACCTACTGTCGTAAATATTGTTTAAGTTTAATTACAAATGTGACACAGTTAACACAATACAACACTATTATTTTTGAAACCCAAACACCACAAAGTTACTAAACGGGAAGTTCTGTTAAAAAAAAAACATTAGTAAGTGAGTTTTTTTTAAACGCGCCTTTATTTTGCACGTGCTGTAACGTTACACCAATTAAAGGAAAAATATTTTTTTCCTATTTCTAAAAACATGAATCTGCCTAGTGTTATTACATCGACTCGTCTGTCGGCATCGATTTTTCAGCTCACCGCTGTTTTATTGCCAATATTCGAATGAGGGACTCGCTCGCGCGCGATCCGATACACCGTCGATTCGGATTTGCATTGCTTTTAATATTCCGTCCGAATTAAGGCGAATATTTTTAATCCCAATCTCAATATTGGGCGGGTCTTTATTTATACCGCTAACATATAAAAATCGAAACAGATTGTTTTAATCGGTAGTATTTTACGAAAAGTTTAAATAAATAAATCTTAATAACAAAGCTGATATGGCTACTATCCACTAGGTATACTCGTAAGTTAGACTTATTCTTCTTTATTCTATCAGGAAATTTTTACACCCAGAGGGCCTACTCAAATGGCCATTCTACTACAATTAAAGCTAAGAATGAAATGAGCGGTTTTCAAAAGGCAGTTTAAGAAAAAAAAGTAGTTCATTAAATAGAACTAGATGTCGTTGTACTTAGTAGGTAGCTTTTTATGAAAAATATGAAATGTAATTACTTTTTTATTATACGTTTGTTGAGTATGTGGTTTGTTGCTTTGTGCGTTGGTTCTCCGATAGCGTGTTACGAAAACTTTTCTATGACCAATATGACCATTAGTGGGAAAAATATTTTAGAAATCGACTTAGTTGAAGTAACGCCATCTGTCGACATAAAATTATACTAAAATTCTCTGCTGTCAGAAAACCGCTCAGGAACAAGCGTTAGCTTACGTCATTCCCATACATTGTAATTCTATTCTAATAGCGTTCATTTTAGTAGAATGGCCATTTGAGTAGAGGGGCTGACCAAATAACTGAACCCAGAAACTTGAAGCTAGAGAAACCAAACTCGATTTTCAGTCCTTTAAATTCATAAAATCGTAAAATGTGTAAAATGAAAAACAAATTATGTCAGCCACGTCTAAGCACAGAATATCAAAGTAATTCAATGATCGTCTACCACATTAAACAATCCCAATAATCTCGACTCGCGTAACAAAGGGTGCAGAGGCAGCACTAATAAGACGTCCCTCAAATTCGAATTAAACGTCACATTACCATACGGAACGAGAAGTGAAAGCGATACATCGGATTTGTATGACAATGGTGACAATACGGCGGGCGGGGAGGCTGGGGAGATAACACAATAAATTCAGTACCGCGTATCTCTATTCAAACAGTTGATGCGAGCGTGAGGCGGGTAACGCTACCGACACGTCACAGCAGCCTGATTTCGTAAACACACTACCCATAATATCGTCGAAGTTTGGAAGTCATACGATTGAAATCGCTACCAAGTTTGTTATTAACGTGGTTATGGTTACCTTCAACCTTAGAGCACTTCCGTTCCGGACGGAAGTCGCGTTGCTTTAAGCCATATCTGAATGATGAAACGACCGACAATTTTGTGGTAACAACAGTGTAATTGAAATTGAAGAAATACATGTATTTGAAAATGGTTTGAAGGATGAAGTCGCAACAACATCGCATTGCAGCGATTTAATTTACGGAAATCGGAATACTTATCGCTAACTGTTACGAAATGCTGGCTGTACGAATCTTGAGCAAACACGGGACGCTAACACCCCACCCTCCCCGTCTGGTAAAACCACAACGTTTTAAATCTCTATCGTGTACGTTCTGTATTATATATGATACATGCGATTTCAGAAAAAAGTTAATGCTACGAGACGACTACGTGTTCTACACAAAACGTAGCATCATGTAAGAAAAATTTCAGTAGTTGCACCTATTCGGCGGGCTGATTATCTAATTAGAAACCGCCTAGCGACCGGTCGCAGTTCACAGATGAACGTAATACATTGCTACTTTTCTTTGGGGTAAAAAAACATACCAAAGAAAAGTAGCAATGTATGTCAAATGCAACCGGTCGCTAAATAGTTTCTTTTTAGATAATCAGGGTGCGGGTGGGATTGCAATAGGACGTAGGACCTTATTTTAGGGTTTCATGACATACTTTAATTAAAGAAAACGCCACGTTTGTTCGTCTGTCAATCTGTTAACTATCAATAACCCTTCGAACTGTAAAAAAATAAGTTTCTCAATCGAATCCATCAAAATAATGTGTGACTAACTAATTACCTTTGTTGTAAGTAAGTTATACATTTTATATTAAAGTTCTTTTCTTAAGTTAGTATAACCCAATAATCACCATCAATAATTATTAAAATTGATGCGACATTCCTCAGTTTCCCAAAAATACCCTCAACATGCTTATTGAAATTAAAAACTACCGGAGCGTCCAATGTAAAATTGGCATCTTTTTTTTCATATTTTTTCAATAGCCGTATTGACGTGAAGAACAACAAAAATCGCGGTTCGGGGTAAATTAAAACAACACAGAACGAACGACGGTGGAGTGGACAGTTTGCCAGAATGCATTGAGCCGTAAAATACATTTCCGTTTTGACGTCATATTTTTTTGCTTCTGCGTATACATGTACGGTCCGTCCGTCGGAATCTTACTAAAATCCGAATGTTTGAAATGAAAGGATCCTAATTTGAAAGTTTTCTTTAAGGTACTAGAATGAAATTAAAGTTCTTGGTTATTAGGTACCATTGACAAATCAATTACGTATAGTGACAATAAGCAAACCGTTGTTAGCTGAGAGCAATGATATTAAACTTTTTTAATATCATTGGCTGATATATCTGTCTTTACTTTTACAGCTGTGCGTTTGTTCAGAGATTTTATTGTTTATTTTGTATGACTTGATGATATCTCCAATATTTTTATTGACGTCTGAAAACCAACGAAGTTGCCATCAACAACAAGAAATGTAGAAAAGAATAATTTGAACACTTAAAAGAAGAAAAATTCAATTAGGCATCGCAATCTCGGTGGCTCGTTTAAATTCAAAGACAAAGTTATTCTATTACATTGAAACTCGTCAGAGTAAAGTAGCTCTTGTGGCCATAGCAAAGGGACTGTATACAAAAGGGAGGTATATTGTGGAACGGTAAATAGTAGGTTTGCGGAGGTGTGAGCCGGCACACGGTGAACGTTAATTTCCATATTAAAACCGTCACAAAGGAAGCAGATTTCAAAAACCGCGATGGGGTGGTGAGAGAATCTACATGGATGTCTGTAGGTACCTAATTGGAGAAGGCATTCAGCAAAGTGTGCTTCAAGCTATGTTGGCTATGTATATAAAAAAATCTCCAATACAAAACTGATTATTAATTACATCACGGAATGAAATGGTCATCACAAACCTACAAACAAAATAATTATAGATTATGATTAACCTAAGTCGGTAACGGAAAAGCTATCTGTTTCTAAATGTGAATTTTCCGTATTGTTTAGTCTGAAACTTTAATGTAAGTTGACTAGGTATGTCCTTTTTCAATCTATTTAATCAGACAATGCTATCCTATGCTGGAGACCATACGCCAGTGAGATCAATACCGAATGTGGATAGGAGGTGTCGTGTATGAATACATAAGTATCATATTTGTATGTATTTAGTTAGTAATTAATCACTCATCATACTAATATCATAAATTTTGGATGTTTGTTCCTCAATCATGCATAGGTTGAAACCGATTTGGATGAAATTTGACACAGATAGCTTATAGCCTAGATCTCAGATTAAATAAAAAAGTAAGATGGAGCGTTGCGAACAATGAAGTGAGGCCGGTTTTTGATGGTACATGTGTGCGTACAAGGGGGCGGGCGGGGGCTGGGCGGCAGGGTTTTATATGGAAAGCCAAGGCGTAGTTTCGTTACACATGTGTGCGTGAACTGTGTATGTACACAGCCAAGGCGTAGTTTTACAGTCCTCACCGCTTTGTTCGGAAGACTCCGTCTTACTTTTTTTATTTGGTCTGAGGCCTAGATTAAAACATACTTAGGGATACTTTTTATCCCGGTCGAAGGTTCCCTAGGGATTTTCCAAATTTCCACGCGGATGAAGTCGCGGGTGGAAGCTAGTAACAAATTAACCGTCGTTTCCCTGGGAATCTCCCGATAACGGTATGATTTTCAGATATCAAAAGTCATTATATGCAAAAACAACTTCATTATCAGAATAAACTTTTTTTTCTTTGCAGCATTATACCACATCCACTCTTTCCACATCTCTTCAACAGAACAATATTGCTCTGAGATACGGCGGGGTATGATAATCGCGTCAAAACGCACGTGAAGTGGGGGGAGGGGGGCTAAGCCTCTGACGGCTTTAAAATGTACCCGATTATCCATCTGAGTGTACTCTCCAGCCACCGTGATTTATTACGGTCTGCTGGACGGAGATTTAATATTTTTTAAGGCTTCAAGTTTACCTAATTTTGATTTAAACGTAATGGTTATTAAAAACCAGATATTTACTTTTGAAGAGGTTTAGATATTTGTGTAAGTTTTTTAAAAAATTATAAAGCCTGCTATATCGGGCCATTCTGAACTTACCATCCAAATTTCAAGGATGTGTCCAGTCCATGAAAATAACTTCTCTAAGAAACATGTGTCTAATTTCGCCACAAAATTTTGGTCGTCCCATACTAAATTGGTCACGTGATCTCTTTGATTTGTATGGATAGTCGACTATTTTTATATATTTGGCCATGTGTTCCTTAGAGTAAGTTGTTCAGTTCCATGGACTGAACACATCCTCAAAATTTGGATGGTGAATACAAAATAACCCTATATGTCTAATATGATTGATTAATTTAAAAAGATACTAGAATCATAAATGTTACTGAAAAAATTACAAATCCTTAATATTAGCTTCATACTGATGAAGCAATTTTTATCCGAAAACACAAACCACAAAATCGGACGACCATAAATTACGTGCTATGTTATACTTTTTATGACGAAGTTGGAGGCAAAGCTCGCTAATCAAAGAGCAGTCGATCAGAAAGGCGAACGCTGCCAATTTCCTAAAGAGATCTATTTGATAGGCATCCAGCGACAAGAGCGAACGACTGGACGTAATGACGCACGAATGAAATGTGAACACAATCGAGATTGTACGGAGAGATTGCAGAAATGGAAATCATGTAAAAGAATAGACCTAATTTTGCTACAAGTAAGTAATTGTAAATTCAGAGAACATTGTTAAATGATATTGGCAAAATTCTTTTCAAGCCAAAATTCTATACTAAAATGGCCAACATACTTTACGTTTGAACGCTACGCTTAATATTACAACTTAAATATGAGCTATAGACGACTATATCACACGTTGAAAACTTATGTAAATCACAGACTTAGGTTATTGTATGGAATTTTATTGACAAGCTTACGGCACGTAATTTTTTGTTTACTGCTTATTTTGAAGCTTTAATAGTAAGCGTAGCGTTCAGACGCTTAGAATATTGGCCATTTGAGTAGGGGGGCTGGTCTTCTTTTGCATTCACAAATATTATGCTTGAATTAGAGAAACTCCAAGAAAAAGCTTTATAATTCTACAATACAAGAAGCAAAACGCGGATTTAAAACAATTTCTTTAATTTTGCATTTTACTATTCGTTCGCAAACAACCACGCAAGTCTGTAGGTACGTGATTATTTGTAGAGCATGTATTAATTATCAAGCCCTCCCCTGGTAGACAAAATCTTGTTAATTGCGCGTGATGTGCCAAGTAACTGCCGAAGATTTAATCAAAGACTGTCAACGCGAGAGACGAGTTAATGAGACAAAGCAAATACGCAGCTATACATATTTAGATATACTATTATTTATTTCGTGTTGAGATGCGTAATTAATATCAAATATTAGGTAGTCGGAAAAGTTCGCGGTCTTTCTGTAATAAAAATAATAAAGATAGACAGCAACGAACATCTTTATCATCAAAATTACAAGATCTGAATCAGCTGAACCATTTTTTGCAGTAAATAATCGACAAAGCATCTTCTCCACAAACATTACAAAATCTTTCTTTGAGCACGAGCAGCATTATTTTTTTTTCTCATTAAGGGTCTGAACCCACAGCAAAACGTAAGAATCTAATAAAAATTACCAATAGTATGAAAAAGCAAGACAATTAACAATTTTAATTATATTACCAGAAAGTCAGCTGTCAAACAATATATTCCCGCCTAATAATATTGTCAGAAAAACATGCTTCAATAGGCGCAAACTTTTCCGACATTGAAAAAATATGTTTCATTCATCATGACCTACAGTAAAAAATTGAAATTGATTGATAATAATTTCTCTGCTGAAAAAAACGAATGCCACTAGTTATATTATGATTTGATTGTTATTATAAAAAGTGTACGTGGGACGTGGGTACGGCAAAGAGACAAAAGTATGTAGAAAAGTAAAGGCGAAAATAAATCGCTGTTTAAAGTTAAAAAACTTTGAATAAGTCTCAAATTCTTATAATTTCTGATTAATCTATCAAACTCTGTTACTTTCTCCTTTATTGACAGAGCTTTGGTAAACAGCGGCAGGTACCTACTATGTAGAGAACATTGTGTAACAGTTCAAAATTGAACATGTTATCTTTGTCTCAAATATTTAATAAAAATAAAAATAAGAGGGGTTACTGACCTATGAACCGGCACTGGGAAAGATATTTTGTTGCTCCTTAATAATCCCATCGCCTCCAATGTATTACCTTTTTCTATCGCCTTGGAGACTCCATTTCTTTCAATTAACTCTATCTTAGTGATAATTTGTAAATCTGCGAGATACAAAGAAGTCCAGGGTTGGAAAAAAATAGTTGTAAGCAATAAAAAAAATAAAGTTATGTGATGAATCAATAAATAAACTCGTTAAATAACTTACCATGAAGGGATGTTTATTCTCATTTTAATAAAAAAGGGGTTGTTTATGCAATTTGGGTTGTCTTTCAATGCATATTGCCTGGCATTACGATAATTACTGCAATCACAACAGTATTCTTGTAGCACAAACTCTTTGATCACAGATAATTGTAGGCTATGACTGCGATTTGCAAATGCAACATTTACGAAATATCATATTTCTATATAAAAAACGGATACTTTTGCGGGATTTCTTTAACCTGAAAATATGTTTCTACAATAATAAACAATTCGTTGACATTTACATAGACAAATGCATTTGACATTTGGTGGCCGTTTTTGGAATTAAAGTGATAATCCATAGAGAAAAATCACTCTATATTTTAAAGAGAAGAAAAAAAGAGAACGAAATAATCTTTGGTAAATTATATCAATTAATATTTTAAAGGTAAAAAGGAGTAGAATGATTATAAAATATTAAAATAAACAAATAATAATTTAATAACTAGATGTGTAAAATAATGTTTAGGTTTGGTGTAAACACACATATCGCGTTTCGTTTTCAGCAAATTTCAAAAAACACTATTTGTAAATTAAGCTTGGGATTATGAATAAAGTAAAATCATTTAATATTAAAAGTAAAGGAAGATTACGAATGATTATATTTGTAATAAATAAACATTAAATAGAAACGATAACTAGTAAAAGGTTGTAAAGGAACTAGACATAAAAACAACACACCGTAGAATGGATCGTGGCTTTCCTTTGTTCATAAACAAAAAGACGAAGGGAAAATGTTTGTGGTAGCCAATCAGGAGCTCGGATTATGTGTGGGCGTGGATTTTCCTAAGATTAAGCTACATGGCGCCAGATTTTAAAGTAGCCAATCATAATTCGCAATGGTGACGTGTAAAATTAAATGTTACCAGTTAGAGTCTATAAAGTACCCTTAGTAATATAATATGGGAAAAGAACTGGCCAAGTGCGAGTCGGACTCGAGAGCAAGGTTCCGTGCCAGGGGAACGGCAAAAGAGGTCGCGTATGTATGTATGTATGAGTCGGGGGTGTTAAGGCCTGGATTCATCTTAAGGCTAGTATATTCGAAATTGTGGGATTTGGTGTATTTTCGATTCATCAATAAGCGATCAAATGTTCCTTTGTTTTGAATAGATGAAAATATATGCTTAGATTTTATAAACGACGTTGATTATCTTACAGTAAGAAATATGATATCCATATATTCAGTATAGTAAATCTGCAAATACAATAAAAACTTTAATTGATTTTATATTTTCTGAATAATACTTTGAGATTACAAATCCTTTACCCACAATAATAGGTATATGAATAGATTAAATGTTATGTGGAAGGATATTCAACGGTCACCTTTCAGTAAAAGTGACTTTGGGCTAGAAATAACAATAGAAACGGCGAATAGATGAAGAAATAAAAATGATGCCATTACTCTTGCACAAGAAAGAAAAGTTAGAGACAGAGAGGGTTTGAAATATCTTTAAACTACCATAGTATGTAGATAAACTCGTTCAGTTGACTGAAGAGACAATTGTAAGATGAGGCGACAAAATAGGGCATATACAACAGTATGTTACGTATGTGAGTAATATTCGTTGTTAGCGTTATTATACCCCAAGTTTGGTTGGTTAAGCATAATATCATTGGGTTCTTGTTATCAATTCTTTGCTATTATTAAATAAAGCTATGCGTCGATTGAAAATAATAAAAGCGGTCAGATAACATATTTATTGATTATAAGATTTTTCTTGGGAGGTTAGAATAGCGATAGACCAAAAGATGTATTCAAACGTACAGGGAAGGTTAAATCGATTGTGTCATTAGGAAATTAGAACAATATTTGCGTATGTGAGGAGTTTTGTAAATTCTAGAATAAGCAAAACTAATTATATTTATAATTATAACTATCGTGAGTATCGAAGTAATTACGGGTTCCTATTATTATATTCACGTGATAGGTAGATTAGTTCAGGGAGAAATTACCCTATTATTGGGTAAATTAGAAAATTAGTGACAGGGCACTCTAAAAAATTAAGAACCAATAAGATTAAGCGTCATCAAGATTTTCGCAGAGGTAACTTTTCCGCATGTATATAAGGCCGGGCGCGGGGGAGCCGGGCCTCTTTCCTTGACTGCCTCCGAAGAAGACGCAAAGACACTTCCCTCTGTAAGATGGCTGCTGAACAAGTTTTTATTTAACTCAAGACCGAAATAGTCAGCAAATAAGTGAAAGAAACGAAAGTCTATGTGTATAGGTCTTGCACGGGCAAGTTTCTAACCTTTGGGAAATGTTTCAGATAAGCTTTAAATGGTAAAATTAAAGCCTGACTGAAATATATAGTTTGGTTGCTAAGTTTACATCAAATTAACGTAGCTGTATCAAGTAAATTCAAGAATTAGTGAAAATAGATTTTCTAAAACTAATTTCATATGAAATGGAATGTGGGAAAGGGAGTTTTTATCTTGAATAATTAAAAATAGGATTGTGTCGTACTGGGGCGATTCGCTATGGACTTTCGAGGGGGGTACTAGGTAAAATTGAAGTTTATGATTGTGGCGTCATAAACGGGCGGCCAATTCGTTGGTCTGCCTAGTTAGTCACATAATGTAAGCCTGCGTGACTTAATATGGAAAAAGGCTTCATCAAGTGCTGCCGTTAGAACGTAGTTCTGTTTTCCGTTTAAGCCCCGAGGGCAGGTTTTCATTATTCCTTGAGCTAGGGCCCCGGAATCGGCTCCTTCCCCTCCGATTCTGGCACGTAAAGGTTGATAGGTTATGCTAGGTGAGTGCCGCTCAAAACTGTACAGGAATGGGGCGACGTGTGGCGCTGGTAAGAACCACAAAAATTGGCATAGGAAATTCTCATGTAGTCTGAATTAGGCAGGTAAAATCATAGGCCGACTGTAGGGTTAACTGCGCGAAAATTAGGTAGAGTATCACAAAAACCTGGGGGGGTTTGTGATACTGGTGCTGTGAATCGTCGTCAATAGAGCGGAATAGGCGCATAATCTGCTAGGCAGGCATGTAGAACGAACGAAAATCTAGTTAGGTAGGTCGTCACAATGTAAAATTAGCATTCTAGACTCGAAATTGTTGTAGGATAAGTTAGGCATAAATTCAACAAAATGGCCGAATTATTATTTATCGATAGGAAAATTGCAAAGGTGCATTACAAAATGGCCGCTATTGGTTCACTAAGTGATGCATTTCATCCAAGCTAATTTTGATAAACAACATGGCGGATCATGACAAAAGTAAATTAAAATGTATGATGATTTTTTAGGTTGGGTCATAGGCAGGTAAATGCGAGCAAGTTGGAGGGTTAAATGGTAACGTGATAGTGAATTTGTTATCTTAAATTCTCAGTAATTCCGGAGAATAGGTACAGTGTTGTGCATCTATGGGTGTTGTGAAGTGGCATTGTAAATAAATTTCAGTAAATGAAAAATATCTACCTACCATTGTGCTAAAGCTAGTTGGACGCACAATCTAATTAACTAAAAGACTATCAAATTATAATAGAAGAAATATCTTTGAATTGGGCTGACTTTAATAATTTTGACCATGTTTCAATCTGTTGACTATAAATAAAATAAACTATTTTGGTAATAAACGTGGATGAATGCTAAAGAAAAGTCTGGGTGTAATGTTGACCCGTGATATTATTTGAGCCATGTCAATTCCAACTCATTAATATCACAAGACACAAATTTTGAGTAGGCTTCCACAAATTAACAAAATAATGCTCGGTATGTAGCACTAAACAATACTTTGACCAACATTTATATACTATGAAAGTATCAATTAAATTGGTGAATATGTTAAGTTCACGATTACTGGAATCAAAGTATTCTCTGAGTTAAATATTCTAAATCAAATTTAACAGTCGACTCAATTTAAAGGAAATCAATATCGAGTTTATCACACAATAATCATAAGAAGATTTATCCAATGCCATTTTGACAATGCAATCCAAAGCTAATGTTCAAAGGTAGGAAAGGTTTAACGCAAATATTTATTTATTATATGTCCCTAAATTTAATAAACTTTCCTTCTGAAATCCCTAGATTTTCCAGTACTTATTCCCTTTTTTTAAGTTCATAAATTGTAAGATTGAATTTATGTTGATATAAGATAAATCATAATTTAGAAAAAAAAGAAAAAAAAATTTACTTTTAATTTTGAATTCAGCCATCACACTGAAATAAGAATATTTCAGTTGTGAAAAACTGGGAAATCGCTTGGAGCATTTTGCTTGTCCTCTTGTTGTTGGAAAGACTACAGACAAACATAGACTATTGATCATATACTTTATAGTACTTAATTTAAAGAATGATTGTAATTGGCTGGATTCCTGGGGGAAAGTTGCCCAGTTCTGGAGACGAGGCTTACCATATTGAGCGGTGGAGGGGCTCTTTATCTAGCCAGGAAAGCCACATTGTATATTTTTAAGTAACACTAAAGATAGCAAATAAATTCTAAATCAGTGACGAAGACGGGTTTATCCATACCTTGATTTTAGGCGACTATAACTCTTTAACTTGCTTCAAATTACCTCTCTTATCTTGATAAACTAAGTCGACATTGGATGATTTACATTACTTAGAATAACGTTGTATATGACAAATAAACTAATATTTGGTAGCGGAGTAGAATTACCCAAACTTAACTTTCTTTATAGCTCGAGTTACCTCCTTTTACCCTATTGTCTATTATGGCTCGATATACCCTCTTCTACCCTACTAATTTATAACAATACTCCAATTAACTCTTAAATCCACTTTGACCAATTTCTATCAACATTTTTCGTACTTACTTCATTCAGCGGAATGTAGGAGGAAACGCTTATCTCTTTCCTATAGTATCTCCATTTCTATTCGCTAGAGGACTATTAGAATCTCCATGGTATAGTAACAAATATTAAGAATTAGTATGAGATTAAAGTAAGCTTATTTAGGAAAATTACAAACTTAAATTCTATTTCCCTGGTTATATCAAAAGAGTAATAATATCCATTTAGTAGTAATTTTAATAAGTAATAGTTGTAATAACAGGAATAATTGAGACCTAGTAATAAAAGCGAATACTTTTGTTGTAAGATGAGGAATCAATATCATTAACTAGGAAACCGTCTGATTACATTCTTCTTTGGGTATAAACACATTAAACTGAAGATAGGCAACGACCAACTATGCAACCCAATAGCGATGAGCGAAGCCCATTTGTTTAATCACATACTTAATGTTACAAAACATACTTACTAAACTCATCTTGTAGTCAAAGCGTTGGTTCCATATCCTTTGTTCAGAGCTAGGACATCTATACATCAAATTAGACGAATAGAAATAAGAAATAAATCATAAAAGCAAAACATTCAGATTTTCATAATATAATTTCAGTATTAGTTCTGGCATTAACATAGAAAACTAGGTGAGAGGCAACCCTAAGATACTTTCCAAGATATTTATATAATATTATTCCTTTTAAAGTTAGAAAATTAACAAATTCTAGAGATTTTCTAAAAGCCGCAGTCGGGCCGGCTATGATTATTAAAAATTTGGTAGTACATTCAAAGATATGAATTAAAACATTGTTGACATAGATAATAGATTCTTTATAACTGATAGTGTAGTAGTAAAATAGGTAAATTCTCAATTTTTCATTAACACAGCAGGCGGACACTAGTAATTCATTGTTGAAGTTATAACTAATTAGTAATAAATTGATCAATAAAGTTGATATAGCATGACCATGACATCATAAGGTAGAAATCTAATGGATTAGGGTCCTCCGTAATAAAATAGACCGGTATCTTATTTGATAAACATAGTTATTTCTAAGCATTAAACAAAGTAACAGATTAGTATGAAGTGGGTCAATTTGGAATGAGCAATTAATATCTTAATTTCTATTCTGTAGGAAAAACAGGCAAAGTAATTTCCTTCTTTTAGTAATAGGTTCTTAGTTCATTATCTATCGAAGCATAAATAATTAAAGTTAGTCATGTAAAGTTAATATTTATATCCACCCAGCAATATTCGAGAACTTAGGGTAATTACGGATTACAACTTGGGAAATATCACTAGACATTACGCGCCCATTTCACACTTACAAAAGCATTAATATTAGATTATTCTATCATGCAATAAAATAGGGTTAGGGAAAATAAACTAGGCAAAACATAGATAAAACATTTAATGGAATCACAAGTAGGGATAGTTAGTTCAGAAGCCGTTTAGCGGCTAATCAACATGAATGGGATTTGTAGTTAGGTATGCGTTAGGTTAACTATGCTAGGGTTAGAATATCACCAATCCATATAGTAAAACAGTAAAAACTAGAATCCAATAAAATACAATCACCAGGTATCATTAGGAAATCAAGATAGTAGTTATCATTTGTATCAGTATTTAAATAGGGGGGGGGGATCATTACATCGTGAGATGCCGTGACCAGAATTAGTAGTTTTTACATACTTTTAGCATAGATTCCACTTCAACGAATTCCAGGCTTTTGTAATGTGAAATGCAGTGATCAAAATACAGATAAGATGATTTTGGTCACAATTGTCACAAGCTCTTTTTATTTCATTTCCTCCCTTGTGGGCCTAATAATAATAAAAGCGTTATCGTATCGTCTCGCCACACAATGGCGCGCAGTCGTTTGCATTCCGTCAAAGCACTTACCCGAGATGTCCTCAATAGTGGATGTGACACAATATGAATTAGAGTTTATTTCTCATGTATTAGTGTTTGGATGTTTGTTCCTCAATCACGCAAAAACTACTGAACGGATTTGGTTGAAATTTGGCACACAGATAGAAGATAGCTTAGATTAAAACATATATATAATACTTTTTATCCCGATATTCTCACAGGAATGGGAACCGCGCGGGTGAAGACGCGAGCGGTCGCTAGTTATAATAATAAATGTTTTCTCAAGATAAATCATACCTCTAAAACATATAATGAAACAAACCCAGTAAGTAAATTTTAAAATACTTGGGGCGCTTCGCTCTACTAATAATACCCTTGCAAATTAATGTAACATAAATGTTAACAAAATGTGTATGTGTCAAACATACTTTTGAAATAGAAATAACGACGTATAATAAAGTCTTTGCAATTTATGTAATGTTTTGCTAAAGCGCGAAATTCGTGTAAATTAAATAATGTTTCCGAACAAACTTAATCTTAAATAAGTACTCAAAAGTATGGACTAATCTATTGCCGCATCCAAGATACGCTTCTCAGATATCGCAGTGATTGTATTCAAACAGCGGTGTAGCGCGTAGACGCGGTTTCTTTGTCGTCGTAGGCAATAAAGGTGCTTCGACACTGCTACGGCGCTACGAGCTACACCGTAGACTGTAGCAAGTATATTGTCTCACTTTTTGAAAGCTGTAAAAAGTATATCTCTGTATCCTATCTCTGTATACAACATGTTACAAAATAACTCTTATTATAATGCCGAATATTGTAGATAGGGAACAACAAACGGAACATCTCTGAAATCGCGAGAAAAGAATCTGCTGTTTCATACATTTTGATATTATTGTTATTAATTTTTGTATGAAACAGCTGATTTTTTTTCACGCTTTCAGAGTTGGTCCCATCCCATAGTAAAAGTTATTCAGTTTGATGGTCCCTATTTACCAAATTCGGCATTAGGGTTATTTTGTAACACGTTGTAGGTATATATTGAAACGCTTTGATTTTTTTTTCTATTAAACCTTTTAACTCCAGCCTCTTTCCTATTTAGTGATGTCTAATGGAATTGGCTAATTTCGAAGTTTTTGCGGGATTTATTATTCGAGTTCATTTCCTCATTGAATGGGGAGGCGAAGGCAAAGTGAATTACAGATGGCGCTTCATTCTTTGGAACAATTGTCAGTTTGAGCTTATATTGTCTTGACTGTGTATTACGTGATTTTACTTTCTTAGATTGTATTTTTTTCGGTTTTGCGGACAAACAATGTATTATATGCTAACTTTAGCTCATATAAAAGAAGAATTACGGAAAAGAAAAGCCAAAACAACAGGCAAGAAAGTTTATAGCAACTTACAAAAAATTGCTAACAAGCATTACATTTCTTTAAATTTCGTGTAAGATTTACAAGTAATCTTTTTATTTCAGATTAGAAGCATATGATTTAAATTTTAACAAAGCAACTGAGTGTGAATTTCCGTGTTTATAGTTGCCTGATGATGCCTTCTGTGCAATAGTAATTTCAGGTTTCTGTACTGGAATTTCTGTACCATCCAAAATTACACGAACCGTTTTATCATATTTATTTTATTATTCTAAGTTTCTTGAATGACTCTGGCATATAAAATTCTATTAATTCTCTGTTTGGCCCCAATATTGGGCTTATTCCATATTTGATATACCTATAAAATTCATCCAAGTTATAAATATGCTAGAAACTGCTGAGGTTGAAATATTAAAGAACAAAGCTGTTATAATTCAAATGTTGTTTTATTTTGGCGAAGCTTCATCAAATTCATGAAACATTCCTTTTGATTTATAATGTTTCTCAGGCTCAGCAAAGGAGAAAATCGAGGGAAAAGCATCTTTTTTTTGATATTTTTTTGCCCAATATTTTTTTTGTTACTGGGAAATCGATGAACTCCAATAATTTACAAGTTACATGCATAACAATGCGGAATTTTCTCAGTATAAAATTAAAAAGTGCAATACTCCAAGAGATTCCCATATGTTTTGACACTTTCTTTGAGGCGGCCCGGTACCAAGACCAGACGCCACCTATCGGGATAAAATTGCGCTTTTCCTCCCCATTACCAATGGAAACGTGAAAGAGGTCTGCGACATGCTTCGAAAACACTTGTTTTTTAACAGGTTTTTAATAGGTTGGTTTCTCGGTTGTTTGTGTTCGTTCGTTTGTTTCTCCACAAAGTTTGCGAACGATTTTATACTAGCTTCCCGATGAGCTAGAGACTTGAAACTTTGAATATTTTTAGTCTGATTTTTTTTGTAAGATGTCCGTTTTAATGTTTTTAACTTTTATTCTGTTTTTTTTTTGTAATAATTTAGTCGGTTTTGAAAACGTGTTTTTAAAAAAGTATTTTTTCTGAGTAAATTTTCTTTATTTTGTTTTGGAGTTTTGTCTTGAGACATAATTTTACGTACCGTTCTCGCTCGAGGCTATACTGAGAGCACTGATTGAACTGATAAGGACTTTGAAATTGACAAAATCATACCTATCGCATACTGTTTATTTGGACTAAATAAAAAGTTTGTGTACTTTTATATTTTTAGTTTATAATATTATATTCCATATTTTCCTGAAAAACTATTTTCCAAACCACGCTCATCACCAAATCTGTAAGCCACTGCACACAGCTACGCAGTCAGACACCGAAGCTCGTATTTAAATTCACGTGAGTGGGTTTGCATGTATCGGTCCATCACGGCAGATTGTAACTCGATATTGCGCCGCTCGCCGGAAAAAAGTAAAATCTCGTGTATTACAGATGCGTAAATCATTTCTGTGGAAATGTATGTACAGAGCTGGATAATATGTATAGATGTGTTTGGATTGCGAATACAGCGTGAAAATTTAATCATTTGGTTCCCGCAGTGGGATGGTCCCACTCATGATTACAAGCAACTTTAACGGAGCCAACCCTGATATCGAAAAAAAAAAAACAGATGTTGCATACATTAAGGTCGAGTAGGTTTTGCGCTTTTGTATGAAACAGCTGATATTTTTATCACGATATCAGAGATGGCCCCAAAGTAAAAGTTGGATGTAATCGTGAGGAACCACCCCACTGCGGGAACCAAATAATTGAAACAGCGTGTACGTATGTATTTTTTTAACAGTTGAATAGCAACAGCAATGTGAATAAAATACACATATTTTACAGTCCCCGCAAGAATCGGAGCATTGAAAATGGACACAAAAATTTACAAAAAACCAAAATGAAATCAAATGCAGAGTCTTATTATATTTTTAAAGTTACCTAGGTAGTACCTATTTATTATTGCGATTGTTACACAAAAGCACCCGCCGACTGCCTCGATGCAGCCGAAATAATATTAACCAATTTTCAAAATTCCAACGAATGCACTTCTCGTCTGCTTCTGCATCTTTTAACACTATTATCATGACGATCGGTCAATAATCATAGAAGCTACATCACTTTTTATGTACGGAAACAGCCGTTTTTCTACATTTCCAAATTTATAGGTCACAAATTATAAACCGATTTTCTAAATTATTTCGCCATTTGATAGCTAAACTAGGATCATTTTTTTCTAAGGCGGTTTTTTTTCGAAATATTTACAATTTAGTAAACAAACATCCCACAAAAAAACCCGGAATTATTGGAATTTCGAAAAATTCCAAAAAATGTTACCAGTAGAATGTAGATTTTCAAAAATCTAACGTTCACACGTGTCTCGATAAACTCCTCAACTTTTGGTACTATTTTCATTTCGATCCTCCCAAAATCCTCGGAGATATGGCCAAAAATACGTCTCAGGCGATTTGCATCTGATAACCATTTTCAATGGTAAAAAGTAAGTGTAAATATAAAGTAGTTCGTGCGTCAGTTGTCGAAATGGTAAGCTACGTTTTCACAATATTTTGTTAGTTATTTTTTTTCCAATTCAGTATTATTTTCATACAGAAAGTTGTGTGTAATGATGAGCCTTAAATGGTTTTCAGGTTGTATGTGACTGAATATAAATATAAAAAATGAATCAATCTGCAGCTTTGCAAGTCTAATCCTTTATCTAATGAGCAAACATGGGCGCTTGAGATTGAGTCTTGTGTTTACTTTGCGGCTTACCTGTGTCCCTGTCTGCCGCTGAGAGCCCGCGGTTCAGCCGGATTGGGATTAGATTTTGGATGAATACATTACCAAAAAGTATCCTAGCTTGGCGAAAGACAATATTTTGAAATGTAATTTATGTAAAAACGCCTGTCAAACTGCTTGGAAACGCTCTCAACGAGGTACCAAACGCTAGTTTTTTTACATTCTCTTTGGAGGTACCTAATGAAATGTTACAACGACAACGATCTAATAAACTATTCGTCCATTTTATGTAACAAATAATTCTTCTATGACTTTGAAAAAGGTTAATACTCAAATAGTTCAGTAAAATTACGGGTTCGCAAATCATTAAATGGTAATAAGCTGTAATTTTTCAATCTGACTTTGATGTGATTATAAAACACTAATATAAACGAATCCAACTAAATTTACGAATACAAAAAATTACAGCGTAATTGTAACTTTTTTTTGTTGGATTTACATTCACAATCAAATTATAGTTTTTGGAACTAGTAAAAAGTAAAGAAAGTATGTAATTAGCAATTTTGCTAAAGCAATTAAATAAATTAATATTTTGGTCAGTAAAGTAAAAAAAAAAATAGTGAAAATTAGTTGGATTCATTTACAAAATGACTGCTAGCCATTTAATCTAACGATCAAAAGAAAAAAAGACCGCTATTGCAAATTATTTCTATTTCGTCATACTAGCTCCCGTAATTTTACTGAACTAAAAGGTAGTTTCCGAATGTTCAATCATGTATAAAAAATATGTTGGTGGTCTATGAAATTAACCAGTTATTTCACTGTTGGATAGTGAACGCAACATTTATATTTTTATTATATTAGCAATACCGTTTTGTTGTAGTATTACTGTATAACTTTTGCTGTATCACTCTCTTGTCATTTTGCCGCTAATATATAGTACTTCTGTTTTCTATAAAATAATCTTTTCTTTATTATCTTTATTAAAGTAATCACAATTTATCATTCACCTTTCCTTTCAAAAATTAACCAGTTAAACTATCTTCACCAGCGATTCTAATGATCCTACTGCTTGGAGACGAGCTTTCCTTATTGATGAATTAGGATGGAGAAATTTAGATAAAGAAAATCTAATAGTATAGTAACTAGGACACAATTTATGTTCACCGTTTCTTTTTACTTTGAACACAGTCTCGACTAGCACGGAAGGTAAAGAACACTTTTTGTTGTGACTTGTGACACGCTCAATTTACAATTTTGCCAAAAATTTTTAATTGGAAATTATTGGATATTTGATACTTCGGAAATTTGGATTGGAAATTTAATACCTTTTGATGATGAAAATAAGTGGACATTATAAATTTAACTTTGTGTTGTTTGTTTGAATAGGTAAGAAAACTGACCTGCCCCCCTACTCAAATGGCCAACATTCTATTCGTTTAAACGCTACGCTTACTATTAAAACTTTAAAATAAGCAGTAAACTATAAAATTACGTGCCGTAAGCTTGTCAATTCCATATAATACATCGAAGTTTGTGATTTAAATAAGTTTGCGACATGTAATTTAATCATCTATTGCTCATATTTAAGCTTTAAAAGTAAGCGTAGCGTTCAAATGAATAGAAAGTTGGCCATTTGAGTAGGGGGGCTGGATTTTGGATAAGAATGCAGTTGTACTTTGATTGTTGCAAACACATTTATTTATTATTATTATTAGTTATCCTCCAATCCTTCGATACAACGCAGGTTTGAAAAGTGTTAAAACAAAGAAGTATTGTTTTTGGCTAACAATAGTGTCTGGTTGTGTACAATGCGCTTTGTTCGAGCACTGGACAGCGCAGTCACATTGTACTGGACATCAAGTGGACAACCACAAACCTAGGTATAGTCGTGGTTTGGTAAAACTACCTATACCTATCCTTTTTATTACTTTCTTCCAATGCAATGATATTTTGGAAAAGCAAAGCAAAAGTTGGTCGAGTCGAAACCATGAAAAATTACATTCATTTCTATTCAAATCCTAAATTTATATTATTCAAAGTGTCTGTGACTCTTTCACGAGTATAATAATATTTAAAAAAATGTTAAAACTTACTTTATTACATTATTATTAAATATAATATCCTACCTAAAATAAAAACAAAATTTAAATTGAAATTTTGAATAAATACTTAAATACTTATTGACAAAAGAATATTATAAAATAAAATAAAAACGAAAAATCGTTACCCACTTTTTCACGTGAGCGAACTGTGTAACTTGGTGGAAATTTCTGAAAATTAATATAACCAGAAGGACAGGACAAGACAGGCAACAAGAAAGCGCCTTAATATTACAAAACCGATTTAATCACTCGCAATGTCCCCAAGCATATTCAGCACTCGTCCCTCTTAGAAAATTAGCCTCTCATTCAAACAATGCGCGCCGCAATTCAAATACCTGCTCATCCGGGAATATCTTGAGCAAATCTTAAATCTTAATCTCCTTTGTGTGGGACGGCAAGTCAGGGACAGACGGCCCACAAATTAATGTAATGCGTTGGGAAGAGGCCGCGGGCTGGAGGACCCTATGATTTATGACTATGTGACAAAACGTCGTCACTTGATTTTCACCTAGTTTCTGCATTCATCAAATATTCATAATATTGTTTTAGTTTCCGGATTCTCATACGATTAAAGCTCCCCAATAGAAGTTTACTTGCGGAATTACTTTTCGGCGCCAGGCGTCTACTAAAATCAAATAGCCAACTTCTCAATGAAACATCTTCACTCTAGCAATTATCCTACTTTAAGTACCTACACCTTCTTTTGTATTGTTGGTTAAATCTACTGTCTTTCCTTTGAATATAAATAAGAATCAAAGAACAAATTCATAAAATTTACATCATAAATTGTTCCGACTCAGAGGTTGTTTTAAAGAAGCTGTTTTACGACGAAAAAGTTATAATCCTCACTTGTTGATGGCTCCCCACGAGAAAATAATCAACCCTTCCCTCTCGCAAGTTGTCGTCAAGAATTTATTGCTCAGTCATAAATATTAAAAAGTTGTACGCATAAATCTCGGGTTTTATTAATAAAGGCTGAGACGCACGCAATATCGCGGGATGTTCACTTTGATAAATCAAACGGAATTTATAGGTGGTTTACTTTTACCTGCATCGCGAGGCTGAAATCTTTGAAAAAGATGAGACATTTTATATGAAAGTTTTTTTTTTAATATACTATAAAATCTCAATTAACTTAATAATTTAAAAATTCTAAGCTTTTGCAAAAATATACCTACTTAACTCTATAATTATGAAGAACGAGAGAATTAATTAATACATGGATCTTGGGCTGAAAAAAACTTTTATTTATTCTTTCTTTTCGTATGAGTCTTTACAATTTGAATATAATATTTGAATTTTTTTTCTATGTCTATGGAATCTACAGTTAAATCCTGCAAAGTTTTTGGGTGATGTTTTGACCTTCTTGACCTTTTTGACCTTCTCGATCTAAGCTACTCATAATTTAAAAGCATATTTTAAAAAACCTATCTCATTTTTTACTAAATATTCCGCATACTCAAAATCTTCTTTTGCCGAGAGTACGTAAATAGAGCATTAGTTCTTTTATTATTCCGTTGGAGAGCTAAACAAATATTAATTACCAAGGGCTTTAAAGTGAACTTTCAGGGAGAGGGCTAATAAAAAAGGAGCTCGAGACGACAAACAAAAATCCAATCCCTGAGTGATTGTCGTCACAAAAGGAGCCATTAGGCAAACTTAGTGGGCGGTCCGAAATATACGAAACCAGTACCAGTAGGTAGACTCTATAAATAACTATCTACTTATATTATAATACAAAACGTGTTACAAAAAAAAACCCTAATGCCGAATGTAGTAGATAGGGACCATCAAATTGTTTATTTTTTTACTATGGGACCAATTCTGAAATCGCGAAAATAGATCGGCAGTTTCTTGGCAGTTTCATACAAAAATTAATAACGAAAATTTTAAATGTATGAAATAGTTGTTTTTTTTTTCGCGATTTCATAGTTGGTCCCACAGTACCTGAACGTTTTTGACGAAGATCGCGCCTATTTCAATTATTCCACATATATAAAATCGTTAAACCAGAACGAGACAAAAAGCGAGATGGCGCTCTACGAAACTTTTTTGACACGTTTCTCTTAAACGGCACAATATTTCGCGGGAATTTGTCTGTAATTCGATTCCTTGATGCCGGGAATCGCGAAAAACCCAAGAAAATATGAAATTGGGTGTAAAAATTTTGAATTATAAGCAATAAAAAATTTCAAATTTTCGTAATAATATAAGCATAGACTTATTATATTACTAGCGTAAGGACACGGTCCACGTCGCTACGAAGTGAAGCCAGTTGGTTGGCCCTAAAATTACAATTTTAGGGCCAACGCGTTTCAGTCATCCGCGGAAGACTATGGTAGACAGACGGTGTTTGACGTGACATAAAAATGGCGAATGGTGCATTTAAAGATTGCAAAAATTATGATGCAAACGTTAAAAAGTTACATGGAATATCGTATCATCGGTTAGTAGTTTTACATTATTTTTATTACGTGTCTAACAATTTTAATAAATTATAAAATATTTTACTATTACTTGTTATTGTTCGAGGTAATAGAGATGGGCCATCATGACTCAAATGAACTCGTTCACTTGAAATTCTTTATATGGACTCAAATGAACTATGTAGTTCACTTGAGTCCATAAAAAGATCCTTAGTTCATTTAGTTCCATAGCTAGTTAGCTCAAAGAACGCAAGTAACCGGAAAGAATAGATTACGAACACTGCGTACAGAAATGTCTCCTATGAAACATATTTGCTGCAAAAATAATTATCTACATTACATTTCAATCAAATAATTACAGATTGCCTGATCTAGTGCGTAAAGAAATATGGAGTCGCATAAAATAACGAAAACAGACCTATTTCATAAGCCTCCTGAAAACGCAAGAATATGCTCTGCTCTTTTTTATGACAAGGATGTCAAAAGCTGGACTATGGAAGCTGAAAGCAATGGCAATACCGCGAATTGAGATTGAAGTATTTACCGCATTCACGCATAAAACAAAATAACTGAACTCAGAAAACGAAGCTCCTGCCTCCCATAATCATGCAGTACTAGCGGCCGTCCACGAATCCGTCTGCGTGGAAAGTTTTTTTTGCTTTTCCTCTCGCCTCGGGAAGAATACTTTTTTTGGGATAAAATGTACTTTGTCTTTCTCTATACCCCTGGTAATTGGTATGTAAAATTTTATGATTATCGGTTCAGTAGTTAAGACTTGGAGGCGTAACCTACAAACAATCAAACAGACTTTCGCGTTTATCCTTACTAATATTATAAATGCGAAAGTCCGTTTGTTTGTTTGTTTGTTTGTTACGCCTTCACGTCTTAACTACTGAACAGATCATCATGAAATTTTGCATACACGTTGTCAGGGGTACAGAAAAGGACACAGGGTATCTTTCATCCCGAAAAATAGTATTGTTCCCGAGGGATAGCAAAAAAACTTTTCACGCAGACGAAGTCGCGGGCGGCCGCTAGTAATATTATAAATGCGAAAGTAGTATAGTATACTTTTATATATTCTGTGGTATAGTGACCGGTCGCAGCTTTGCTATAAGGTTTATTCCTTGTGTAAAAACCTAGGATATAATAATCTCTGTTGTATCTCTGTTATAGTAAACAGACTATAAATATAGTCTGTTTGTCAGGGCGGGTCGCTAGTTGATTATATAAATATGTAATCAACTAGCGACCCGCCCTCACTTCGCTTCGGTGTAACTATAGATTTTGTTCAAAAAGATAAATCGATAAAAAGATTTTTTTTACCTATTACCTACGTTTAAAAAACTTTAGGTACCTATATTTGAGGAGGAATTTGCATGCTAATAATCAACCTTGACAATGTAATTTTAATCTTTTTAGATTTTTGCATTCACAATGCTATTTTTATATTAAGATGATTAATAAATGAAAAATATTAGAAAAAATCGACTCACCCGTAGCAACTCAGACGGAATTCGAACCCGCACCCTTAGGATTCCGGCCCAATGCACTACCAATCCCATTAAGCGGCTCGGTAGCATCATTGGTAGTGCATTGGGCCGGAATCCTAAGGGTGCGGGTTCGAATCCCGTCTGAGTTGCTACGGGTGAGTCGATTTTTTCTAATATTTTTCATTTATTAATCATCTTGACAATGTAATGATTTAGTTGCATAAGGATTAATATTATGATACGAATGTCATCATCTTCCGATCAATAATTACTTTTATAGAAAAAAAATATATACTGTGGCTTTCGATGCATTATTCCTATTTTCATTGGGATATCTATTTTTTTAGATAAAATACTGCTAATGTTACTTGCTGGTAATTATTGCTGATAATTTCAATAGGTGAAAGTTTTTTTTAAATCTGATCAGTTAGTTTTTGAATTTTTGCATTATAAACAATCAAACCAACAAACAAATCTTTCCTTTTTATATTATTTAATTTACAGTTTATAATATTAGTTTAGTACCTATAGCTGTGAAAAAGCACAAAAACAACTTATTTGAAATAAACATGATTGAGATTTTGTTATGCTTACGTTTTATTTATGGGCTTAATACCATCGAAAAACTGATATAATTACCATAATAAAAATATAAAAAAAGTTAAAAGTAGTAGCGACCCAAAGGAGCCAGATGAGTGAACATGTCCTTATTAACTCCAATTGAACTAAATAGTTCACTTAAGGAATCTTTTTTGCCCACCTCTAATACGGCAGTAGTTCGAATGGGATCTAAAAGATGTCGCTGATTTTGCTTGTATGAAGGAATTATAAAGCAAATATTCGGATGGGCTCATCCTTCCTTTTGAAATCATTGAATATAAGTAATATTATTTTCGCAGGGTTGCTTAGTTACCACTGACTGACTTATTGATACTGTTGATTTTCTCTGATTGTCATCTCAATTTATTGTCATGTGATTGTCATTAGAGCATGCAAAATTATTATTTTAATAATATAAAATACGCAAATTATCGGCGAAAGCGCTATAAACTGTTTCGGCAAGGTTTCGCGAGTTTCTGCATCCAAATGAGGAACTCGATTCCGTTCGCTCAGAATTTATACCAAGGAAGCTGCAAGGAAGTCTGTGCTGGGCTATGCTGCAGCGGTATGGTACCGATGTTCCTCAGTTTTTATTGTAAAGAGAACTTAGCTCAGTACACAAAGAACGGCGCTTATTTTATTGACGAAAGCTTATAGGACGTGTAGTTCCACAGCGTTACCTGTGCTTGCTAAAGTTTTTCTTGCTGAACTTGAGATTTTTCGGGCGGGACCATTTGCGGAGGACGAAGAGGGGAGCCTCCTGGCTCCCAGGGAGTGCTGAGGACTAAGAAGAGCCATTAAAGAGGAAACCGTCGCTCTTTGGCAGGAACGATGGGACCAGAGCGAAAGCGGATGCGAACTCTATAGATTCATTCTCGATATCGCAATGAGGCTCTCCGGAGATTGAACTAGATTCCATCGTCTCTCAACTACTGACCGGACATGGGTGTGTCAGGCAGCGACTTCGGAAGTGTGACACCGGAATAGCCAAGCTAGCCAAGATCACGCACTGTGAGATTGACCAATACCCAGAAACTGGACCCGACACGTTCGCTGACAGTACGTCCAAAGGCGGGAAATTTAAATGATGCGTTGTGACAGTACGTCGACGGGCGGGAAACTTTATTATTACTTGTTTGGACACTACGTCGATAGACGATACTTTTGTTTGTAATTGTTCGAAAGAACAGTATCTACTGTCATATTGTGAGCACTCTTGTATTTTTTACTGTCGTATTACGTGTTTTATGGGTAGTTTTATATATCGCTGTCTCGCTCTTTCACCCCCACACATAAACTCTCGTGCATCGAAACTACGTCGACCGGCGTGATCGCGCGCTTGTCTTCTTCTCGAACATTCAGTGCGGCCAGTGCCATTGTGGAAACAGCTACACGCATACGTCGCTAAAATCGTAAGTAAATTTTGATTTTACTTATTTTGTGATATATAATGAGTTCACGTAATGTATGAGGAATAATTAAGTGCATAAATTAGGAACCACGGTGCTTTTGTTACGTTTTTCTGTTATCATAATGTATTTTTTGTTTGAAACCACACAACCACTCGATATTGTAATAAAACTTTCATTTTTAAAGACATATCAGTATCGTTAAATGTTTGCTATTAGGGGAAGGGGGGGCATGATGGGGTATCTAAGGAAAATACCAAAAATACAGTATAATCATTGCGTTTATTATGCTTATTTATTTATGGCACAATGCCTTATTAATCTAACTACAATTTGGCATAGTCTTTGGAAGATGAACTTATAGCATTTTTTTAAAATAAATGATTTGATAGGAACTTTCGAAAAACCATCTTGCCCCTTACCATGGGGTAAGATGGGGTAATGAAAATGGGGCAAGATGGGGTAAGCTAATTATTATCGTAATAAATACAAATATGAATTTCTTCGGTGTTTTCACCATCCACACCAGCACAGCCATTGTGAGCCCAACGTCCACAAAGCTGGCAGCCTACCCAACCTTCGGATGATTTCAGAAAACCCAATACCCCGTCTTACCCCAAAGGCTGATTTAGAAAAAAAAAATTTCTCAAAAAATTAATATTAACTGAACTTTTGTCTAACCATACCACAACAAAGTAAACAACACTAACAACCATATACGAGAAAAGACATAAATTAGGTAGTCATAATTACCCTACAGTAAAGACGTTTTTAACTGCGTAAAATTAGATCGACGAGACACTCAACGTGATTTTCGTTTGTAAACAAAAAACGCGTGCTCTCCCACTCACTGTTTCTGTCGCACTGACGGTTGATCGAGTATGGCTTCCTATTGGCTTATTGCTTTCTGTTCGCAAGAGTCTAGTTTCTTGTATGTGTGCGTGACCCGTCTTACCTCGCGTCCCCATCATGCCCCCCCTTCCCCTACTTTGTAACTGGATGTTGACCATTTGGAAGAGTTTTTAACACGAGTTAGTGATTAAGTATTCTGATTAGTTAGTAGTTTTAAGGCCGTCTGTACCTATCGAAACTAAACAAAAGAGCTGTAGGTACCTATGCGTAATTAATACAAAATTACCTACAAGCTTTACACTTTGTAAATAATTCACTTTTTAATTTCAGATGTCAGCCAATAATCCTAAGAAACGTCAGAAAAACCTCTTCGACAATCTGTCTTCAAACTCAGAAGATGAACAGGACCAGGACCCGTACAAGGACGAAGACGGTGATTATGGCTCTGACGAAAACTATGAGCCACAACAGACAGGCGATGCAGACGCTTCTACTTCCTCAGAAGAAATATTTTCAGTAAGACCTCGACGACGCACCTCTGGAGGCCCTGTTGCTTCATCGGATTCCAGTAAGTCCAATATTACAAATGTAAGCTCACACTCTGATTTTGGACAGGACGACATACCTACCGCACAGATCGAACCACGAATACCAGAATCAAGAGATGGTTCACCATCCCTAGTCGCGCCTCAGGACGATAATTCTAATAATACAGATTCAGCACCAGTGCAAAACCGACCAAGATCTCCTGAACCAGAATACCAGCCGTGGTCAAACACCACAGAAGACATTCCTGTTTTTGACTTTGATGTCAATTCACATGGCCCTCAATTTGAGATTAACTCTCAAACTAGCGTCGAGGAGATTTTCAATCATGTTTTCCCTAAAGAGCTAATAGATTATCTAGTTCAGTGTACTAACAATTATGGTACAGCTTTGTGTAATTTAAATAGACCTCACACTCGACATTGTCGATCTCAATCTTTTCGCCTGACTACCGCTGAAGAGATGACAAAGTTTTTAGGACTTTCATTATTGCATGGACATATTCGTATTCCTAAACAGCAGAAACTGTTTACTTACGATGACCCACTACATTTTCACCCGATATTTCCATATACAATGTCTTCGCGGCGTTATGAGCAGCTACTGCGATGTTTATGTTGTTCAGAACTAGGTGCTAAGGGTGCCGAAAAAATAAACAAATTTGTGGACATGTTGACACTAAATTTTAGAAGAATATATAAACCCGATAAGGAACTTAGTTTGGATGAGTCATTGTTATTGTATCGCGGTCGACTTCACTTTCGGCAATATATCAAATCTAAAAAGGCTAGATACGGAATTAAGTTCTACGTCCTGGCAACGGCCGATGGTTATGTTTTGAATATAATAATGTACAGCGGAAAAGATGAAAACACGCAATTGCCCAGTACTGCAGCAGGAAAAAAACTTGAACGGTTAGTAATGCGATTGATGAGGCCATATTTATTAAAAGGTCATGATCTCTTTATGGACAATTATTATAATTCAGTCACCCTTTCCCAAAAACTACTGGATTTGAAAACTCACACAAACGGCACCCTGCGTGTAAACCGAAAAGATAACCCAAAGGAAGTTGTAGACCGAAAATTAAAAAAAGGTGAACATGTCTGGGTAAGGAAAAATAAAGTTTACGTGAGCAAATGGGTTGATAAGCGACCAGTAATTATGTTGACTACAAGAGACCATCCTCATCTGACAAATGCATCAAACAGACATGGAAAAATTATGAAGAAGCCTATAGAAGTAGTAACATATAATAAATTCATGTCAGGTGTGGACAGATCTGACCAGATGATTAACTACTATTGCTCTCCAAGGAAAACAATACGCTGGTATAAAAAAGTGTTTTTTCATCTGTTGGACATGGCAGTATGGAACTCTTGTTATTTGTATAAAAAATATGTACCGAATAAATCTAAATACGAATTGTGTACGTACCGAGAAGAGCTAATTAAAAAAATGATAGGCTTGAAAGAAAATTGCAAGGGCAAAGACTTAGTATCGGAATTAAACAAACACAATAGTAGATAGCACAACACAACTCCAAGAAACATTGTTGAACAAGAACGAAAATTTTGGGGCCACTGGCCAAAAAGACAGCCTGCGCCTGAGAACTCAAAGAAAAAGTATTCGTTTTTGATGTGTAAAATGTGTTCCAAAAATAAAAAGACAGTTGAAACTAGCTACAGATGTATTGGTTGTCCGAATCTTCCCCCATTATGTCCTGAATGTTTCCGAGATTACCATCTACTTCTGGAACAGACAGAGCAAGAGTGTTGAGATTGATTTATTTTTCTTTTAAAAAATTACTTACAGTCTGGTATTCAAACTTGAATTGAGTATTAATCGATTGTAACTTGTGATTTCAAATACTACCTCGATTATATAATATAATACCTATGTGTACCTATACTATTGAATATTATTTTTTTTATAATGTGGAAATACGAGTTAATTGGCCAAAGCATGGCGTTTATTGTGATGGTGAATACCATAAGGTTTTCGAGATTATTTGTATGTTGATTTTTTTCGTATGTCTATCGCTGAATCATGCAGACTAAAATTTTAATATTTTATTAGTTAGGAGTTTATTGTGATAATTAAAACATAAGGTTTTGTTCCTTTTTAAGAGATTACTTTTTGTTGATTTGTTTTTCGTATATCTTTCGCTGTATGAAGCCGCATACTGAAATTTAAAATATAGCTGTGATTACTTTAGAAATGTGTTTTATTTTACTCCCTTACATATAACTCTAACGTGGCTCGACGTAGTGTCCTGTTTGGGCAGGCAATAATGTGAAAATACATTGGATGTTAAAAACACTACGTCATTAGATGTTACGGTCCTGGACGTGGTGTCGTACTAGACTATCAGTTTACTATTAAATGTGACACTACGTCATTGAACGTTGACATCTCTGGACGTAGTGCCATATAAGATAAGTAACTATCTCTTCAATATGCCACTACGTCGTTGGACGTTGACGTCTTTGGACGTAGTGTCATATCAGACTAGTAACTAGCTCTCTAATATGACACTACGTCGTTGAACGTTGACGTCTCTGGACGTAGTGTCATATCAGACTAGTAACTAGCTCTCTAATATGACACTACGTCGTTGAACGTTGACGTCTCTGGACGTAGTGACCGATTAGATAAGTAACTATCTCCTTAATATGCCACTACGTCGTTGGACGTTGACGTCTCTGGACGTAGTGTCATATCAGACTAGTAACTAGCTCTCCAATATGACACTACATCGTTGGACGTTGACGTCTCTGGACGAAGTGTCGTATAAGACAAAATTTAAATATTAACATGTCTAAGTACGTCTGTCGACGGGTAATCGTTTAGTATGGAACATTCTAGTGCCGTATTATGGGTTCTTAATGTCAGCGAACGTGTTAATAACCGGAACCCCATATATTGCCGTGAAAACTGGAAAGCACTGCACGAGTTCGCACGCACCTGGTACACCATCAGAAAATGGTATGAATAGGTCTGAATGATTTTAGAGAGTAGCCCGACGCGTAGTACCGATTTGTGGAGCCTATAGATCCAGATGGGGGAGAGTTAAGAGATAGCCAAAAAGAAAGGACGGAAACAGAATTTGTATGGGGGAGTCAAAAAAGTGCAAACGGGAAAAGCACTCTCCTGAGATTTGGTCCGTATACATCGAGGAGGTAGGAAGCACCATGGGTTGGTGGAGAATTGCGTCTATGGTAGAGGTCATGTACTGTAAACTAATTGTTAACAATTTGTAAATAATCTCTAAATACTATGTCACTTATTCTTGTAACTAATCTGTACATAATTTATTATGTAAATAACAATTTATGCATTAAAATCTTTTCAGAGCATAAACAGTTTTTTTAATTTAGGTAACCAACAGTCACATACAATCATTCTTAAATTAACATTTGGAAAGAAACAGACCTTAAAGTACCATAATTTGATACGTAAACAATATATAATTGTGCAAGATTGTGTCAAATTTTCATCTTTAACAAAGTACCTTACCTACCGATAAAGATGAGATAAGTAATACAAAAATATAAAAAAACAGAGACAATTTTACGACTATTACAATGTACATTATAGTCTTAACTATTTTTTATGTTTACTTTATCTAGAATAAAAGTTCACACACTTTTTTCTTAATCAAGTTTAATGAATTTGTAAAGATGTCGACTCCATTCAATAATTTTTTGTTATAGAGATCGCAAGATCGTCTGAAAAAGGCATTTCTAGGATAATTAGTGTGACATGATGGTACATGAAAAGATTGTTTTGAATGTGAGGATATACGAGGTACTCTGAGTTTAACTTTTTATAGTAATTTAGCTGAATGAACTGAATCTATATGATTATTTATGTAGGTCCTAAACTGTTCATTTTCTGTAAATTACAGATGATTACAAATTTAGTACTTATTATCACTGTGGTTTTGAAAGAATAAATTGTTGGTCACAGTTTAGTTTCATCCACGCGGGCGGAGCCGCGGGCAGTCCCTAGTTCCACATATTGTTCAGTTGCGTAGAGACGTACCACAAAACTGCACCAATTTTAAGACACAATATCCACTATGAATCAATTTTCAAATAATTAAAATAGACACTAAACCGTACTAGACAAAATGGCGCCAAAAACTCCGTGACTGGTGTTTCAGACAAAATGGCCGATTGCAGTATTTTAATCGTTCAATTTAATAAAAATCTAGTTAATCTCGTCTTAATAAAACTAAATCAGTCTATTAAATACTTTTTATGTCTATTATCCCCTAAAATAATTAAATCTTTGATTATTTGATACTGTCGTCACGCCTATTACAATAGGTTAATAAATAATCTAATTTTTTAAAATAAACAAATACTTTTGGTGTGCTTTCAAAACGTTAAAATATTTTCATTCAGAAACCTAACTGCTTACTACTTTCCCTATGGTCACAAAAATCTCCATGGAAATCAACGGAAGTCGACTTTTGATTAATTATCACCATTCTTTCCTCTAGACGACAGGAAACGTCGCCATTAATTCGCGGGAAAACAATATGACTGCCGCCATTTTATATTAGGACATATCCGGTTGCCAGTCACAAGATTAGGGATGAAGTTGGGTAATAAAATATCAAAAGGTAATTTGCAAGAGTGACGTCAAGCTGATAACTTTGCATTTTAAACTTCTTTTTAACCGACTTCAAAAAAGGAGGATTTTTTATGAATGTCCACCGATTACTCGAAGACGGCTGAACCGATTGAAATGATTCAAACCTTATTACATCAGGTTTGTTCCAAAGTTGGTCTCATTTTTTAATTTTTTTAAATCGATTCCGTAGTTTTTAGGAAATCCTGAAAATAGTCGTTTTCGTTACTATTTTATGAACTTCTACGGATGATAAATCAACCATCATTTCTTTATTTATGGACCGATTTAGATGATTCTTTTTTGTTTGAAAGAAGATACTTTCTTTAATTTCATTGACATTGTTAAGCTTCCAAATTAATTTTACTTAGCTTTTTCTTAATTTTCCATAAGCTTCTCCTGGGGGCCTACTCAAATGGCAAACGTTATAAGCGTTTCTATATTCTACATGTTTCTTCGACTCGGCGAAAGCGATATTATTTTGGTACCCAACCCGTCTCTGCATTCAATCTTCAAACGCTTGTATCACAGAGTAACTAGAGAGAGAGTAACTCAAAGAGTCCACTAGCGCCTTTTTGGAAATCGATGCGGAACTACTGACATGAAATTTTAATAGCTGAAAATGTAATTTTTTGTTTTTTATTATATATTTATTTTACTTTTTTGTAATATCTTTATTTATAACAACATAGAAAATATTAATGAAAAAGAACAAATCAAAACAAAAAAATACAAAACAACTATGATTTGGCTCGGTATTCGTACAACGGTATAAATGTTGTAGCACGGTAAATATCTATTAATATTGTAACTAGGGTTGCCACCTTTTTTGAACTAATAAAGTATATTGATTGCTAAAGCTAGTAAAAAGTACGTTGTATGTTGTATGGAAATAAAGTAATATTTATTTTTACCTTTAAAACATACTTTTTATTACTTTTGGCAATATTTAAGCAAATCTTGTGAAATAAAGTATTTTCACGTACCTACTTTATTTTCCTCATAAAGTAGAGAGTACAATAACCCCGAAATAAAGTACAGGTGGCAACCTTAAATTGAGACCTTTTTGTCGCACGATACACCCGGCTACAGTATTTTAATTTCAGCTAAGTACCTACTTTCGTATCTTTCTAGTTTTGTAATTGCGTATAACCTGCGTAATATTTTAGAATCCATAATATTATAGCGAAAATGAAAAAGGGAGGTAGGTACCTAGGTTAACAAAACTAACAGTAAAAACAAAAAACTGAAAAAGCTAAATACCTATATATTAAAGAGAGAAACAAATTATTTTCAAATCCTTCGACCCGTACTTAGTAGGCAATACCTATAGTAAAAAAAAATATTTTAATAAAAGTATACTAAATCTTATTTTTTGGACTCCGGGTATTTAAACATGACATCTCTGCCTGTCTAGCATGACCGATTTATATCGCGTGATGTAGCGTTTTATCACGTTGAACTGTCAAAAAGACAAAGAAATTTGACAGTTGAGTGTCGATAAAATGCTATATCACGCGATATAAATCGGTCATGCTAGGCAGGCTGGAGTAATAAAATAATAAATATAATACAAACAGCACAATCTGCAATTTACCATAGTAAGTAAGTACTTGTATTTCAATCAATAATTAGTTCGTAGGTATATTACGTTCGTCACTGCGGCGCATTCGCGACTGTTCGTGTACCGAGTATTGTTGAAATTGGAATACTGATAGATACAGTCAGTGGCACGAATCATGAAATTGAGTGGGGATTGCGGGGAACGCGTATTCTGGGTATGCGTTGCGGTGAGAGGGGCGCAGGCGGCGGGAGAGGGGCACGCACTATTGGTCGCTCACAAGAGCACATGCGCAAACTTATCCCCACTCCGTCGAAAAATATTCATGATTCGTGCCACTGACAGTACCATTACCTTGGTAGTAATGTCATGTAAATAAACAGAGGTGGTGGTAATCCGCTACGCTACTGGACTGGGTCATTAATTCGGGTGTCGAATTTTATCATTATTATTGTAATTCGCACCATGACCAAACTCAAAAACGATTTTCATTTTCATATTTTTAATATAATAATAAATTTAATATAGTTTTTTGGCAAACTTGAAGACTTTGTTGTGAAAGTTGATGCTTAAGATTCAGAGATGACGCTACTTTTGTTTCGACCGTTTACGTTGTTCCAAGTGTGCCCCTCTTGTATTATACTGTATGATCTGTGTTTAACGTTACGCTAGCTCCGACAGAAAGAAATGGTACTCAAATGGCTATTTTGACATGTAGATTTGCCGACGATAGCCAGCAATCGTACTAAATCGAAGCGAACGCCCATACCCTGTAGAAAGAAACAAATAGTCGTACGACACGTGTCTTATTTTCAATTTTGAAAAGGGTTTTTGTGTTTCCTGTGATTCCTGCCAATAAAACTAATGGAGAAGATAAATCATAATAGTGATCTGTGTAAGAAGCACTGAAGCAGGCCACTTAAGGCGTGGGGCCTCGGAATTAAAATCCCTAATCATCAGTAAGTACTTAGAATTAATTGATAAATTATGCAGTAGGTATTTTGAAGAGTATTCTTCTTTACAAAAGCCTGAAGGCATTGGCGTATCTAAAGATTATTTCCAGTGGGGCAGGGCCTCTAGTTCTGGGGCAAAGCCTAGGGTCACAGAATATATAATAGTACTAACGTCTAGGGTGCTTGACTAGAGCCGTGTTGGAGTTTTGAAAGGCAATAGAAAAGTATTATAGCTGGTATTTTTCTGGGGTGGGTATCAGGCTGGTCTGGGGTGGGCACGGCCCACCCCCTTCCTGCCAATGCCTGAAGGTTGTCATTTCGTAAGTATAAATTAGTTCCAGTTACTCGTAGGTACAATACCTAATTATGTAAAATCTCTTTTCATTAGTTTCCCTTTCTTTAGTCGGTAATCACAATAAAATATGATTCCTTTATAATTAACATTTATCTTTCATGTAGCATGGAAATGAAGTATTAGTTGAGCTATGTAATGATTTCAAATTTTTAATTAAGTACTTTTTATTGTTTCAGGTTGTGATAATTTCTTCTTGAATTTTCGTTCAAAATAAAATTTGCACTACCTATATTATAAGAAGATAAAGAAGAAGTGTAAAGTGAAATTATAGTGATGATTTCTGAAACTGTGGCAAGCTAATGGGCTGTGTAATAAGTGAGCGAAGCTTTGTACTAATGTATTTTATCACAAATACAACACAGAGAAAGCATTGATAATTTGATACAATGGCAAACAAAATAGTGTATAAAACATAAGAAAAATATGTCATAAGTCAAAGACTTCTATGTTGTACCTATACCTATTACACATGTATAAAAAAGGAACAACAATTAAAAAATAATAAATTAAAAGTAAAAGCTATAAAGCATGTATCAAAAAAGAGGTCAGCTCGGCAGCTGGCCGAGTGATGGTAAGTGTTAAACTTGATATTATACATAACATATAGTTAACTTCACCACCATAGACTATAGCCTGACATGCTATAATTCAGTGCGGGTTGGCTTGGTGAGTTGAGTAGTGGTCCCCCGACACATATTTGGAAGTTAAATGCAGACAAACAGACATAAGGCTTCAATAACACATAATCTTTATGTTTAAGTTGCATCGGGGCTATGGTTTCCAGATCTAATAATGAGATTTCCTGACTTTTTCCCTGACTTTTCAGGAAATTTCTTGTAAATCTACATCTACATTCTTAATTTAGTTGACATTTAATAATCTTTTCACACCAAGTGATTTACAAATTATGTGTTTTCATTAAGTTTTTACTGCTACAGTTATCAGTACATCCCTGACAACTACAGTTTTTATCCCTGTTTTCCTGATAGATGACTTAAATTCCTGACATGTCAGGAATGTTACTTGGTAATTAATATTCGCTAATTCTAATTCACTAATAATAATCACATAGTCATAAATTTACCTCTTTAATGAGTGAAAAAATAAAAATAGAATAAAAATAGTTTTAGGTAATTGTTTTAATATAATGTTAACTTAAATAAATAAATACCTACTTTTTTTACAGGTGACACTTAGAAGAAGGCCTGTTTGTAAGATATACTAGTTACAATAAGCCAAGCAAGACTGATTCAACTACTGATACAAGATGGTATCTAACAAAATCATGGGCCTCAGTACTTTGTCTGCGTGAAAAGCTTTTTTTGCTATCCCTTGGGAACTTTGTTAAGGATGAAAGGACCCTATGTCCTTCTCTGTACCCCTGACAACATGTACCTATGTAAAATTTCATGATGATTGTAACAATTGTTTGTTACACCTCTAAACAAACAAACGGACGTTCTCATTTATAATATTATTAGTAAGGATGTGGTTGCTTTGTTATTATTATTTTTTTACTTTTAAGTTCAAAAAGTAAATGTTTTCTTTGATTTAAATTTAAATTTGTTTTAATCTAACACCTTATAACTACCCTATTATTTTGATAATGCAAAACAACAACATATTGTTGAATTTTTTTTTGTTTTGTAGATGTGACAGATAGTACACAAAATGAAAGGTTAGAGGTAGGTAGTCAATATTTTATTTTATAATTATATCTAAACCAATACAATTAGGTATATGATTTTAAAGCACAAAGTACAGTACAGCCAGAACTTTTCCATCATGCTCCTTTTTATTTTATTATTACAGTACCTAAAGTTTCATAATCTTGTTTGTCGCTTGGAGCAAAATATTCATTAGGTACTATAATTTTGTTCAATAGCTTCAGCGTTTGTTCCTGTGCACCATCGGGCACGTTCGGTGTCCAAGGGTTAGTTTTTCCAACATCTTTTCTAGCCAATTTAAAAGGTACTTGTGTATTATATTCTGCAATGTCAATATACCTATTGAATTGTATGTATCTGAAATTCAATAAGATTGGGTTAATAACAATTTAGGTAAATAAAAGACTTATTAAAAACCATAGCGGTATTTTGATCTAATAAGTAGTCAGTATATAATGTTACGGCTAATACCCGAAGTACCCGAATAGCTGGCTAAAACTATGTGCAGCCTATGTGTAGTTTGGGGTATGAAGAAAGTTATTTGTATTATCTGTTAAAAAAAATCATCATCATCATATCAGCCGCACGACACCCACTGCTGGGTATAGATAGGCCTATCGGCTACACCTAGTTTTAGCCGCACTTCGGGTATTAGCTGTAACATTATAATTATATACTTATTATTTACCAGCATTCTTGATCACTTTTTTGTTTGTTTCATCCTTTGGTCAGAAAAGAGAGTCATGTTTTCTTGCCAATTATATTCCGTAAGTATTGTAGGTATCTTGAACTGAAATAAATGTAAGTTATGATTGATAAGTCCATACGATAAGTCTTAAGTGTGGTATTTTGATGTAAGTAATATAAAGTTCTTACTTACTTACTAAGTAAATATATCTTATTTATTATTATAGGTATCCATGGCATATGATTGCTGATTATTATAAAGAAAATTAGGTAGGTACTATACTATTCTAATTAATTAGTTTAGTAATAAACACTAAAGGTGTGCGGAAATGTTATATTCATATATTACATTATAACGTTATGCTATATTAAAATAACATGTTATTTTTTCTGTTATAATATAACACCTAATATTGTATATCTATAACAGTAAATAAGTCCCACACACGACGCGGCAATTTATTAGATTTTTGAACTAGGTAAGGTAAATTTAAAAAATATTTCATAATAAAATACTTAACCTAACACTATAAACAAACAAACATCTTTACTATATTTTTTAAATTTGAGATTTTTGCATTCACAATGCTATTTTCTTTACTATAATTGAAAATGCGTAGGTAACTCGCAATATACGCTTGCGCGAGCTTCGCGTCACGTCACGATCGCAGACAAGCAGTATAATATACCGACTGAACTGTGAACGCTAGAATATTAATATCATAACAGAAAAAATAACAGTCATTATAATTATTAGGTGTTATTTATAGGTGTCATATCAAAATTGGTTCGTATTGCTACGAAATAAAGTTGAATTTTGATAGAAAAAGGCAATACCTTAATATTTTAAATTGCTAAACTAGATGTCGCTAATCGCCATACAAGGAAAAGAAAAGCAGAGCAAGAAGCAAGCGAAGCTACGAAAGCAAGTTCAACTCAATGCTGAGAGCATGCTTTATTTATTCCCTTCCTTCCATTTTCCTAGATGGCGCTTGACTAATCATAAAAATATATTAGTAGCAGAAAAGTAATACATTTTATATTAGGTGTTATGGATATATTTTTATATCGTTATAATATACTCGTTATCTGTTATAACGACCACCCTTAATAAACACATTAAATTTTTTACACAACACAGAGGAAATAATCACCACGTAGTAAGCAAACAATTGACATTAGGTGCATTCCAACAGAATAATCGCTGAGTCATTGATCCATCGAGATAAATATACAAGAGAAGCAAACCTCACTTCCACGCGCCACAAAAAGCGTGTAACTTTTTAACAGTGTAGGACGGAGCTTTGAAATCACTAAACATTTTTAAGTAAACATATATCTGACTCACTCACACACGTCCCAAAAACAATACCGTCGCCAAGATTAGACAAATACCACAACAAAATTAGACAAAGACCGCGATATCAACATGCATTTTTTTTTTAGAAAATTGTGTTGCCTCCTATGTGAAATTTTACCCCAAAATAATCAATGAAAACAAGAAAAATTTGGCTATAGAATGAAAGTATTTTATAACAAAAGCTATATGACGGCCAACTTTTTGTTTGTGGTCCGATTTCGATGAAACTCGGTTCTTAGTACTATTTTGACATGAAAACAGTAAAGCTATGTTGAAAATATAAAAATTTCAAGATGGCGGCCAACTTTTTTTGTTTGAGGGCCGATTAAGGTAAAATTCGGTATTTGTTACTATCTTAACACGAAAATGTTGAAATATTAAAAAATCCAAGATAGCGGCTAACTTTCATGTTTGGGGGCCGATTTCAATGAAACTCGGTTTTTGGGTACTATTTTGACACGAAAATAACAACGCAATGTTGAAAATATTAAAATATCCAAGATGACGGCTAACTTTTATGTTTGAGGGCCGATTTCAGATTTAGAGGGGTAAATTGGGGGGGAGGGGAAAAACTACCATCCAGTGGCGCTCCCACTCCGCGGAAGTACAAAGTTATACAGATATATGCATTTGAAATTTCAACTAACAACTTCAATCATGATTATCTCGGAAACTATGAACTTCCACTGGGGAGGAGTTAGACAGGGGAGGTCACTTTCAACCCCCCTTCCTCCCCCCCAGACCACAACCCTAAATTCCATGGCCCATATTCTAAAGTTTACCCTGTCTTCTTTTTAATCAGTAAAATAATATATTAGTTTTGAACGAATTAATGATTATGAGGGATAGGGGGGGTAAGGTGGGGGATAAGCTACCCTCCAGTGGCACTCCCTCTCCGTGGAAGTGTGTGTACTGTGGTAAGCTTTAATGAAATTTCAAATGCGTATATCCAATAACTATGCATTTCCGCAGAGTGAGAGTGCCACTGGAGGGTATCTTTTTCCCCCCTTACCCGCTATCCCCACATATCCTTAAATTCATGTAAAGCTATTTCTAAAATGTTAACTGATCAAAATAAGAAGGTTAACTTTGGAATATGAGCCATGGAATTTGGGGTTGTGGTTTGGGGGGTAGGAAGGGGGGATGAAAGAAACCTCCTCTGTCCAACTCCTTCCCAGTGGAAGTTCATAGTTTCCGAGATATTTACGATTGAAGTTGTTAGTTGATATTCCAAATGCATATATCTCTATAACTATGTACTTTCGCAGAGTGGGAACGCCACTGGAGGGTAGTTTCCCCCCCCCCCCCACTTTACCCCTCTACCCCTCATAATCATTAATTCATGCAAAACTAATATATTTTTACAGATCAAAAGAAGACAGAGTAAACTTTAGAATATGGGCCATGGAATTTCGGGTTGTGGTTTGGGGGGAAGGGGGGATGAAAGTGACCTCCCCTGTCCAACTCCTCCCCAGCGGAAGTTTATAGTTTCCGAGATAATCACGACTGAACTTGTTAGTTGAAATTTCAAATGCATAATATAAATCTCTATAACTATGTACTTCCGCGGAGTGGGAGCGCCACTGAAGCATAGTTTCTCCCTCCCACTTTACCCCCCTACCCCCCATAATCATTAATTCATGCAAAACTAATATATTTTTTTACTGATCAAAATAAGACAGGGTACACTTTAGAATTTGACCCATGAAATTTGGGGTTGTCGTATGAAATAGGCCCCTGACACAGAATAATGATACTACCAGTATTCTAACTTAGTACTAACGGCCGAAATGCGAGCCACACCTATGCGCCTCGAGTTCGGGCTGCTCTCGGGCTGGTACAGTCGCGAATGCGCCGCAGTGACGAACGAACGGTGGTTTCGTATTTTGTGATCACGATGGCGAATTGCAACTATGGAGTATATTGTGCTGTTTAAAATAAACCATAAGAGTTTAAATAAACCAAACGGTAAAAAGAATGATAATGTGTTACATTATTAACGTCAGACGAGTATCTATAGCATCTGCGTCATCATAATTAAATCTAGTTCAAAGTCAATGATGCACAATGATTTACAATTATAGTTTGTTTGTTTGTTACGTATTCACGTCTTAACTACTGAGCCGATCATCATGAAATTTTGCATACACGTTGTCAAGGGTACAGAAAAGAATATAGGGTACTTTTCATCCCGAAAAAAGAGTTGTTCCCGAGGGATAGCAAAAAAACTAACCACGCAGACGAAGTCGCGGGCGGCCGCTAGTCCTTACTAATATAATAAATGCCAAAGTCCGCTTGTTTGTTTGTTACGCCTTCACGTCTTAACTACTGAACCGATCATCATGAAATTTTGCATTACATGTTGTCAGGGGTCCAGAGAAGGACATAGGGTACATCATTTCATCCCGAAAAAAAGTACTTTTCCCGAGGTAAAGCAAAAAAACTTTCCACGCAGACGAAGTCGCGGGCAGCCGCTAGTGTTTTATACAATTCATGAATTAAAAACTAAAAATAAATTAACAATAAGAAAAACGTTTCTAGAAAGGCTTACGCCCATCTACGGCCCAACTTTAAAATACCGTGTACAAACTTACGATAAAATTTAAAAATCATTATTTAATTTAATATCAATAATGCAATTGGAATTATTATGTAATAAAGTCGCCATCACCAAAACCATTTTAATAACAATTCAAAGATTTTTATCCGAGTGACGTTGCTCTAGGTAAAGTTGTCGCTGTCTAAAATCTCGTAAACAATCGATTCGATATAAAAATCGATGCCAACAAAATATATTATTAATTACTAACATTATTTGTAACGGCAATTCTTGTTTGACTGAGTATAACTTAAAAAAATATAGTTTTTATTAAAACCAGTACATAATATCATAAAATATTTTTTAGATTAGATCAGTATTGAACAAGACTAAAATCGATTTAGTAATCGATTCCAATAGAAAAATGGCAGCACTGTGTACTCGGCTGGTCTACTCCTACTGTCAGTTTGACAGTATAGTGCAACGAACTAAGATACTAAGGAAGTGTAATTCCGCTCAAAAAATAGCACCACGCAAACTAACACAGAGTGGGCGGGGCTAAAAAAGTACTAGTGAAGCACGATTTAGTAATGTCTGCCACGCGCTCGGCGACAGTCGTTAGCGTTACCACAAAAAAATAATAAGAAAAATGATTAAAATGACGTCATGTGTGGTCATGTGGTGAAAAAGACCAAAAGAAGGCAGCAAAACTAGACAGACATAACATAACATAGGAAAGTAACATATTTTTCGTTTTTTTAGAAATATCTATGAGCGTATACATACAAAATATGGTCGTTATTATGCAACAAGTGTTCAGTCGCTTTGTGGGGCAGAGTCAAATCTTCACATTCACTGCTATCACACATTTTTAAACAAGAATAAAACTCTCTCATGGAATTCAGTACAACAAAAAAAAGGAAAATTTAAATCAAAATTTTGTAATGCTAAAAATGGCGCGTCCTGCAATATGCAATACATAGAAAACGAGTAATCTGATGTAATCTCCTTGTTTTTTATTATTATACAGGGTGTAACAAAAACGCTGTCCAATCCGTGAAGGGATGATTAGGTAGGTACCTATAAAGATTCTATTCACGCAATCCTCTTTGATTAACGAGTAAAAATCCCTGGTTAAATAGAATAAATAAAAAATGAAGAACTCACATTGCAACACCGAAGGCAGCAGAGTGGCACGACAAGTAGTGACGTCATGAGGTCAAGACCGTCAGATCAGAACACAAAGTAATGACAATTTCCAGAAACTATGATTTTATGCAGCTCTGAAAACAGCTTTTTAATATGGAGTTTGATCCGCGGATCATTCTGCTGGAACCCCAATGTGAGATCTGCTGCAAAAAAGGCTACTTTATATTTCCACCACCAATAGAAATACATGCCTAGCAACGGTGCACTAGATTGTCCCGAACACTTTGCAGCCTGTACACCTGTACACCTGTATTCCACTTAATTAGTACAAATGTGGTTATTATTCGCAAACGCATTACGGATTCACTCTCACAAATGTTTTTAAACATCAACTGTACTCATGACCTCACAAATAAAAACCAAGGGGTGTCAAATCTGGAGATCGCGCTGGCTACGGAGTTGGTCCACCTCTTCCAATCCACCGTCACCCATCACCCATATTGCTAGTTTAGGTATTTGCGCACCGGTCAATAAGCATGTTAAAATAGTCTGCATTTGAAAAAGATCTTGACAAGAATAAACTTTGACTTGGTGGAATACGCTGCTATAAAAAATACATTACGAAAAACTGAGAACCTCCTCCTTTTTTGAAGTCGGTTAAAAAGGTGTCGCTATAAGAATTTTGTAATTGAATAAATTTTGAATTGAATAAAAATAAAAATAAAGCGACGTATTAATACTGTTGTTTTTTATCAGTCACACCTCTAAAAGACGTATTAAGGTGTTGCTCGCGCAAATGTGATAATTATCTACATAATATGTACTTACATGTTATGAAAAAAAAATCTTTACAGAATACATTCTCTTTTATCAAGCATACCTATTTTATTTCAATAGCTTGCCTAATTTTAGTCCTTCTTGAAATCATATGTCTTACCAATTCGTGACAAATAATATGATCATCATTCATCAACATCATCATTTTATAATTTTCATAAAATAAAATAACAATAAAATCATCACAGCCGAAAGACGTCCACTGCTGACATAGGTCTACTTTAGTTTTTTAGAGCGAATAGTTACAGGCGACTTGCATCAAGCGTATTCGAGCGGTCTTTACCAAGTCGTCCGTCTACATAATAAAACAAACATTATATCTAACAAACAATAATGTACTAATTTCATAAAACAATTTTATGATGCCGCCCAGCGCGCCGTAGTAGGTTAGGTGTACTGACTGCATTCTACGTTACACCGTCCTCGCCTCAATGACAAAGGCACGACAACGGCCCAATGAGTGACACGAGGCGAGTCAAATATCCAATCATGTTTGATCTGCGTTCAAACCCCAGCCAATAAAAAACGTCATATGCGTTAGAATACAATCTAATGCCGATTATGCGTGCATTGTAATAAGGTATGTTTTTACTAGTTCATTGTTGAGTTTGCGACCTTTTGTGTTACAGAATATGTGAAGGTGCCATTATTTATGCAATATTTGTTAGGAGTTAGGCTTCCTTAGATCTTAGTTCGTTGGTATAGTGACAGTACGACGACGCACGGCGACGTCACAACGTTTGATTGTCGTTTGTTTGTGTTTTGTTGTTTTGTTTTGTATTGGAAGTGTTTTGCAGTGAGTGTGTTTTTTCTCGTGCATCCTTTACTTTTTGACCCATTTTACGCTAATGGACTCCGAGTCTCCGACCCTATCCCAAACTTTCGAGTTAGGCCCCGCTATTTTATATGACGATAATCTGGAATGGAAACTGCCCACTTGACTCTCGCATGCATTGGATTCTGGAAGCAACTCTGGTTAGTTAATTCAAAGTAAACAACATTACATTTAGTTAAACTGACTACGAGTGACTAAAACGATAAAACAAATGCCTCTGATATGAACATTGTTGAAATAAATTGTGCCCATACAAACGAAAAAAAAGTCGTTTTATCTAAAAAAGGCGACTTATTTTCTTAACCAACATTCAGTTTATTGAGTATTTGACATGCCATGCTTTCATTTAATGCACAATTCGTCTGTGTACACCGCGGTGTACCGTGGGCCGGACTTCTATAGACCCATGGGCATGGTCCTTTCAGATTTCATATACCTACAATATCAAAAAAGGTTAGAACTTTCTTTGGGGGAAAATAAAATTATAAAACAATTTTTAAGCGTAAGTCACCGGTGATCTACGCGGCGGCTTAAGTGTTAATAATTACAGATCACTTTTTGTATTTGCTTATTACCAAAATATCAAACCATATTATAAATTGTATATGACAAAATATAATTTAAAAGCAAAATGATAACCTTTTGAATTATTAGGCAACCTAACACGCTATCATCTTTATTTCTAAAATATAACATACAATCACGAAATTAGAGACAAATTCAAGTAGGTGAAGATAGGTACTGTTAACTTTATTTCATCTACCTACTTGAGTTTGTTTCTAGTTTTGTACATAGATGCAGGCAGCCCTATCGTATGTTGACGTACCGCGCGGCTCAAGTTACGTATTTCAAGGACAGGCTCGAGTTAGAATACTGGTAGTATCATTATTCTGTGCCCCTGATTAAATACTGATGGATCACCCAGTGCTCTGTGGCACAAAGAATTTGTGTCTGTGGGACACAATACCAAGCAACGCGCGGCAAAAAGGTTCCTTTGCTTTCAATTTGACTTAAATTCTAGTTTAAAATGCCGGGTATTTTTTTCTATGATTTAAAAAGTTATTGTAAAAATAGCACAAATGTGATTATAAACGAAAACATAATTTACCAAAACATTTCTTTTATGATATAACAGAAGTGTATGTAACATCAGAGGTAGCGGAGTACACCTATCCATTAATCACTAATTCTCCCCAAAAATGGGAAAACTAAAACGATGTTTTTAGCGGTAGCACTGAACCTAAATTATGGTATGATTTATTTTATTTCTTTTTTTGCGTTTTTAACGTTAATAGTAATACAAAAATAATAAATTATCGCGTAAAAAGTAATTCTCTTTGATGTGATAAGTTTTTTTGACCTCGAAGCGCACTCTTTCACTACGCATTTTGAAGAGCTGTTTCTCTGTAGGCCTCCCACTGAGGACTGGCTTGACATAATCTTTACATATGTCAGCTGACATATCCGAAGTGTCCTCAACTTGGCGCGGTAAGTGCTTCTCTTGTATATTTATCTCAATGCATTGATCACCATAAAGTACATTTTAACCATGGAAAGAAATGGCAGTATAATATGATCGTCATCTCGTATGTGCAGTACATTAATGCGTGCTGAAAAAATCAGGGGCTGAAAATAACTAGGACGAATTTTATTTTTTCCATGCTAGTCGATTCTGAAAAATGATCGATGACTCAGCGAATAGTCTGTTAGAATGCACCCAAAGTAATGAGACGAGACTATCGGTGTTTTAGTTCTATGTATTCTGTGTTTGTAGAATGGAACAAGTGTACTTTTGAGTACCAAATTAGTGTCGATATCGTTTAAGCGTAGGATTTTGTATAGAGAAACGCTTAGAAATATTTTTATGCAATATGATTTGACTTGATTTTGGATTACTTATGGTTTTAAATTAACAATAATGCAATGTTATGTGTGTAAAACAGTCACAGGCATCCGATGGACGACTATTTGTTTAATTTAAGGTAAGATTATAGTTTTATTTGATCAAATAGAAACATTGTACATTTGAGTACGAATCAACAAATTCGTTACGCTTGATCACGTGACATATGTCAATCCCATACATTGTCTTTCTATTCTACTAGCGTTAATTGTAGTAAGTGGCCATTTGAGTAGGCCCCCTGGTCTGGTTTCGACAAGGCTTTTAATTATTAAGTATTATCTCTTCATCAAAAAAAATTAAGAAGTGTTTATTGAATAGGTACTTAATCACTTACTTAATCATCAGCACATCAGGTTTTACAAAACAAAACTATCAAAGTTCAAAAGTTTAGGATTTTAGGTTTAAAATCACTTAAGGAAACATAATTTGGTAACCATCCTATTTGCGTACTGCTAACTGTAACATGAAAATCATAAGATGCAAAAACCTTCATTTACTAAATGGTTTCATTGAATTTTCTATACAACCTCGTTTCCCGTATAAACCCACTTGGAATACATGAGGGACGGTGTCTTGTAATGGCTCCTCACGCTGTGACGTAGATTAAACCTCCTCAGCCGAGTTTTATTTGTTTAAAAAGACATTCCGTGGGGAGATAACGATCGAGAGGGTTTATTAGGGTTGCCTCAACCGAAGAAACAAACTTAACCTTCATCATTCCGAACGAGACAACACTAAATAATAAAAACAAGAAAAAAATGTATTCACAAAAAATTTTCGCGATTTATAGGTACAACTTTTATACGTTACTTGTTGCTCAGCTGAAGTGGCCGTGGGCGGGACATATAGCGAGAAGAACCGATGGCCGTTGGGGGTACTATTATTTATTCTGTGGTTGGGGCGTAAAGGTTCTGGAATGGCGACCGCGCACCGGACGACGCTCCGTGGGTAGGCCCCCGACAAGGTGGACCGACGATCTGGTGAAGGTCGCGGGAAGCCGCTGGATGCGGGCAGCGCAGGACCGATCGTTGTGGAGATCCTTGGGGGAGGCCTATACCCAGCATTGAGTTTCGTGCGGCTGATAATTATGATGATGATGATGATGACACCTGGTTAGCTACAACCATCTTATTACCCAAGTTTGTTGTGTTGCGGCAATTAGATATACAGGTAAGTGATGGCCAAATATACATTCGTGTGGATAAGTCACAATCCGGATAAAAAAGGTTGAGCTTTCAATTTATCTGAGATATCAGTCGGTCATTGGATAGGTGACCAAAAATATACTAGTGGCTCCGTGAGCTGTAGACCTCGCGAAAAAATAAAATAAAATGTCGCCATGAAGTTTTCAAAGCACACAGTAGGTACGTGAGTATTGCAGCTAGATGGTCCTTCTAATTTTGATCATTTTTTAAAAAGGGTGAGTATTTTTTTTATAAATTTGGAAAAATTGGCTTGACTGAACAGTTATATATAATTATCGAACCTACTCACAAAATTTTACGCGAATCTGTTGAGAAATGCTACCTGTAGAGGAAAACAGACAGCCCTGGAAAGCCGGACTGAAATATGTATTTTTAACATTTCTCCGTCATTTTGAAAAATTTACAAAAACTGGCGTGACAAAAAAAATCTATATTATTTTCGAACCAGCTCACAAAATTTCACGAGAATCGGTTGAGAAATGCGACCTGTAGAGGAGAACATCCAGCGTCAGAAAGCCGTACTGAAATACATTTTTCTTACATATCTCCGCCGTTACGAAAAATTTAGAAAAACTGTCTCAACTTGAAAAAATCTATAATATGATTTTCGAAGCTGCCCACAAAATTTCACGAACCTGTAGAGGAAAAAAGACAGAGCCGGAAAGCTGGACTGCAATAGGTTTTTTTACATATCTCCGCCATTTCAAAAACAAACCGAACAAGTGGCGTGACAAAAAAATTCTATATCATTTTCAAACCTGCTCACAAAATTTCACAAGAATCGCTTGAGAAATGCGACCTGTAGAGGAGAACAGACAGCGCTGGAAAGCCGAAAAACCTGTTTTTTTTAACATATCTCCGCCATTTTGAAAAATTAAAAAAAATCTGGCTCGACAAAAAAATTCCATATAATTTTCAAACCTGCTCACAAATTTTCACGAGAATCGGTTGAGAAATGCGACCTGGGGCCGTACCGGCTAACGAATCGATTTTCATAAAAGTCTGCTGGGTTTCAAATTAAAACAGATAAATCGAGCCCCAATTGGGCCAAAATGACGAACTCAAATTCATGATGCCACACGAACATCGATATCTTCCGAATCACGTCAACAAAAAGTACAAAACGAAATTGCTTACTTTGATTTCTCTGTTTTAAGTTGAAACCCAGCAGACTTTTATGAAAATCGATTCGTTAGCCGGTACGGCCCCTGTAGAAGAGAACATACAGACATACGAAAGAATTTTTGCCCAAGCTGAAGCAGAGACGCTTCGCTCGCACTTCGTGCTCGCTCGGTCAATTATCTCAAGCTCTACCAAGCTTCAGAAGACAGTTTGTCCAACCAAGCATTGGGCCCGCATAGAGGGCTATGGCCCTTAGATCAACGCGGCTTCCGTCCTGCACGGAAGCCGCGTTACTCTAAGCTATGGCCCATTCATCTATCTTCTTCTTAGTCGTACACTCCTGGCGGAGTGGTCGTGGTCATGGACTGTCTGGTGGGTTCGTTGCAGCTTTCACGATACTTCTCCATCTCTCTCTGTTCGTGGCAATGCGTGTGCATTCAGTGAGGGAACATTTAGTAGTCGATTTAATTATGTCTGTCCATCTTGTCAGTGATCGGCCGCGAGAACGTTGACCGGGCGCGATTGCGTAAGGTAATCGTATTCATTTGACAATTCATATCGTATTCCATCGGCTGCAATTTGTATGGGATGACATATATTATGATACAATATGAACTGTCAAATGAATACGATAGACTTTACACAATCACCTAGCTTATCCACTCTCCCTTGTACCATCAATCGTTCTAATGAGCTTTCCTCTATCTATTCGTCTATCGTACTTTGTCTATTCATCTATCTACAAAGTTATTTTTAGTTAATACAAAATCTCTCGTGGGGTTGATCAGACCATCAAACTGAACAACTTTCATTAAAGGACCGACCTCGAAATCACGAAAAAAAAACAGCTGTTCCATAGAAAAGTACAATCCCATTTTCCGGTTTCCGGTTTTGTATTAACTAAAAATAACTTCGTATAAGAAAGGTGTGCCTTCAGTTGTTTGTTCTGTGCCTTAAGTGGGGACATTTTAATGGCTCCTGATGAAAGAGGCAGCCCTGACCCCCGCGATATTTCCCCCCCCCCCCCTTCTTGGCGGTTTGATCGCTAATTAATATCCGTCAGAACTCGCCGGATCCGATTCGTTATTGCCTAATTGTTTTTAAAGCAGCTCCTTGTTAATTTGTCGTTTGTCAAGGATTGCCTTCGGGATGTCCGATGGCTGCCAAACTCTCAAGTTTTCAATAGAAATTAAACTTTTATTGTTTACAAAGCTTTTGTGAAAAGGAATTGATTAGTAAAACAATGAAATGTTTCCTTATAATACGTTTTGTAAGTAAAGTAAAAGTTAAGTTCTTAGCCATTTAGATTGGTTCTGTGGACGATCGGGGTTTTTTTTATGCGGATCACAAAGTAATCGGCATATGTCCGTTATACTCGAGCACATAACTTACTTAATAAGTTTTCGAAAAAGTTTTGATCTATTGCAACTAATAATAACAGTGAAACTGGAGTCGTTACATTACATGGCTTAACTTGTTTGCCAAAGAACATACAAATCTTTGCTGTAGTGCAATTTTTATATGATAAAGGTAGAAAAGTAGTACATAAAGCTACGAGACAAGATCGATCTTCTTTGCTACGAGTTGCTACGGGGCTACGAGCTACGACTACGAGTCAATATAATGCTTTTTTAAGTTTATGAAAAGTCACGCGCTATTATATCTGTTACTGTTAAAGTACGGAATCCGTTAATCTGCAGATTAACTAGTTAATCTGCACATTAACGGATGCTACACTGCTGCCGTTAAAGTGCGGAACACAGTGAGTGGAATAGCCAAGGCTTCAGGAAATTTAAGTAAAATATTACATATTGAATGTTTATTTTACAAAAACTTCGTTTTGGCTGGTTTTTGGTTGCAATACTAACCTAACCTAATAAACTCTTTAAGACTTTTTCCTTCCCCCTTGCTTTTGTGTCTACCCCTTTATGAATCTGTAGATTTGTAGATCTGCTAAGTAAACTAGTTAATCTTCACTGATTTCCGCACTTAACGGTGATATATCTCCCAAATTATTCTTAAAATATTATAGTTCGGATTTTATTTTCAACCGTGATTCAATTTTATGTAAGTATATGTACAATTTAGACACGGCGCACTTGTAGCTTATTTTGAAATATCATTTTTATAATATTTTTTATTTTATTGGATCACGCCAAGAAACAATTGAAAAACGTGCTAAAATCACTGAAAGTAGGTACCAAGATAGGAAATCATACAAACTATAGTAAATGCCAAAGACTTCTATGTTGTACTAGCGGCCGCCCGCGACTTCGTCTGCGTGGAAAGTTTTTTGTTATCCCTCGGGAACAATACTTTTTTTCGGGATGAAAGATACCCTATGTCCTTCTCTGGACCCCTGACAACATGTACGCAAAATTTCATGATGACCGGTTCAGTAGTTAAGACGTGAAGGCGTAACAAATAAACAAACAAACGGACTATCGCATTTATATTATTAGTAAGGATAGAAAGGATTAGTTCCCGTTCTCGTTCTCATCCTGTACTCGTTCCCGTATTATGTTCCCATAAAAAAATTGAACCCCCGTTTCATGACGCCGTGTTGGACTTCAAAATACCTAAATGCCATTTTCGCAATCAACATCCCATAACCCCATTTATCACTTAAGGGGTTGATTTTTAGAAATTCACGAAATACACGTTTGATCATTTGTTTATAGAAATACTCCTACAAAGATTCAAGTCGTAATGTCTATGTTATATTTTTTCCATACAAAGTTTGAACCCCAATTATGACCCCTTTAAGGTTTGAATAATGTCTACCACTAAAAATAAATGTCATTTTCGCAATCAACTTCCCATAAAACCTCGATAACGACATCCATATCGATTTTGGGCTTTTTGTACCGCATTTACCCCCTAAAGGGTTGAGTTTCGGAAAACCACGAAACACGTGTTAGCTTATTTGTTTTTATTAGAAGTACTCCTACGAAGTTTCAAGTTGAAATGTCTATTTAATTATTTTTTTCCATATAAATTTTGTACCCTCATTTCAACTCTTTAGGGGTGGAATTTCTGAAAATCCCTTCTTAGTGGGTGTTTACATTGTATAAAATATATATGTACAAAATTTCAAGTCCCTAGGTTCAGTGGTTTGGGCTGGGCAATAGTCTGTCAGTCACCCCTTCACTTTTATATAAGAGAAGATTGCATTTCATTTTGCTTGGTATGTTGTGGAACGTTTATTAATTGCGATATTGAAGAAACAATTGAAGAACGTGCTAAAATCACTATAAGTAGGTACCAAGATAGGGAGTCATACATCATCATCATATCAGCCGCACGGCACCCACTGCTGGGTATAGGCTTCAAGAAGTCATACAAACTATAGTAAATGCCAAAGACTTCTATGGTAAATGCCTATAGTTTGTATGAAATGCCAATATTATTTGTTATGCAATAAGCAAAACCGAATGCTACCAAAAATACTATAGCCATGTACCCAGCGATTAAGTTGTCAATGTGTTTCAATCCGACGCGCGTCCGGCGTTGTGTGTGTGGGTGAATTATTGAATCAAATTATACGGCGAGAACAAAACCGCTAAATAGGGGGACTCCCCCGTAATGATGTTAACACGTAACCTCGCATTAACGTGTCGCACCCTGTATTGAACATTGCCAAAGTAGGAAAATGACGAGGCATAATTCGAATTGGAACACTTTTTTATTACTTACGCGCACCAAATATAAGTATGGAAAATATAAAGTTGTAGCCACAAAAAAAACATACGACAAGCTTAAAAGATTCTCTAGTAGCTACAAGTATTAAATTACGTATCCTCTCAGATGATTGTTAAAAAATCCGAATACCCTGAAAAGCGCTTGCGTAGGTTTTTCATATTAGCGGAAACGTATTGAATTCTACATCAAAACTAAAATACACTTTAACGTACTGTGAAGTAGCTCCAATTACTTTTATGCAAGATGATAAGTATAAAAAGTACAGAATAATGATAACTGGAGCACAAAAATGATAATTGTTGTAATGGCGTCAGAATTATGTAAGGTACTTGTACTATTATGTATTCTGTGGTAAGGTATAGCTAGCCAGACGGGCTAGGAAAAATCTCTCAACTCAACTGCCTGCATAATCTGCATCGTCTGCGTTTGATTAAATAGGTACGCTTGCACTAAATGTGGTACTCGGAACATATCCCTGTTATGTTCGTTCAGGGCACGATCAGGGGACAGGGCGACCGCTAAATGTCACACAGGCGTCGTAATTCCCACTGCGAGACCGATTCGTCACGCCTTTATTGCGGAGACGGCATTCGGCACCGCAAAAGTCACAAAAGAAAAAATCAGAATCGTTGCTGTTCCGGACAAACATTTTTGGTTAAATAACTTTTATTAGATTAGGAACACAGGTTTTAAACGCGATTTTAACTAAACATAGGTGTTGAACACCTACCTTTTCCCGACGTTTCAGTCACCCCGTGACCACGGCCGATGCAACTCGGTCGAAACGTTGGGAAAAGGTAGGTGTTCAACACCTATGTTTAGTAAAAATCGCGTTTAAAACCTGTGTTCCTAATCTAATAAAATGCAACGCGAAAGTTTAAAAGTGTATAAATAACTTTATCTACACTCACAACGTAATGTTCCAAATATGAAATCAAAAAATGTAATATAAATACGTACTTTATTTTCGTGGATAGGTAAAATTAAAAAATAAACTCATTACGATGCAGTCAACTGCATCATAAAATAACTTTTTTTCTCATTACGATACAGGGCAAATCCAAAAAGAAGGCAGTGCCGTAACATTAAAAAAAAACAACGATATTTCCCCACATATTTTCCATGATTAAAATGCACTCTATGGTAATCGATAACTTTTTGCGATTAGTTTGTTGGAATGCACTCTCTTTTTTTTGGAATCTCTTTTCTTTTTAATGGAATGCGCGCCATTTCTAAAGCATTTCAAATAAAGTTTTGAATTCAATTTTTACATTTTGTTATTATGTAGGTGTTTTTTATTCTTTCTTTAAAATGTGAAAAAAAAATTACGCTGCCCGATATTTTAGATGCAGCTAAGCTTAGAGTAAGACGGGCTTCTACAGACGAAGCCTTTGTTCCTCGAAGCAGCTAAGGAAATGACTTATTACAAGGTAGGTACCTAGCTAATACAAACAAAGTCTGTCGCTCTCTTTTCTATCGTTGATCTTTTATTTAGTAGGTTCAATCCCAAATGTATGAGTGTAGATAAAGTAGTGTATGAAACTGCACATAACTAGGTATTAAAACACTCGTGTGATACTATTAAAAACCTCGCCTACGGCTCGGTTTTTAAACACACACTCGTGTTTTAATACCCCTCTTTATGTGTCAGTTTCATAAACTACTATTATCTACACTCACAACGTAATGTTCCAAATATGAATTCAAAAAAGGTAATATAAATACGTACTTTATTTTCGTGGATAGGTAAAATTAAAAAATAAACTCATTACGATGCAGTCAACTGCATCATAAAATAACTTTTTTTCTCATTACGATACAGGGCAAATCCAAAAAGAAGGCAGTGCCGTAAAATTAAAAAAAAACAACGATATTTTCCCTTGTTTCCCACATATTTTCATTGATTAAAATGCACTCTATGGTAATCGATAACTTAGTGCGATTAAATTGTTGGAATGCACTCATCTTTTTTTTTCTAATGGAATGCGCGCCATTTCTAAAGCATTTCAAATAAAGTTTTGATTTTAATTTTTACATTTTGTTATACTTACTGAATTTTGTAGGTTTTTTTAATTCTTGCTTTAAAATGTGAAAAAAAAATGGATTCTGCCCGATATTTTAGATGCAGCTAAGGAAATGACTTATTACAAGGTAGGTACCTAGCTTATACAAACAAAGTCTCTCTCTCTTTTCTAACGTTGATCTTTTATTTAGTAGGTTCAATCCCAAATGTATGAGTGTAGATAAAGTAGTGTATGAAACTGCACATAACTAGGTATTAAAACACTCGTGTGATACTATTAAAAACCTCGCCTGCGGCTCGGTTTTTAAACACACACTCGTGTTTTAATACCCCTCTTTATGTGTCAGTTTCATAAACTACTATTAACCCACTATACAGGGTGCCCAAACGGTCGATCGAGAAGTTTTAAGGTCGACCGGCAAGGATAACAGATTTGCACCTAATTTAGTTTTATTTATGCAATTTTAGTCTTAATAAATATTTCGTGGGTTAAGACGGTCAAAATATCGATCTCTTACTAATAATTTTTTGCTAGGTTGATCTCCTTAAGAAAAGGTATGGGCACCCCTGCCTGTCGCTATAATATCACCTGTCAACGTTTTCACAATAAAAAAAGATAGTTTTTATTAAGTCATTGATACCGTTAATATGATGTGATGTGACCATTTTAATTAGCCCACTGCTGGGGCACCACATGCCTTCCTTATATGAGGATAAGGAGAATAGGCCATAACCCACCACGCGGGCCCAATGCGGATACCCGGGATCAATGGCTTAATGTGCCTTCCGAAGCAGGGAGGAGCTCGCGTTAGTAAATTTTTGGTCACCCATCCCATGACCGACCTCTGCGAAAGTTGCTTAACCTCCGCAATCGCTGGGCCAGGCGCTACACCACTACTCCATCGAGCTCCTCTAATAATGATGTACGAATGCGTAAGTTTCCCAACACAATTTGACTGTCGCAAACCGTTGCAAACCCGTGCCAATAATTTCATGAGCAAGTTCAACTTTTCAATAATACCACAAAGCTGCTACAACAATGGCTTGCGAACAAAGCTTGTCACAAGCATCTGCATGCGATATCGTGTTACACACGGGCAAACCTTAAATTGCTACCAGTACCACTTTAATGTGATCGATTTAAAGTCTATTTTGGTGTAATAAACTACTTTTTGTAACTTGTACACGCAATGATTGACGCATCAACGATGACGGGGTCGCGGGGGGCTGGAGGGGGTCTAAATACAGGGTGCATTCATTACTACTCGCTCGAGAGGGCAAATAGGATTATGGGGGTTTTTATAATGCAGTTAACAGGTATTTTATACTTGAAAGCGAGGAGAAAATCGATAACTCTTTTTCAATTTTATGGGGGATTTTAATGGAGTTGATGCACGGTAAATCGATGATGTTGATGGAGAGAAAACTTCTTGTAAGTTATTGTTTATGTTGCTTATTAAAAAAATTTGAAAGAACGAAGATGGAGAATGCAAAGTTACAAAAAAACTCATTACTTATTTAGATGATGCTGATGAAACTATGGTTAAAAAATGCACTACGTGTAAAGGCCCCCGTAAACGTTCAAGCACGTTTGTCAAATTTTATGTTTTGACAGGAGTGATTATATTCTCTATGGTTTTTATTGTACGTTTTCTCAGCGCACACGTTGAAACCAAGTTTGTCAAACGTGTTTGATACACGTAGTTTTGTTTATGGTTTGTTTATCAGACACGTAATTTATGCTCGTAGCGAAGACGAACAAATTATTTGACAAACACGTTTGAACGTTTACCGGATCCATAAGAATACTGACATGACATAAAGTGACAGGCAAAACTTTAAAATTAAATCCTTTGATCATATCATGATCTAACCCAAAGAAACAAAAATGATAATAATCTGTCTTTGGTACCGCTCTATAGAAGGCACCACTTAACAGCTATTTAATTATTCACATCCGCTCCCTTTGCTTTTTCTTTTCCGATTTCAATTTGCAATATGGCAAAGACAAAACTTGGCTAATGAACGCGCCGTAAAAGAAAACTCGCGACTTCCACTCGGGAAAATGGGAAAAATTAAAAAGTAATAAAAACACAAATGAGAAGCCTTCAATCATCCGAGTGACAACACCGCGGGAGGAGGGGGTGGGGTGTCACATGAGATTAAAAAGTTTGCCAGTGTCTCACGGAAATTAGCATTTTGTTCAAGCATCATTTGCATCGGGTCCGATGGAAAATTTTATACTTCCATTTTTCCATATAACGGTTTCGCGTTTATTTTGGAGTTTACGGATATAAAAAAAACGAAATTTAACATTTGATAAGAGTTGAAATTATTTTTTTAACTACATAAATAAGAAATTGCAGTAAAAGAAACTTATGATGAGGATCCGTAACGATTTTTTTTTAGTTGCTAATAAGAAAGCTAATGCCACCACATGATTAACTATAAAAAAAAATTTACGATATCTCTTAAACTTGAGAAGTTATAAGAGGTAAAACACTGATTTTTTGGGGGTCCTTATGACGTCATCGCGACGGACGCGAACCTTATGTCGTACGTGATAAACCACATATTGCTTTGAGCTTGGCATTTCCTTCAAACCCTTTTAACTCAACCATTTCTAAACGGATTTCAAAAATTCTTTCACTTGGTTTCATAGATATCAATATGTGTTTATATTATATCAATAAAACTATAGGATCCAAACCTGTTACTGATCCTCATTGTTAACAAGTGCGAAATATTGAGATCTTAAAAACTACAAAAACATTTAAACGTTATTCTCGAAAAACCTTAGGTGCTACTCAAATGGCTACTTTTCTATTCTTTCGCCAACTTTAAAATTAAATATAAGCCATAAACTCCAAAATTACGTTTCGCGTAGGCTTGTCAATTTCATTACCTAAACCACAGAATACATACCTAAACCTGCGACGTGTGACTTGATCATGTTATTGCTTATTTTTAAGCTTTAAGTTAGCGAACGATTAGACAAGTGGCCATTTGGGTAGGGGGGCTTGTTTATTTTTTTCAAAATTTTCAGAAATCTAACCAACTAACTAATCTAACTGTTTACTTAATACGTACCTAAACAAAAGATTGATTAAAATTAGTGTCCTAGGATAGGACAATAATAAATTTTAATCTTGAATATAAATCTACTGGCCTTTGCTCGCGACTTCCTTCACGTGATGATAGTTGCGCATTTATTTTGAAAGTCACGGATAACCAATATACCTAGGTAATCAGTAAATATTACTTGGATTTACAGTCAGCCGTTTGGGCTATAGGTACCTACGTGGATGATATGACGTCATTGAATCAGTTGCAGTATAGTTTTTTTATACCTGCCTATGCCTACTGCCCATAATATCACACAATAATTTTCCTATAAAATTTCAAATACAAACTGGAACATCCTGTAGCATCCTACAGAATTTTCTAAAACCCTTTCTTAATGCTTACCTACCTACACCCTCAGACCAAATAAAATTTGGTCTGAGCCTACACCATGATCGGTATCTCTACCCTCCAAAAATGGTGTAATTTTACCTCTTAATATATAGTTAATGTAGCATAGGGACATTTCAATTTTCTTATACAAATTCCCATACAAACAAGAACATTCTGTATAACGGGAGTTTTTCTAAATCGTTTATCAGTGCTCACACTGCTCACCTACACCACAGTTTAACAATGGTAAAGCTGTGCCTACACCATGAAAGGTATAAACCACAGTACATATAAACTTATATTTGTACTGTGTATCAACCGTCCAAAAATGGTGTCTCTACTTTCAGTCGTTAGGGCACTACGCGTATGCCGACAATAATCAATCAATCAATTAAGAGTTTATTATGTTTAGATAACAACTTTGCCAGTTGTAAAGGGATATAAAACTGCAAAGAAGACGCTGTCTCGCAACGCAATCTTTCAGTGAAGTTGATCGAAAATATGTGTACTTCTGATGACAGAAAGTTGATTCTACCGCATGCCTTGAGTTTTTGTTTACGGCTTAGTACGCGTGTGGAAAGTTGATTTGGTTTTTTAAAACTTCTTACCAACCTTGTAATAATTCAAAACACATAAGTTAGGGGAAAGCCACAGCAGCTGCAAAGTTGCCGAAACGACGGAAAATATTAAATAAGAAGGTATTCAATAAAATTATAGTGTTTTTAAATAGATACTTACCTTATAGAGAACTATTAGCCCTAAGTACTTTGTAAATGTTTTTTTTTATATAAAAAGTTGGGTGAAGTCTTACTTATATCTATTCTGTGATTGTAGTAAAGAACTTAAATCTGTGAAAAAAACTGTACAGGTTCAACTACCAAGAAGTAAGAAGTGAATAGAAGTTTTTTGCTACCTTATACATGTAACTAAATTAGTAAATCATAACTAACTACTGTTGAGGCACGATCATGTATTAGTTAGGTTATTCAAGTCTAAGACATTGTGAAAAAAAAACGTTTTCACGTATTTGTTCGAAAGTATTGCAAGGCGTAATTTGGGCGGAAATTCCGCCCGGTTACGCCCCTTTAAAATAAATAGAAATTTTCAATTGTTATGCATTATTTTTACGTCATTTTTATTATTAAAAAATGAAGGCAGAATGTATTAAAGCCTGCAAACCTAACTTTGAAACTTTCTAGTAACGATGCAACATTTATTATTAACTTAGTATTAATTTAAAAAAATGTAACATAGTGGAGATAAAACTTGATTTTTTATTTTTCTGCAAGCTTGTGACCACCGTGAATCGCGCTGAAAAACCTTACACGCCTCCGCACGCCGGGCCGCACGCTGCCAAAAGCGGACGGATTTGTCACTTTGTATGGACACAAAACAAACAAAAACATTAAAAAATCCTTCCGAGCCGCAGGTCGCTCCGATTCCGATGCAGTGGACGCGCACCTTTAGGTCATGTCTGATAAGAAAAGTCCTCTTCTGAAGTATTAAGGCCCTTATAGCCGTCAACTAGCGCCGCCAATTCATTTATTTTTATTATACGTAAACCAGGTCAATATTTAAAAAAGGAAACAACAATGTCCTCTTAAATTGTCTCTTATATTTTTAATAATGCATCAACAGTTTTCATTCTTTCTGTAAGTTTTAAAATCCATTAAAACCAAAAGTGACCACTGTCATTTCAAATGCATTTTAAAACTAGTACAAAGAATGAAAAATATTAAAGAGTTATTAAAAAATATATTAGAAACAATTTAAGAGGGCATTGTTGTTTCCTTCTTTTAATTAAATATTGACCTGGTTTATTATTAAATTGGTTTAAATATTAAATTACTACTAATAAAAATAAATGTATTGGTGGCGCTAATTGATCTTATAGGGTCGGCCCGTCCATATAGAGCGCTCGTATTTGGGGGCACCTGGTAACGTATCAAAAAAGTACCTACGTAAATCTACGAACTTTTCTTACACAAATACTAATTCCTACTTTTCAAAACCTGTCGGATTTTGAAAAGTTTTTTCACATTAGATGGCGTCATGCAGTCGACAAAACAAAGCTACATAGTCAGTGTCACTCGAGGTATATACCTAATTATAATGGTAAAAAATTTAATGATATCTTAAACATCCAAATCTGTTCAGGGGGGGTATTACAGCCTCTTAAAACTTGCCAGGTTTATGAATTGCTATAGTTACATATCTTTCTCCCTGTATAGCAAATAAAAGAGACGCATTGATAGCCATCCAGAAAACTGGCAAGTTTTATGAGGTTGTAATACGGGGGACTTGTACTATTATGTATTCTGTGACGGAGGCAGGCATTTAGAAGTTGTGGCGGAATAAAGAAACTCTGTGTTTTAGGCAGAATTTTGTAATTGTGGTTAAGGCCCCTGGTAGCGATCAATTGCGATTGTCATTTTTTACGTAAATGTCATTGTTGGAGAAATTGACAGTCGCTTCAATTGCACATTAAGGGTGAGTTGCACCAAAACGCTGTCAAAGTTAAAGTTATCGACAAATGATAATGCTACCTATTTGTCACGTCAAACTTGTCAAAGGACATGCTGGCTGGCAACCTCTTTTTTTGCCTAACTTGTGCTTAACCGGTACTTTAACAAGCATGTTATTGTTAAAGTAATCTGGTGCAACTGAGCCTTAAACCAGGGGCGTAGCTACCGCCGTATCAGCCGTATCAATTATACGGGGCCCCCGGGTCACGGGGGCCCCCAAAGTGCGTAAGCAAAAATAAATAAAAACTTTTTTTAATGGAAAAAGTAAAAAAAATCAATATTTTTTTCTGCGTACGTAAAGCGTGCGCATAAATCAGTTGGCCGAAAAATAGGCAAGGAGAGTATACAACGTGTAACAGAAAGGGGGTATCAACCCGCAAGGAGGCAGGGTTGCCAATCGGGAACCCGTCCCGATTTTGCCGGGTCAGCTGATTTCGATCATATTGTCCCGCGTCCCGACGATCCATCAGTTTTGTCCCGATTTTAGATGTTACACGCGAACAAAATCAAAGTGTTGATAAAAAGTGGGTCCAAATGTTTAAAAGATTAAAGGACCATTGATTTTGAGTATTTTAATAACAAAAAGAGCCACATACTTTCAATATGTCCTTCATTTATCAGTTACCAATCTCTACAGTAGTTTTAGTGCCAGCAAACATTTAAAAAATAGACGAAAAAGTTTTTCGCGGCTCGCGCTTCGCGCTCGCCGCCGCCGCCGCCGCGAAATGCGTAATGAAAGTTAATGTACTCGTGAAACTGAACACCTACCAACAGAAAAAAAAACTTTCCATACAAAATGTTCGCGGTAAATTAAAATTTTCTTTGGAGTACAATTTTTATTTTAATTGATTTTTTTTGCTGTTGGAAGGTGTTCAGATTCACGAGTACATTTGTCTCCTTTCGGGTTAATACGTTTCTGTTACACGTTGTATATTCAATTTGTATTGTTTGTAAAAATTTTGGTAAAAGTGACTGATAGATAATTATGATTAATAAATATTTCTCTTAATTTTATGCAAACATTTTTTCTTTTGTGAGAAAACTTTACCCTTCCTAAGGGCCCCTAAACAAATTTTTATACGGGGCCCCGCCAAGGCACGCTACGCCCCTGCCTTAAACGATCAATTTTTTCATCAATAAACGTCAATTACGTGAAAATCGACAATCGCAATTGATTTTTATCGGCGGCATTTAAAAATACTTTGAGCCAAATAATTATTTCGAACCTAATAACTTAAACTAACATTGCGTTAAAAATAAAATAAAAATTTGCAATTAAAGAAGACATAATAAACGTTATACTATTATATATTCTGTTATAATAGTAAGTATAAAGTACCTAAGCTAATAAGAAATGTTCGATCAATAAAATTTAAAGTTTTAATTAGAATTGTTTTTTGATTAGGTAGGTAACTGAAACTTCTAAATAGATATGTACTCAAGTTTATAAAGTTTTTGTCTGTAACTAAAATTAATTTCGTACTCGGATTGCTTTTATAACCAAGGAACTATTTTACCATTTAATATTGTTGCACTGGCAACGAGTGCACTGCACAATGGGTAAAAAACAAACAAAGACAAAATAATACGCACCTTATTTTTCGCAGCCGCCGCACGACGACGCGACGTTCCAAACTTCGAAGCAACAGTTTTCACATCCAACACGGACAATGCATCGTCTACCACGGTTGGGGAACAACTGCCAACTGTCATATCACCAGTTTAGTCCCGTGTCCCGACTGGGTGGGCGTGGCGAGCGCTGGGCGGGGCTAAGCACCGCAAATCAGCACTCCTACACTTCTTTTCTTAGCTGATCTCCAAGAACCTCCTTGGCTCACTGCGATAAATAAAGTTTATTTATTATACAATATCTCTGTCTGATTGTTACCTCTAGACTTGTATGTACCACACTTGTACTATTAGCACAGCTTTCTATTAGTTATTCTGTGCCTCTAGTACACAATCAATGATAAGATTTAATTTAGCAGTAGAGAGCAGTAGCGTATTATAAGCCTCAGAATGTCTTGCATTATAAACTCATTTTTACCATTGAAAATGGTTATCAAATGCAAATCGCCTGAGACATATTTTTGGTCATAGTTCCGAGGATTTCAGGAGGATCGAGATGGGAATAGTACCAAAAGTTGAGGAATTTATTGAGACACGTGTGAACGTTTGAATTTTGAAAATCGGCTGGTAACTTTTTTTTAAATTTCGAAAAATTCGGGTTTTTTGGGGGGTGTTTGTTTACTAAACTAAATTGTAAATATTTGGAGAAAAAAACTGACTTAAAAAAAATGAAAAAATATTTTTTTTAAACACGTTTTTAAAACGGACTAAATTATTACAAAAAAAATCGGACTAAAAATATTAAAACGGACAAGTAAAAACAAACTAAAAAGTAAAAAATAAATTCTTCTGTAAATATTTTAACCCTAATAACCTATACCTACAGAAATTCTAAACCTAAAAATTTTTAACCAAAAAACGAGAGGCGCATATGGATGATAAATTTCACAAAACGCTCCCCACGTTTTTAGGTTTAAAATTTTTAGGTTTAAAATTTCTGTAGGTATAGGTTATTAGGGTTAAAAATATTTACAGAAGAATTTATTTTTTACTTTTTAGTTTGTTTTTACTTGTCCGTTTTAATATTTTTAGGCCGATTTTTTTGTAATAATTTAGTCCGTTTTAAAAACGTGTTTTTAAAAAAATATTTTTTTCAGTAAATTATTATTTTATGCTTTTTAGTTAACGAGCTAAGACTAAAAATATACCATCTCCTAACGGAGCACTCGTCAAAACGATTCAAACGAGCCCAAACTCGATGGGGTTGCATGGTTTTATTACAGAGTCCCAGTGCCCTTCTTCCGGCTCCATCATCAGACCCTGAAAACTATTTCCCAACAAAGAACTCGTCAACACGATCCAAACGAGCCCAAACTCGATTAGGTTGCATGGTTTTATTACAGAGTCCCAGTGCCCTTCTTCCTGCTCCATCATCAGACCCTGGAAACTATTTCCCAACAAAGAACTCGTCAAGACGATTCAAACGAGCCCAAACTCGATGGGGTTGCATGGTTTTATTATAGAGTTCCATTGGCCTTCTTCCGGCTCCATCATCAGACCCTGGACACTATTTCCCAACAAAGTCCTCGTCAAGGCAAATCAAACGAGCCCAAACTCGATGGGGTAGCATGGTTTTATCAAAGAGTGCTTATGGCCTTCTTCCGGCTCCATCATCAGATCCTCGGACACTATTTCCCAACAAAGTACTCGTCAAGACGATTCAAACGAGTGTAGGAAATTAGTATGGTGTGGAATATGGATGGAGAGAGGTAGTGATGTTCGATATCGATTCGATTAATCGATTAATCGATTAGTCCTTGTAAAATTATTGAGAATTGATCGATTAATCAAAGAATTCAAATGATCTAATCGATTCTTTTACGCCGATTAATCGATCTTTTACAAAATTCATCAGTCCATTTTAAAGCTGGCTATTGACGGTCAGTTTTTCGTAAAACTGTGCCGTCACTCAAAATAGTTTAGGCTAAATTTGATTGTGAATGTCGAATCGTGGCTCCAGAGTTTCATGACTACCATAAATCCAACGGCGCGACGCGAAAAACTGATCGTGAGTGTGTGATCGTCATTCCAATCGCGTCAATTCGCTCGCATCGCCCGCGGTGATTGAGCGTGCGTTGATAGTTTTGTAACAATGGTGGAATAAAAAATTTTGGATGTTTGTGGAAACTAACAGACACATTATAAAATTAAGCAGCATCGACAAAATTAATTATACAGGGTTATTTTATTTGTAAATAGGGTTGCCACCTGTACTGTGTTATACAAGGTGTTTGGTAAAAGCCTTATAAAGCCGAATAGGGTAGATAGGGACCATCCAACTGAACAAATTTTACTATGGAACCAACTCTGAAATCGCGAAAAAAAAAAACAGCTGTTTCATACAAAAATTTATAACGAAAATTTCAAAATGTATGAAACAGCTGTTTTTTTTTTCGCGATTTCAGAGTTGTTCCCATAGTAAAAGTTGTTCAGTTTGATGGTCCCTATCTACCCTATTCGGCTTTATAAGGCTTTTACCAAACACCTTGTACACAGGTTGGTCAAAAGTTCTGTTACTGAGTTTCTTTATCGATTACTGGCCATTAAAACAAATGAATAGAAAAAATAAAAATGACATATTATTGACAGTTTTATAAGCTATAATTCCATACCACACGTACATCATATTTTGTTTATTTCACCATGGAATGGGGGTTGAAGGAGAATCGTCACGAGAAATCCCGTCCGGAAGCAAAAGTTATTGGCAATACAGATGACTGTGAAGAGAAGTTCCCTTAAAAAATTATCAATGATGACCTTGGGCTTCACGCTTACCGTAGACGAAAGGGCCATCTGCTAAACGCACGATTGAAGGCTATGAGGTTAGCACGAAGTCGCGCTCTACTAAAGCAGTACGCACAAAACGGCCATCGAAAAATCTTGTTTACTGATGAAAAAATCTTCACAGTCGAAGAAAATTTTAACCGTCAAAATGATAGAGTATACGCTAAGAATAGTAAAGAAGCCAGCATGATTGCTCCGAGGGTCCAACGAGGTCACCACCCCTCATCAGTGATGATTTGGCTGGGGGTGTCCTATTCAGGGCTAAGTAAGGTTCATTTCTGTGAAAAAGGTGTGAAAACTGGCGCTAGAGTCTATCAAGATACCGTTCTGGAACCTGTTGTCAAACCCTTAAGCCACACTTTATTTCAAAACCAGCCATGGGTCTTCCAGCAGGACTCTGCCCCTGCGCACAAAGCAAAATCTACACAAGCATGGTTTCGGGCTAACAAAATTGATTTTATCGCGCAGGAAGAATGGCCATCCTCCAGCCCAGACTTAAATCCTCTGGATTATGCCATATGGCAACTTATTGAGGAGAAAGCATGTGCTAAGCCCCACATGAATCTCGACTCTCTTAAGCGCGCTATTCTCAAGGCAGTCGCAGAATTGGATATGGTGGTAGTTCGTGCTGCCATCGATGACTGGCCTCGTCGTCTAAAGGCGTGTATTCATGCCAGAGGCGGTCATTTCGAATAATTTTAATACATGATAATCTTAAATATTTGTGCTTTCATTTGGTATATAATTCATTGTAGCATTATTTGTAAATTTAGTATTATTCATGTTTTCCATAGTTACAGAACTTAGTAACCATAGGTATAGTATCGTACTATATTTCAGTCTATTGTACTATATGTTATAGGAAAAATATATAAATCCTTACTTCCTTATCCTTACTATATTATTTATATGAATATTATAAAAGCGAAAGTCCGTTTGTTTGTTTATTTGTTTGTTTGTTTGTTACGCCTTCACGTATTATCTACTGAACCGATCATCATGAAATTTTGTATACACGTTTTCAGGGTTACAGAGAAGGACATAGGGTACCTTTCATCCAGAAAAAACGTACAATTCGTGTGGGATAGCAAAAAAACTGTCCACGCGGATGAAGTCGCGGGCAGCCAGCCGCTAGTAATACTATATTTTCATGGGTGATTCAGTTGTTATGCTTTTTATATACGCATCGAAAAATTAATAATGACTTAAAATAATTAATGTGTACTATACTTTTTGCAATATTTTGAAAAAATACAATTTTGCCTCCAAAAAAGGTAGCAATCCTATTTGTAAAACACCATCAACCTTGCAGAAGTAGATTACTATCATCATAAAGAACAACATTTGTTCTACGACTTTTCCGAAAACACAAAAAAAATCAAGTCCCCCCATACAAATGTCCGAACAACTGCTCGAGTTTTGTATGAAAAGTAGATTTTTTTTATGTCTGTTTTTGAAAAAGTTGTAGAACATATGTTGTTGTATACTGAGTTTCGTCTATTGAGTTGTTGATGTTGATGTAAGTAAACGGAGTAATATGATAAATATTTTTTATAAAATTTTAATTCTTTTATATTTTGTAATATAATTTTATCGTACAGCAGCAGCACGTCAGGTAAAACTATCAAAAGTCTCCAGTTTATTTTAAACCTTAATGTCTTTGTATCTAAGTTTAAAATTGATTGAAAATAATTACCCTACCCTGTCGTGGAAGCCCAGCGTGCCGTTGCTGTGCATTTTTTGCATGATTGATGCTCGCAGCATCTATTTTTTTTTTATTTTTTTTTTTATAGAAGCCTAGAAATCTTGAACAATTTTTCTTCGATTAATCGATTAATTGATATCATGAGTGCGATTAATTGAAATCGACACAGTTGAAATAATCGATTACCATCCCTAGAGAGAGGTAGCCACTAGTTGGAAGGCCAAATGGAAGATCTTCCTTCGGGCTGGGTAGTATTAGCCCGGGGACCGCGGTCCAACCGATGATGGTTGGAAGTTGTATATATAGTTTGGTGGCTGAGAAAACTCCGATAGCGAGATGTAGGTTTCTCCATATATTCTCCATATTACGAGTTGCTGTTCCTTACTAATCTTTTGTGTTTATACGACACTAGCGCCATCTAGTCACATGGTGATGAGTCTCGTTGCAACGATGTTCAAAGTTTCAAGTCTCTAGCTCATCGGGAATCTAGTTTAAAATCGTTCGCAAACTTTGCGGACAAACAAACAAACACACAAACAAACGAGAAAGCAACCTAATAAAAACGTGTTAAAAAAAGGTCCTACCTAGGGCAGGGTTTAGCTATCAAATAGCGAAATAATTTTGAAAATCGGTTTATAATTGTGACATGTAGGTGGTCCCTTTAGATTTGGAATTGTAGAAAAACAGCGTTTTCCGTACATAAAAAGTGATGTAGCTTCTATGACTATTGACCGATCGTCATGGTAATAGTGTTAAAAGATGCAGAAGCAGACGAGAAGTGCATTCGTTGGAATTTTGAAAATTGGTTAATATTATTTCGGCTGCGTCGAGGCAGTCAGCGGGCGCTTCGTGTCACTCGGCTCCGCCTCGTGTTTGGTTTGAGCGTGTCACAAACAATCGTAAAAATAAATAGGTACTACCTAGGTAACTTTAAAAATATAATAGGACTCTGCATTTGATTTGATTTTGGTTTTTCGTAAATTTTTGTGTTCATTTTCAATGCTCCGATTCTTGCAGGGACTGCAAAATCTGTAATTTTTTTTTATACACAACGGGATAGTGCTTGGCCTTCATCTCACCTAATGTTAAATGACGATAAGGCCGAAGGTGGAACCGCACTACACCCGGAATACTGGCTATCTTACCTCTAACTGCCGAAACACAACAATTTTTAAATTGTTGTTATGGCGTCAGACTTAGGTAAGATGGTGGTAGCTAGCCAGGCGGACTTGAAATAAGCCCTACCACCAACCAAACTGAGTACAAATTGTACCCCCCCTGGGAATCGAATCCGGGACCTCTGCGCCTTACACGGGTGGGCGAACCACTAGACCACAGAGGCGGTTCATGAAACAATTTACCGTTTTTGTATAAGTGCGGAAATCAGTTAATTTGCAGATTAACTAGTCAATCTGCAGATTCACTGGTCGAATCAGTTAAAGTGCGAATGTTTTATTTCGTACTTTAACTAGGTAATCTGCAGATTCCCTAGCTAATCTACAGATTAACGACCAAGGATCAGTTAAAGTACGGAAACAGGTTCTTTTATTAAAAAAATGTGTAATAACATAAAAGGGGGTTGATAAAAACAGAGACGTGCAAAATACTTTATTAAAAGTATTTAAATATATAATACAAATACTTGGCTATTTTTTGTATTTCAAATAGAAATACAAAATGGTTTTCATAAAAGTATTTAAATACAAAATACGTTTATTTTTTCGTTATTGGTTATTTTTTCAAAAAAATACCTTTTTCCGTATTTTTTTTATCATTGTTATTATTTTTATTCGATACAAGTGTACTACCACCACATTAAGTACTACACAGTCCTTATTAATTAATAAGAAGACGTTATCTTTATCTTTTGCAATAAACAAAAAACACCAAGTTTCAGAAGGCGTTATAAATGTTTATATGTAGGGTCATTGCGTCGGTTGGCGGCCTTTTAGTCGCCTTCCCAACTTTGCTCCTCGAGATTAGTCTGATATGGCCATAATTCAACTTCTGTTTTTTTTGTAGGCCTTGCAGATATAATCAAGTTATTTTTCAAAATATGTATTGTATGAATATTATAACAGTTATTTTTTTAATAAATTATTATCTAAAACTTGCTTATAATGCTGGTTGACGGCCACTTTTTTCGGTTCGCGGCCACCTTAGAGTCAGTTCGCGGCCGCCAGTTTTACACACTATATTGGCTTACAAGTGTTTTATACTTTTATGACTTTTCAAACCTTTTTCACCATAATATTATGTACCTATCATAAATTTCCACATCATTGGGCATTTGATCGCGATTGTCACTCGAATGCATGTTTCTCCTCAGTATTCATCCCTTCCTTGTGCACTAACCTAACCTTACCTTACGCTATTCTAACATTCCTTTTACACAGCATTCGTTCTTATAAACTGTGGTCACTGGCACTACAATCTCGTCTCTAATCTCTTCAAAATTTTACCTTATCCTCCCATCCTGTCCTTTATTCTTTCCATCCTCCACTTTATTGCCCTTACTTCCTTTCTTCCCTTACTCGAAACTCTTAACCTGTAATGCATTTATTCTTCTTTCATACTTCTAACATAGGTACTACACTTTCATTAAGTTTCTGTAAATAATAAAATAAAACATTATTACAATAGTTTTTAATCAATTTATATTGTAACAAATTAAGTTTAGTTAACATTAACACTTTGTTCTTAATATATCTTGACAGTGCACTTCAAATGAAACCATTTAGTACAAAAATCAAAGCCAATAATTTTGTTTTCATCGTCCTCAGTGTCACTGTTTAAGATATTTACGCATTGGCCACAATTTTGTATATTTCGTTTTGATACATTGAACTTAAGTGTTAAGTGTCTAATCTTAAGTGTTTCTTTTTCAGTTTCTTGGCTTTTTCTATTTCTTTCTTTCCTCTTGCTTACGCTTCACGGCTTGCTTTCTATCAACTTTAGCATTGTCTTTCCCCTCTTTCTTTTCTTGTTTAGGTTTTTTCTTTTCTTGTTTAGCTTTTTCTTTCTCCTCAATCTTTTCTTGTTTAGTGTTTTTTCTCCTCATTCTTTTCTTGTTCAGCTTTTTATTTTAGTAGATGGTACTCTCATCGCCGACGGAATACGAGTTTTGGATACGTTTTGTTTGACTTTTCTAGAGGTTGGGGTATAAACAGATGTTGCTCGAATACTGTATTTGGATCTATTGAAATTTTGTTTTTGACAGATGCGGTAGAAGATGATGCTTTCTTTGACTGAACTTCATGAGAATCTGAATGTTCTGATATAGCTGAAATAACTGAAACATCTTCGAGTCATAAAAGAGATCTTCCTTCTGGATGCTCGCGAGTGACGTCAAATGTCAAAATTTCATTTTCTACTTCAGATATTTTTTCTAAGGTAGTAACGGTGGATAAGGGCAAATTATATTTTGAAGTTGGCAATTGAGATAATGTTACCGAGTCGTTGTCATGATTTTCAGATCCCAGTTGCTCTTCTGGGCTACTATGTGGCACAAGATCGGTGTCAGTTCATTTGTAATCTAGCTTTGGTGCCCTTCGTCGCATAATGTACAATACGCAAAATGTGCAAGTGTATCTGTTCAGTGCACAATGGGACGTTATTCTAGTCTGGTTTTGAAGATGGAGAGATTTCATTAGGAACTAGAGATTTGGGGCTTAGGTTTCGGTTTTTGGGTGTACTGGTTTGGAACGGTATGGTATGACCACAATATCGTCCAGTGAAACCATTGTTCACAGCTCAAGATCGCTAAATGATGTAACTAAATTCGTCAAGCCATGATTCGTAACACTCTGAGGTACGATTTGGAACTTCAGCAGCAATAACAAGTGTCAGTTGTACAGGATCATGATAATGCGACGGAGCGAGATCGGTAACATTTGCAGAGGTAACATCGGAAACATGCGGCGGGTTTGGATCAGAAACATGTTCTCGAAACATGAGCCGAAACATTTGACAAAAGGTTGGAAACGCTCGACACGTCGAGTTTTGAGTTTGTATTGTCTTCAGCTAGGCGATTGCGTAAAGTCAATCGTATTCATTTGACAGTTCATATTGGATCATAATATATGTCATTCCATACAAACTGCAGCCGATGGAATACGATATGAACTGTCAAATGAATACGATTACCTTACGCAATCGCACCCCGGATCCAATAATATATTGAGGTTCTCTGGGTTCTTCTGACCTTCTTAGCTTTTTGATTCCCTTAAGGATAAATTTTGTGTCAATCTTTTCCTTTAATGCTTGCTGCAGCGATTCCGGTGTGTAAGTCACAGTTTTCTTTTTCTGTTTTTTGTAGACGTCTGTGATAACAAAAAATATCTAAACACCAACCAAAAAGTCTGTGTGAAAAAAGTGGCCGTTAACTGACACCTCTATATTCAATAGTCAGATAACGGCCATCTATTTTTCATACGATTTTCAGACGGCCGCGAACTAGATTTGTTTTTTAAGCATGTTTTAGTTTGCGGCCACAGACGCCACAGTATAGCTATAAATCCGTATACAATTATATTTTGGCGGCCGTGAACTAACCATAGCATTCAAACCAACCCCAACAATATAAAAATGTTGCACAAAAAGAGACTTTATTTACATTAATAATAGGAAAAAAGTAAACTTATTTCATTCAGTGAGTTAGTACCGCGGCCACCCGGCCGTAAACCAACTTTACTTAAAATTTATTGTGTTGGTTGGCGGCCACCAAATAAAACTGATATTAAAGTAATTTACTCCCAAAATAAATGGAAAATTAAGTAAATAAAACAACTATAATCACCCATAAACAATCACAATAGTAATAAGTAATCGTAAACTTGAAACACTAACTTTTGAAGCGAGGCCTGTTCGCTATTTTTTGTGCAGCTTTGCGTACGTGTGTGCGCTGAGAGCGTGGCCGACAAAATTGACGATTTATTTCCGGCACGTAGATTAGGTTAATCGACCAAATTAAATAGGTATTAAATTCTGCAACTATCCTACTTTTTAAGGTGGTACAACACGTTGGGAAGGGTGCGATAGAATTCTTATTTTTGCTATATTTATGCAGTTGGCCCTCTAAACGGCCGCGAAACAACGCAGGGCCGCGATCCAGCGTATCGACCCTATAAGGTCCTTATAGTTAGGTGGCGACGAAGCATTTTGAGATTTTTCGTCGGACTCTCTTCTATATACCTAAAACTGGTGTGTATGTGTTCCTTGTGCTCTACGAAACACGAAACTGACGGTTTTAAGAGGAGGAAGTGGGGACACGCATAGCTGTGACGTCACAAAGATGGCGGCCGACCGTAACAATTTTTTCTTCATTTCTCGAGTTCTATTGCATCAATTTCGTTGTTTGATACGTCATTTGAAAGCTTATATAACTGTCTATGATTGCTCTTTTGAAACCTACTAACTTAGTCTTGTCGTTTTTGAAATATTATCAAAAGAATGATTTTTTTTTTTCATAATTTTTTTCTTAGTTACAGGTATAAGCTAAATTAAAAAAATCATTTGTGTACCTTAGTTTGTAATTTTATAATAAAAATAAAGTCTGTTTTAATATCTTCTCAGAAAAATATAAACATCATTGTAGTGCAATAATAAACAAACAAGTTGTTACCAATTCTGTAAGGAAAGTACTCATCTAGTTTTTTCAATTTCTTCTTAATTTCATCAAGTTTTTCTACATTTATCGAGTTCTACTGCATCAATTTCAATGTTTGATATGTCATTTGAAAGGTTATATAATGTTCTATGATTATTCTATTGAAACCTACTAATTTAGTATTGTTGTTTTTAAAATATTAACAAAAATATGTTTTTTTTTTCATACACTCTTTCTTATTTACCGGTATAACTAAATAAAGAGAAACATAAGTGTGTCTTAGTTTGTATGTTTATGTATAATAAAAATAATGTCCATTTTATTACCTTTCCAAAAATATAAAGGTGATTGTAGTGCAATAATAAACAAACAAGTTGTGACCAATTCTGTAAAGAAAGTACGAATCTGATTTTTACCGCTGTTTTCACTATTGATTTGAAAATGATAAGTATTTAAGAGAAAAAGCTGTGCTTTTTACAAATTAAAGTATAAATCTAATATGTGTTAACTTTTTTATTATAATATCAGATGTAATATAATTTCATACTAGCGGCCGCCCGCGGTTTCACCCGCGTGGTTCCCGTTCCCGTGGGAATATCGGGATAAAAGTATTCTATGTTTTAATCTAGGCTATCTAATATCTGTGTACCAAATTTCAACCAAATCCGTTCAGTAGTTTTTGCGTGATTGAGGAACAAACATCCAAAGATCTAAACATCCAAACCCACAAACTTTCACATTTATAATATTAGTAAGATATTCATATTATAATATCACACATCCAGTAAATTAGAAGTAATATAAGCTAAGCTATTATAGAAACAATGTACAAAACAAAGTATTATTGTAATCTTAATAATAGTGCAAATAAAAAATATTCCCAAGGTGTAATGAAAATTACTTATTTTTACGTAAATCACATTGTACAAAATAGAAAATAACAATGAAATAATGAATGAGATAATGTTGACATAATTGAATTATCGAGTTTAGTGAACAGAGCATAGCAAGCAACATATACTACTCATCAACATCCATAATGTTATGCTGATTAAAATATTTATTTTCTAATATGGCATACTCCTTTTTTCAATATACGTTTTTGCTTTGAGCGTGCACAATCGCATTTCATTGTCAGGCAGTCTGTCTTACACTGGCACGATATGAGCTTGATATCTTGGTAATTTCAGTTTGTCTAGGTTTTTAACATTTGAGAAAACCGGTGGTAATTTAATTACCACCTTCTAGAGAAGTCAGAAGCACCATCTATACAGAGCTATTTACCAGACTTATTTGGAAAACTGCGAATATCCCGATCCAAACCCAGAACCCTACTCTTACCAGAAAACTGTGGCTGGAGGTTATATATAACAATTCCCTAATTCCCATCACAAGCTTGAAACCTCCATCCAATATGTCTGCAAGATATCGAGCTCATATCGTGCCAGTGTAAGACAGACTGCCGGACGACGAAATGCGACTGTGCTCGCTCAAAGCAAAAACGTATGATAGGATTGGAAAATAATTAATTATGTTTTAATCAGCATAACTTTCTTGATGTTGATGAGTAGTACTCATATGTTGCTTGCTATGCTCTGTTCACTAAACACATTATCTCATTCATCATTTCCCTACTTAATAAGTGATTTTCACTACACATTGGGAATAGTTTTTATTTGCACTGTTATTATAGGTAATTACAATAAATAATGCTTTGGTTTTGTACATTGTTTTTTATAATAGCTTAGCAAGTACATCTAAATTGCTTGATGTGTGATATTATAATACATATAAAAGTAAACGTATATTATATGTATACTGTAATTTGTAAAAAGCACAGCTTCTTTTTCACAGCTCTTAAATACTTATCATTTCAAAATCAATAGTGAAAACGGCGGTAAAATCTGATGAGTACTTTCTTTACAGAATTGGTCACAATCACAACTTGTTTGTTTATTATTGCACTACAACCATGTTTGTTTTTCTGAGAAGGCAATAAAACAGACTTTATTTTTTGTTAAAAACATACAAAATCAGGTACACTTATGTTTCTCTTTATTTAGTTATACCGGTAAATAAGAAAAAGTGTATGAAAAAGAATCATATTTTTGTTAATATTTTAAAAACAACAAAACCTAATTAGCCGTTTTCAAAATAACAATCATAGGCAATTACATGCACTTTCAAATGACATATCAAACATTGAAATTGATGAAGTATAACTCGAGAAATGAAGAAAAATTTCATTAAATAAAAAGAAAATGAAAAAAAATATATGAGTACTCTCCTTACAGAATTGGTCACAACTTATTTGTTTATTATTGCATTACAATGATGTTTATATTTTTGAGAAGATATGAAAATGTACTTTATTTTTTATTACAAAATTACAAACTAAAGTACACAAATCTTTTTCTATATTTAGTTTAAACCTGTAAATAATAAAAAGTTTATGAAAAAAATCATATTTTTGTTAATATTTCAAAAACGACAAAACTAAATTAGTAGGTTTCAAAAGAGCAATCATAGACAATTATAACCTTATAGACCTTTTAGATGACATATCAAACAACGAAATTGATGCAATAAAACTCGAGAAATGAAGAAAAGCTTGTAACGGTCGGCGCCATCTTTGTGACGTCATAGCTATGCGTGTCCCCACTTTCCCCTCTTAAAACCGTCAGTTTCGTATTTTGTAGAGCACAAGGAACACTTACATACCAGTTTTAGGTATATAGAAGAGAGTCCGACGAAAATCGTGAAGGAGACGACTTATTAAATGTTTGCCTCCTGACTATTAATTTTAAGGGGTCAATGTACTCATGCATACAAACAACTTTTACTATGGTACCAACATTGAAATCGCGAGAAGAAAATCAGCTGTTCCATAGAAAATTTTAAATAGAATAGATCAAAATGTATGAAACAGCTGATTTATTTTTCGCGATTTCAATGTTGGTACCATAGTAAAAGTTGTTTGTATGCATGAGTACATTGACCCAACGATATGTTAAAACAAGTGTATGTTAAAACATATCGTTGCATTGACCCCTTAAAATTATGTGCACTATTTAAGAAGGACCTTATATATTGTAGGAAAACAACTTCCTGCCTCATGCCTAATAGGTACATAACATAAGAAAACAAAGTGCATGACCGTGGCCGACGCTAGATCATTTATTTATGTCCAATAAAAAAATATGAACTTTTTTCTGAAATACCAATACTTAATTGACGTAAAAAATACAGTTTCCAAAAAACAACGCAATTAGACAATGCAACTGTTCCTCTCTGTTCCCTTGACCTGTGGCCCGATTTTTAATAAAGTATGGTACAGAAATGAAACTTGTTTACAAATATATATGTTATCAATATCATTCGGGTTGTCTTTTTTCAACAGACTTCAATAAAAGGAGGAGGTTCTCAATTCGATTGTATTTTTTTTGAGTTCGTATCTTCGATATTTATGGACCGATTTTGATGGTTCCTTTTTGTTTGATTGAGTTTTTTGCGAGATGGTCCCATTTAATTTTTTTTTCATATCGGTCCATTACTTTTCAAATAAACCTGAATATACTATGATTTTGCGTTAACTACCTTGACGGCTTGGTTATTATGATCCGATTTTTTGTTGGAAAGGGAATTACAAACGCAAGAAAAATCCGTTGGGGCTGCCATTACCTGCCCTCAAATGAACAAATATTTTTCGGTTATAGTTAGGACCTACTTTAGAGAGATGGCAATGGCAGCCCCCGACGGATTTTTCTTGCGTTTGTAATTTCTGAATAGGTGGATAAAGTATGTGTGTACCTAAAACTTATTTTAGTCTTATTTTAAACTTTTTAAAGAATTCATACGTTATCTACTCTAAAAACCGCATCTAAATCGGTCAAACCCATAGACTTAGAAAATTTTCCGAATATTAAGTTTATGGTCAAACCATTCGGAAAAAGATTACTACAGCGCCCCCTAGCGGCTGAACACCGTAACACCAAGAACCATCACCGACAAACTACAGAACTATTACAGAAAACCGCATCCAAATTGGTCAAACCGCTTTGGAGATAAATGAGAAAATGATTACTGCAGCGCCCCCTAGCGGTTAAACACTATAACATCTATCTGAGAACCATCGCCGATAACCTACAGAAAACCGTATCGAAATCAGTTGAGTAGTTTTTGAGAACCTATCAAGCGCGTCTTATCTGGTTGCTGCAGCGCCCCCTGGTGATCTACCACCATGAAACATATCTAAGAACCTTCTCTGAAATGAAACCTTTTGAATGCAAAAAACCGCATCGAAATCGGCCAAGTAGTTTCCGAGGAAAATGGTCACAGACAAACATACAAACAGTGGGTAAAAATATTACGAGCTTACACACTCACCACAAAAAAGTTAAAAATAAAAAAGCTTTTTAACCGACTACAAAAAAAACCCATTGGTATTAGATAGAAATCAAGCGAAGTTTTGTTTGACATTGACATAACATCATAACCTACCATACCCTATTACTTCGTCCGTCCCCTCCCTTAATAAGTAATAGTATTTCACACAAACTCAAGATGTCGAAGACACAAACCAAGAAGACAAATGTCAGGGAGGAATCGATAATCTACAAATCGCCGACGAAGCCGAAACCGGCTAAATCAGAACTTGGAATTGCCCGCCTTCTTCCGAGCATGAATATAGAAGATATTGTGGAGCACGCCAAGAGGGCTAAAGAAAGAATAAATAAGGTCCTAGAGCCAAGTGCAAATCGCAGATCGGTGACGAAGGAAGACAAGTTAACCATTCAGCAAGAGACAAATGACTTAGTTGAAATGATAGCTGAATTGGCAGAAAGATCGAAAGAGGAAGAAAAAGGAAGAACAAGCGAAGAAGTTAACATACACAAAACACTTAACGTGAGTAGTAAATTTCAAGAGGAGACGGGGAGAAAGCTAGACATCATACACGCACTACTAACGGAGACAAAACAGGAAATTGAAAAATGCGCTAATATTCAAGAAGAAAACAGAAATGAAATAGTAGAGAAAATAGAAATGATCGAAGCTAAAGAAATAGAAAAGCCGCAGAAGGCAACATATGCCAACGTTACAGGACGGCAGAAAGTACCATCAAAAACGTTACACTCCCTCATCGTTGCATCAACCGACGAAAGACTGACCAGCGACGAAGTCATGGAAAATGTCAAGAAGACGGCTGACGAGGAGGGCAACGGAGAGTGGATAAAGGTACAAAGGATGAGAAAAGCGAAGAATCAAAAAGTAATTATAGCATGCGAGAATGAAAAAGATGTGGAAAAACTACAGAAGAAATTAAAAAAGGATAAAACACTCTTGACGGAAAAAGCAATAAATAAAAACCCGTTAGTAGTGGTAAAATTCGTACGGGGGGACAAGAAGAAGGAACAAGTAGAGGAAGCAATTAGAAGAAGAATGGAACATGTGATAGACAAGAGGAAGGAAATAAAGGAGCAAATATAAGCCATGTATGAAAAGCGCACTAGAAACCAACACGTGGCGCACATAGTGGTGAAGGTATCCCCCGCGATATGGCAGCAGCTGACAGAGTCGGGGTCTATCCAGTTACAATGGGGCATCTCCAAAGTGGAGGATCAGACCCCGTTGATCCAGTGCTCCCGCTGCTTGGGCTACGGCCATATCAAGCGGGTCTGCCAGGAGCAGCTGGACAGCTGCAGCCACTGCGGGGGAGACCATTTGTATGATGCGTGCACAGGAAAACAAAGTCCCCCCAGCTGCTTGAACTGTAAAAAGGCCAACCTGGAAGATATAGTACATAATACTTTCAATACAATATGCCCAATTCGAGCAAAATGGGACAGGTTAGCTCGGGCGAAGGTGGCGTATTGCTAAGGTTCTGGCACCGGCAAAAGATGGCAAACAAATGTATACGGCTATACAAGCTAACCTCCAAAGAAGTAGGAATGCGACATCCGAAGTACTTATAGAGCTAGGAAAAAGGAAAGCTTGTTTCGCTCTTCTCCAGGAGCCCTACATAGGGAACAAAGGAGTAATGGGAGATGTTACGGGAGCGCGGATAGTCCAGGCTGCTTATGAGGTTGGGAAGAATAACAAGGCCGCCATAGTCATCTGCAACAATAATATTAACCTTTTGCAACTTCCCAACCTCACGACAACTAACCTTGTAGCGGCGAAACTGACAACAGCGGACTGGACTATCGGCGTGATCTCGTACTATTTTGAACCCAATATAGATATCGAACACTATGTGGAGCTCCTGAGGAAAATGATAAGGGAATTAGATTGTGAGGACATAATAATCGGAGGGGACGCGAACGCTTGGAGCGAATGGTGGGGTAGCGTAAAAAGTGATGATAGGGGCACTGAATTAGTGGGTATTTTCAATGAACTGGGCTTGAGTATACTAAACGAAGGTGACACCCCTACCTTCGACACCTGCACGTCTAGCCAAAGTAACATTTGCAAATTTTCGTTATCGCTTCGCTTCGAAACATGTATGGATTTGACGTTTTAAAATTCGATTGTTAACGAAACCTTATGTCAATCCCATACATGTTTCGAAAGCTAAGCGATAACGAAGATTTGCGAATGTTACTTTGGCTAGGGGGTCTGGAGAGGAGGTCGAAGATATAAGAGCTCGGTGGACGTCACGTGCTGCTCGGAGGATTTGCTGGACAAAATCCAAGATTGGAAAGTAGACACCAACTTAACTACCTCGGACCACAACGCGATTATATTCAAAATTAACTTACAAAAAATTAAAGATTTACCTAATACAAGAACCACGAGGAAATACCAGACAAAAAAGGTAGACTGGAGCAAATTTAAAGAGGACTGCAAAATTGAATATGAAAGAGAGGAATTGAATAAAGAGGAAATAGATAAAATCAATAATGCTGAAGAACTAGAGGAGAAAATAGAAAAGTACATCAAAAGCATAGAAAGAGTATGTAACAATAATTTAAAAAAGAAAAAGGTCAAAAGAGAAGTTAAATTGCCGTGGTGGTCCGAGGAACTGGAAGAAATGAAGAAGGACAAGAACAGAAAAAAGAATAGTATTAAATGTGCAGCACCAAGCCGAAAGGCATATGTGGTAGAGCAGTACGTGACGGCCAAAGAAGAATATGAGGAGGCGATGAACAAGGCCAGAATAGACAGCTGGAAGGATTTTTGTGGCAAACAGGAGCGAGAAACAATGTGGGAGGGGATATACAGGGTAATAGGAAAAACAAAAAAGAACTATGAAGATCTGCCTATAGCCAGGGATGGCATTAACACCAGCCCAAAAGAATCCGTTCGCATCATGGCGGAGAGCTTTTACCCGGATGACACCGACTTGGGGGAGAACGAGGACCACAAAGAAGTTAGAAGATGTGCAGCCAAAGCGAATGAGGGAAACCAAGATGAACTTGACGACCCTCCATTCGTGGAGGCTGAACTTCTTCATGCACTAGGCTCGTTTAACCCCAAAAAGGCTCCGGGTAATGATGGTTTTACAGCCGATATATGTGTAGCGGCTATTACTACAGATATATCTTTGTCCCTGGCTATATATAACAAATGTCTGCAGTTATCGGTATTTCCCAAACCCTGGAAAATTGCCACAATTATCCTTCTTAGAAAGCCCAACAAGGACGATTATACGCACCCCAAATCGTATAGGCCAATAGGACTGCTCGCAATATTAGGTAAAATTTTAGAAAAAATATTAATGAGACGCATTAAGTGGTACGTGTTGCCCGAATTGAATCCATGTCAATACGGGTTTGTGCCACAGCGCAGTACCGAGGATGCCCTCTATGACATGATCCAGCGGGTCAAACATAATCTGGATGGGAGGAAGATTATGGCTTTGATCTCGCTGGACATAGAGGGGGCCTTCGATAATGCGTGGTGGCCACAAATAGTTTGTCAATTGAAAGATAAAAAATGCCCACTGAATCTGCGAAGGCTTGTGGAAAGCTACCTTAGTAACAGGAAGGTAACGGTGAGATACGCAGGGGAAGAATATAGTAAAAGTACAAACAAGGGTTGCGTCCAAGGTTCCATTGGCGGGCCCTTGTTTTGGAATATCATCTTGGACCCCCTGCTCAACCAACTCACCGCTGCCGACGTCTACTGCCAAGCCTTCGCAGACGATATTGTATTAATAATTGAAGGTAACACGGCCACTGAAATAGAAAGGAGAGCCAATGCCGCCCTCTCCCATGTCCAGAAGTGGGGCGTGTCGAACAAGCTAAACTTTGCGCCACATAAAACCAAGGCGATGGTGATTACCCGAAAGCTGAAATTCGACACGCCCAGGCTGGAGATGGGAGGGACGGACATTGAGCTGGTAGAAGAAATGAAAATATTAGGCGCCCTAGTCGATAATAAATTGTTATTCAACAAACATATTGCATATGTATGCAAGAAGTCTATAAATATATATAAGGGAGTCAGCAGAGCGGCACGAGCTACCTGGGGACTGGATCCGGAGATCGTTAAAACAATTTATAAAGCGGTAATAGAACCAATCATTCTATACGCAGCCAGCGTATGGTCCAAGGAGGCACGGAAAGCAGTCTCCAGGAAAGCTCTCAACACTGTACAACGAGGCTTTGCTCAAAAAATCACCAAAAGCAACAAAACGGTATCCCTTAACGCTGCCTTAGTACTGTCGGGGCTGCTTCCGCTGGATCTTCGGATCCAAGAAGCATCCCTGCTTTTTGAGGCAAAGCGTGGGAAACCCCAGGCAGTACTAAGAGGCAGAAAGGTCGAACAGCGAGCCTCGTTCATGACTGACACCCACCCCAGCAGGATGCTAAATTCGAAATTTACTTGTTTGGACAACGCGGAAGAGGATGGCAAACTGGCAGAAGGCTTAGTGAAGATCTATACAGATGGTAGCAAACTGGAGGGGAAAGTTGGAGCCGCCCTGACCTGTTGGGAAGGGCCGATTGAAACGTGTACCCGGAAGTTTAAGCTGGAGCCATACTGTACAGTCTTCCAAGCCGAGCTGTATGCCATCCTCCAGGCGACCGAAATTATTATTGGCAAAAAATTTCAGGAAACGGCCGTACTCAGCGACTCGAGATCTGCTCTCCAGACGCTACTTGATCCGGACTCTTCACACCCTATCACAAAGGCAATCCAGGGCAACCTTCAATACCTCAGAGACAACCAACAGCTCGTCTCACTATTTTGGATAAGGGCCCATGTCGGAGTGAAAGGGAATGAGAGGGCGGATCAACTGGCGAAGGAGGCGGCTCTCAAGTTGAAAACCAGATCGGACTATGACTGTAGTCCCATCTCGTTCATTAAACGCCACATCCGGGCGGAAACGATCGAGGCATGGGACTGTAGGTATAGATCTGAAAACACGGCCGAGACCACGAAGATCTTTTTCCCTGATGGGGTGGCAGCTTACGGTGTGGTGAGAAAAATGTCCATCGATCGATTGGCGTCACAAATACTGACTGGTCACGGAGGGTTCTGTGCATACCTGCACAGATTTAAGCGCAGGGACAGCCCCTCCTGTATTTGCGACACCGCAGCGATCGAGGACATCTTTCACATCATACTGGACTGTCCAATACACAGTATCGATAGGCACACTCTGCAACAAAAAATTGACACAAAATTGAGTAAAGACACCCTGAAGGAAATAATGAGCATCAAGAAAGAAAGAATGTTAGTAATGCAGTATGCCAAAAAAGTAGTAGAAATCGTAATAAGGAGGAACAAGGATTGACTGGCACCAATTAGCCCCAAAAAATTATAAATAGGCAGGCAATTATGGTAAAGCCATCTATTAAGTAAATAATAAATTGTAATACAGTTATGAAGAAACACAACAACATTAGAAAATATACATATAGATATAAGATTGTACAAAAGTAAGAGATATACAATTAAAATATGAAACAAATAGAAACTGTAAATTTATATATTAATGAATTATACTAGAGTCAATATACATAAGAAATAACATTGTAATAAAAATAAGAAAAAAAAAACTATGTAATATACACATATGTATATAAGAAGAAGAAAACTGTAATAGTTATTAAAGAATGGGGAGGCGAAGGCAAAGTGAATTACAGATGGCGCTTAGTCTTTGGAACAATTGTCAGTTTGAGCTTTTATTGTCTTGACTGTGTATTACGTGATTTTACTGTCTTAGATTGTATTTTTTTCGGTTTTGCGGACAAACAATGTATTCTATGCTAACTTTAGCTCATATAAAAGAAGAATTACGGAAAAGAAAAGCCAAAACAACAGGCAAGAAAGTTTATAGCAACTTACAAAAAATTGCTAACAAGCATTACATTTCTTTAAATTTCGTGTAAGATTTACAAGTAATCTTTTTATTTCAGATTAGAAGCATATGATTTAAATTTTAAAAAAGCAACTGAGTGTGAATTTCCGTGTTTATAGTTGCCTGATGATGCCTTCTGTGCAATAGTAATTTCAGGTTTCTGTACTGGAATTTCTGTACCATCCAAAATTACATGAACCGTTTTATCATATTTATTTTATTATTCTAAGTTTCTTGAATGACTCTGGCATATAAAATTCTATTAATTCTCTGTTTGGCCCCAATATTGGGCTTATTCCATATTTGATATACCTATCAAATTCATCCAAGTTATAAATATGTTAGAAACTGCTGAGGTTGAAATATTAAAGAACAAAGCTGTTATAATTCAAATGTTGTTTTATTTTGGCGAAGCTTCATCAAATTCATGAAACATTCCTTTTGATTTATAATGTTTCTCAGGCTCAGCAAAGGAGAAAATCGAGGAAAAAGCATATTTTTTTGATATTTTTTTGCCCACTATTTTTTTTGTTACTGGGAAATCGATGAACTCCAATATTTTACAAGTTACATGCATAACAATGCGGCATTTTCTCAGTATAAAATTAAAAAGTGCAATACTCCAAGAGATTCCCATATGTTTTGACAGTTTCTTTGAGGCGGCTCGGTACCAACGACAAGACGCCACCTATCGGGATAAAATTGCGCTTTTCCTCCCCATTGTAAAAAAGGTCCTGCCAAAAAGCGGGGAGCAGTTGAATAATAAACAAAAAAAAACAAAAAAACCTACCATACCCACCACAGAATACATATACCTATACACAGAAATAAGTAATGGGGAGGCGAAGGCAAAGTGAATTACAGATGGCGCTCAGTCTTTGAAACAATTGTCAGTTTGAGCTTATATTGTCTTGACTGTGTATTACGTGATTTTACTTTCTTAGATTGTATTTTTTTCGGTTTTGCAGACAAACAATGTATTCTATGCTAACTTTAGCTCATATAAAAGAAGAATTACGGAAAAGAAAAGCCAAAACAACAGGCAAGAAAGTTTATAGCAACTTACAAAAAATTGCTAACAAGCATTACATTTCTTTAAATTTCGTGTAAGATTTACAAGTAATCTTTTTATTTCAGATTAGAAGCATATGATTTAAATTTTAACAAAGCAACTGAGTGTGAATTTCCGTGTTTATAGTTGCCTGATGATGCCTTCTGTGCAATAGTAATTTCAGGTTTCTGTACTCGAATTTCTGTACCATCCAAAATTACACGAACCGTTTTATCATATTTATTTTATTATTCTAAGTTTCTTGAATGACTCTGGCATATAAAATTCTATTAATTCTCTGTTTGGCCCCAATATTGGGCTTATTCCATATTTGATATACCTATCAAATTCATCCAAGTAATAAATATGTTAGAAACTGCTGAGGTTGAAATATTGAAGAACAAAGCTGTTATAATTCAATATGTTGTTTTATTTTGGCGAAGCTTCATCAAATTCATGAAACATTCCTTTTGATTTATAATGTTTCTCAGGCTTAGCAAAGGAGAAAATCGAGGGAAAAGCATATTTTTTTTTATATTTTTTTGCCCACTATTTTTTTTGTTACTGGGAAATCGATGAACTCCAATATTTTACAAGTTACATGCATAACAATGCGGCATTTTCTCAGTATAAAATTAAAAAGTGCAATACTCCAAGAGATTCCCATATGTTTTGACACTTTCTTTGAGGCGGCCGGGTACCAAAGACCAGACGCCACCTATCGGGATAAAATTACGCTTTTCCTCCCCATTGTATTTTAAAAATACTAAATACTTCTTGAAAAGTATTTCAAGTAAAATACAAATAAGGATTTTGTATTTTGTATTTGTATTTTAAATACATGTATTTCAAATAATTCACATCTCTTTTGGTTCAGGGGGTTCAGGGGGCCCTACCGCCCAACACAAAGCGATAGCCAAAGCGATAGTTAGACTCTATCCGTCCTTGTCATATCATAACACGATGACAAGGACGGACTTTAACTCTGGCTTTGGTTTATGACGTCAGTGCACTGTCCGTCCTTGTCATCTTGATATGATATGACAAGGACGAATAGAGTCTAGCTTTCGCTTTGGCTATCGCTTTGAGTTGGGCGGTAGGACCCCAGAAGGCCTAGCCAAAGTAACATTCGCAAATCTTCGTTATCGCTTCGCTTTCGAAACATGTATGGGATTGACATAAGGTTTCGTTAACAATCGAATTTTAAAACGTCAAATCCATACCTACATGTTTTGAAGCGAAGCGATAGCGAAAATTGGCAAATGTTACTTTGGCTAGGGGGGCAGGTTAGAATATAATATTCTCTGGTTCAGTTTCCAATAACTTACTTAACCTCTAAACGTGAATTTAACAGGGAAAGTGGTGCCTCCATTTCCGGTTCATCTTTCGTTGACCTCTAAAAACCTTGATTCGCAGTCGCAGACTGCCTAAGCGACAAAAAGTATATCGTAGCCAACGAACTAAGATCTAAGGAAGCCTAACTCCTAACAAATATTGCATAAAAAATGGCACCTTCACATATTCTGTAACACAAAAGGTCGCAAACTCAACAATGAACTAGTAAAAACATACCTTATTACAATGCACGCATAATCGGCATTAGATTGTATTCTAACGCATATGACGTTTTCTATTGGCTGGGGTTTGAACGCAGATCAAACATGATTGGATATTTGACTCGCCTCGTGTCACTCATTGGGCCGTTGTCGTGCCTTTGTCATTGAGGCGAGGACGGTGTAACGTAGAATGCAGTCAGTACACCTAACCTACTACGGCGCGCTGGGCGGCATCATAAAATTGTTTTATGAAATTAGTACATTATCGTTTGTTAGATATAATGTTTGTTTTATTATGTAGACGGACGACTTGGTAATGACCGCTCGAATACGCTTGATGCAAGTCGCCTGTAACTAGTCGCTCTAAAAAACTAAAGGAGACCTATGGCAGCAGTGGACGTCTTTCGGCTGTGATGATTTTATTGTTATTTTATTTTATGAAAATTATAAAATGATGATGTTGATGAATGATGATCATATTATTTGTCACGAATTGGTAAGACATATGATTTCAAGAAGGACTAAAATTAGGCAAGCTATTGAAATAAAATAGGTATGCTTGATAAAAGACAATGTATTCTGTAAAGATTTTTTTTTCATAACATGTAAGTACATATTATGTAGATAATTATCACATTTGCGCGAGCAACACCTTAAGTAATACGTCTTTTAGAGGTGTGACTGATAAAGAACAACAGTATTAATACGTCGCTTTATTTTTATTTGTTACTTAAAAAAGCATACCTTCATTGGCAATACAAAATTCTTATAGCGACACCTTTTTAACCGACTTCAAAAAAGGAGGAGGTTCTCAGTTTGTCGTAATGTATTTTTTATAGCAGCGTATTCCACCAAGTCAAAGTTTATTCTTGTCAAGATCTTTTTCAAATGCAGACTATTTTAACATGCTTATTGACCGGTGCGCAAATACCTAAACTAGCAATATGGGTGACGGTGGATTGGAAGAGGTGGACCAACTCCGTAGCCAGCGCGATCTCCAGATTTGACACCCCTTGATTTTTATTTGTGAGGTCATGTTTACAGTTGATGTTTAAAAACATTTGTGAGAGTGAATCCGTAATGCGTTTGCGAATAATAGCCACATTTGTACTAATTAAGTGGAATACAGGTGTGCTGCAAAGTGTTCGGGACAATGTAGTGCATCGTTGCTAGGCATGTATTTCTATTGGTGGTGGAAATATAAAGTAGCATTTTCGCAGCAGATCTCACATTGGGGTTCCAGCAGAATGATCCGAGGATCAAACTCCATATTAAAAAGCTGTTTTCAGAGCTGCATAAAATAAAAATCATAGTTTCTGGAAACTGTCATTACTTTGTGTTCTGATCTGACGGTCTTGACCTCATGACGTCACTACTTGTCGTGCCACTCTGCTGCCTTTGGTGTTGCAATGTGAGTTCTCCATTTTTTATTTATTCTATTTTAACCAGGGATTTTTACTCATTAATCAAAGAGGATAGCGTGAATAGAATCTTTATAGGTACCTACCTAATCATCCCTTCACGGATTGGACAGCGTTTTTGTTACACCCTGTATAATAATAAAAAACAAGGAGATTACATCAGATTACTCGTTTTCTATGTATTGCATATTGCAGGACGCGCCATTTTTAGCATTACATAATTTTGATTTAAATTTTCCTTTTTTTTTGTTGTACTGAATTCCATGAGAGAGTTTTATTCTTGTTTAAAAATGTCTGATAGCAGTGAATGTGAAGATTTGACTCTGCCCCACAAATCGACTGAACACTTGTTGCATAATAACGACCATATTTTGTATGTATACGCTCATAGATATTTCTAAAAAACGAAAAATATGTTACTTTCCTATGTTATGTTATGTCTGTATAGTTTTGCTGCCTTCTTTTGGTCTTTTTCGCCACTTGACCACACATGACGTCATTTTAATCATTTTTCTAATTATTTTTTTGTGGTAACGCTAACGACTGTCGCCGAGCGCGTGGCAGACATGACTAATCGTGCTTCGCTAGTACTTTTTTAGCCCCGCCCACTCTGTGTTAGTTTGCGTGGTGCTATTTTTTGAGCGGAATTACACTTCCTTAGTATCTTAGTTCGTTGATCGTAGCGTAGAGGCATTAGACGGACGATAGATCAACGCAGAAAAAAAGCGACTCCAGTGCGATTATTTTAAAAATGTACAACTGAAGTGACCAACTTCAGAGCGCTTGCAGTAAAATATTAAACGATATTTTTTATCTGTAACAGAAACATACTATTCTATCGTGTCGGTGCATGTTCAACTAGCGGCCTAGCCTTTTCATTGAACTTTGTTGCAATCAATTCTGACAGAAATCGCAGTTACATTGCTGCTTTAGTTAAGAACAAATGTGATAACTATTTTACTGAAGCAGCAATGTAACTGCGCCTTCAATCGATTTCAATCGAGAATTGTTAGCAACAGACTTACTTACGTAATTACGATTGAAAGCGCAGTTAAGCCTCGATTACATACGCCGATTTAAGGACCCAATTTAGAGTTGCCACTCGTATAAATAAGTTAAATTTTAGAGTCTGGCCAACGAGTCGTGTCATCTCAAACGCGCGGCAAATTTAAATTTTCGAAACTTTTTCACTCAAAATACTGCGAATTATATCAATTTTTATCTTAGGTACATACCTTGACAATAATCCAAGCTAAAACAATTTGATGAAAGTCTAAAATTGCTATTTCGCAGTATTTTGAGTGATTAAAGTTTCAAAATTTTAAATTTGCCGCTAGTGTCGCATGACATGACTCGTTGGCCAGACTCTAACAGTGAATTTGCACAAATGACGGAAAGGTCAACATTTTTTATGATTTTTTATTTTCAATTCTCATCTCCAATCTTAAACAATGTTTACTTTTCCGTTATAGTGTAGATTCGATTTTAAAATCAAACTTATTCTACAATATTTTATTGTCAAGTACGGATGGCAACCCGAAATTGGATCCTAAAATCGGCGTATGTAATCGAGGCTTTAGATATAAAAAAGTTGCATTACTAATTTCCCAGCAAAAATGTAAACAAAGAAACGTCACTGTCACAGTGACAAACTGACCCTGATAGTGACACTTCCGATATTGAAAACCTTTGGTCACTTATATAACTTTTTAATTTGTTTAAGTATTATATTTTGAGTCATAATAAATATAATGTCATCCACAGTAATTTTAAAGTAGGATGGTACCTAATTAGAATTTTTATCTTTACATCCTATCATAATTTTTGATGTTAAAAGTTCTTGAAACGAACTGATAAGAAAACTTTACTTGGATATTGACTCTATGTAAACTAACAAAAATACGTAGCATCTTCGCCTGTTCCCCCCCAATACCAAAAGACAAATGTTACTACTACAGCTACTACTCGTAATACTTATTTTTATGAAATTTTATAAAATGAACCAAAGGTTGATGTGTACGATTAGTTGCAGTTGATGTGTGCACAGCATATAAAAATGACTTTTACTATACAACTGTTTTTATGAAATATTAAATTATATTACTGTCTTTGCCGCTAAACTCATGATTCAGAATACTTATCTAATCTATTTTTATTAGGTTTGTGATAAAAAAAACATGTAAGTGTGTTTATTTCTTGACTTAGCAATATACTATTTCCTTTTGTGTTGTTTTGTTCTGGCAACACTTTTGTTTACATGTTTGCTGGGAAATTAGTAATGCGACTGTGCGTTCCTAAAATCGTAGTTATGTAATTGATTTTAGGAACCAATTTCGGGTTGCCTCCCGTACTTGACAATAAAATATTGTAGAATAAGTTCGATTTTAAAATTGAATTTACACTATAACGGAAAAGTAAACATTGTTTAAGATTGAAGATGAGAATTGAAAATAAATAAAAAATATATAATATATATAAATAAACTTTTAGATTTTTGCATTCACAATGCTATTTTTATATTAAGATGAATAAATAATGAAAAATATTAGAAAAAAAATCGGCTCACCCGTAGCAACTTAGACGGGATTCGAACCCGCACCCTTAGGATTCCGGCCCAATGCACTACCAATTATGCTACCAAGCCACCAAGGCTTGGTAGCATAATTGGTAGTGCATTGGGCCGGAATCCTAAGGGTGCGGGTTCGAATCCCGTCTAAGTTGCTACGGGTGAGCCGATTTTTTCTAATATTTTTCATTATTTATTCATCTTAATATATATAAATAATAAATAAAATCATAAAAAATGTTGACCTTTCTGTTATTTGTGCAAATTCACTGTTAATATTTTAACTTATTTATACGGGTGGCAACTCTAAATTGGTATGCTAGATCTGTTGAGGGAGGTCTCTAACCTATATGCTCTGCTCTATGGTACATTCGGAATTCAAGTGAGTTTGATTATGTCAATCTGCCTGCACATCTGTAGTTTGACGTATTCATTGTAAAGCCGTGGTATCGAAAGGTTGTCATAGAGTTATATTAGGAAAACTATCTGTTGAAGTGTGATAATGTGATATAAAGTGTGAGAATGCTTAAGGCTCCCTTACGCGAAATCATTTGTCTCTGTCTTTTTCTTTACGTGTAAAGAGTATGGAAAATAACCTCACTTCTGCACTTTTTCAATGTTTTTCGTTGTTTTTTCATCATTATCTTTAGCACAATTTTCTTTCTTGAAAAAAAGTTAGTGGAGCAACTGAACAGTACGTTAAAGTGTATTTTGATGTAGAATTCAATACGTTTCCGTTATTATTTACGCCAAAGATTTGGCCCGCGACAAGCGCTTTTGATGATATTCAGATTTTTTTCTACAACCATCTGTTAGGCTTATACACAATTTTATGATTGTAGCAACTAGATAAACTCTTTAGCTTGTTGTTTGATTTTTTTGGTGGCTACAAGATTACGTTTTTTTTATAAAAAAATGGCCCGCGCAAACCATGTTTTCCTATTACCGCCCCTTAATAAACGCCTGTACAAAAGTCTCCAGGGGGGTTATTCACGACTGTCGGAAACCAACTTTCCGAATCGAATCGGAAAGTCTATATAGTCTTCGATCTTATTTTCTACCTTATGCTACCAAACTTTATAAATGCATTGCGCTTTCCTGTCGGAAAGTGGATCGAATGCCAGTCGAATGTATTTGTGAATAGCTATATTTTTGTAATATCGGAGCATACGAATTCGAATCAAATGCTTTCGGGTAGATTTCCGACAATCGTGAATAACCCTACTGGTCTCATTGCCACAACCCTTCAGGTTATGGGCCACACGCTAGAGGTTGTGGCCCTATAGAGACCGGGAGTGAAAATAATAAGAGAAATAGTGAGTTTTGCATTTGAGATGATTATTTTGAAATAACATATAACTGACAGAGTTGCATAGAGGCCTTAGCAACGGAGTTTGTTGACAAAATAGTGTTGCTAAGGGCAATGAAATGAAAGTGTCAACAGATAAATAATGATTACAAATAAAATAAAATGAGGGATGATTTAAATTATGAAATGATTAAGCTGGTGAAAATCTTATGAAGGTGAAGAATTTTATCTGAATTTTAAAATTGAATTTGAAATTACACTTTTGGCCGTGGAAAGTAGTATGATGAAGAAAATATGGTGAGAATAAATGGACTGAAGATGAACAAACAAGAGAAGAGGAAACAAGTTAAAATTCAACAGATAGGAATGAAGGGTGTCGAGAAGATGGAGAAATAGAAGGAAATAGAAGTTTTGGAGAAACAAGAGATAGTAAAACAAATGACAGTCAAACGAAGGTAGAACAAGTGACGGTGAAACAAATGAAAGTGAAGAAAGTTATGGAAAATTTTATTATTTTGTGAAGAACTGTTTTTTGGAATAAGTTTATTTTGAAGAAGTCTTTTGGCGAGTATTTTATGATGGAGGAGGTCGAGCAGGAGGCAAAGAATAGTCGAGCAGGAGTTATATGATGATGAAGTTGAGAAAAAGAAGGTTTTATAATGTAATGATGATGAAGAAGGAAGAAGTTTTTTAGGATGATGTGTCGAGTGGGAGAAAAATGTAGAAGTTTTATAATGATGATGAGTCGAGTGGGAGAAATGTAGAAGAAGTTTTTTAATGAAGATGATGTTGAGTGGGAGTAAAGGTTTATAAAGAAGATGTCGAGTAGGAGAATTTAATGAAGATGTTGAGAAGGAGAGGTTTTAAAATAGAAGATGTCGAGAAGGAGAGGTTTCATAGAAGATGTCGAGAAGGAGATTTTATATGAAGAGATAGAGAAGGAGTAATTTTATAATATTGAAGAAGTTGAGTAGGAGCAAGATAGTTTTGAGAAGAATTATTTTATGAGAAGAAGATAGAGAAAGAGATGAAGAAGTTTGTGTTCGTTAAGGGGGTGCGTTAAATAATGATTCATTTAAGGGGGTGTGGGATTAGAAAGTAAATGAATCATCATTTAAAATGAAATGTTTTTGATATCCAAGTGTATTTTGATATTTCTTGTGGTTTAGTCTGATGTTTAGTTAGTTAGGTCTTTGGTTTGGATTATTGTATGTGTCGTCTGAGTTAGGTTAAAGTTAGGTTCCTGGGTTGGGTTAAAGGTTAATGTAACTTGGTAGGACTTAAGAAGTCTATAAGTTTGGCAGGTGATTCGAAATTTATCCTGATGTTGTACTGGTAGGTAGAAAACTGTTTTAGTCAGTATGGTCAGCATGTGCAGCAGATTGAGGGGGTGTGTTGAGGGAGGTCTCTAACCTATATGCTCTGCTCTATGGTACATTCGGAATTCAAGTGAGTTTGATTATGTCAATCTGCCTGCACATCTGTAGTTTGACGTATTCATTGTAAAGCCGTGGTATCGAAAGGTTGTCATAGAGTTATATTAGGAATGAAGGGTTGTGGCAATTAGACCAGGAGACTTTTATACAGGCGTTTATTAAGCATTCTCACACTTTATATCACATTATCACACTTCAACAGATAGCTTTCCTAATATTACTTTAAGACAACCTTTCGATACCACGGCTTTACAATGAATACGTCAAACTACAGATGTGCAGGCAGATTGACATAATCAACCTCACTTGAATTCCGAATGTACCATAGAGCAGAGCATATAGGTTAGAAACCTCCCTCAACACACCCCCTCAATCTGCTGCACATGCTGACCATACTGACTAAAAACAATTTTCTACCTACCAGTACAACATCAGGATAAATTTCGAATCACCTGCCAAACTTATAGACTTCTTAAGTCCTACCAAGTTACATTAACCTTTAACCCAACCCAGGAACCTAACTTTACCTAACTCAAATCCAAACTAAAGATATCAATAAATATATCAATAATCCAAACCAAAGACAACTAAACATCAGACTAAACCACAAGAAATATCAAAATACACTCGGATATCAAAAACATTTCTTTTTAAATGATGATTCATTTACTTTCTCATCCCACACCCCCTTAAATGAATCATTATTTAACGCACCCCCTTAACGAACACAAGTGAGGCGTCAATCAAAGGCACGGCTAGGAAACAGACTGATTTATTGAACGCAAGAAGTACCCTCCACCATAATATAAAAATGACCGCAACATCGTCACATTTCTCCCTGCTAAGTTACGACTTACATTATAACAGAAAGCTTTAAATGACGTTTTTACGACTAAGGTACTTAAGTGTAAATTATATTTAGTTCCGCTCTCTTTGCTCGATTGACAGCACGCAGTGCTCGAGCGGACGCGCCCGGCGGTGTCGGGGGTGCCAGTGGCGGAGGTGGTTGAGACTCACGCAACAGTTTCTTTTCTGGCGTCACCGTCGCTTTTTGCACCTCTCCGTCACCCCCTGACGCATCTTCAAATACATCCTCGGCTCCGTTATCAACCTCTGGTACTGGTGATTCATGATCAGGAGTCATCACGCCGCTCATACGCGACAGGGAGAATCTACTCTTCGTACCGCCTCCGCTAGGGACTATTTGGTCGACATGTCTACGCCACTCGACTCCATTACCTAACCCGACTTTATACGACACCGGTCCGGTCTTTTTCGTGATTGTCGCTTCGGCCCATTTGTCACCCTTAGCCTGTAGTCCCTAGCTAGCACCGCGTCCCCCACGTGAAACTCCCTGTTCGAGCCCGGCGTTCAAGCTGCACGTCGTTCCTGCTGGTCACGCACAGCAGCTGCCACGTCGGGGCGCAACGCATCCAAGCGGCTACGTAGTCGGCGACCCTGGAGCGCCACGGCCGGTGACACCGCTGTCGTTGCGTGGTCACAGTTTCTATACTGCAAAAGGAATTTACTTAACTTTTTTAATTTTATTCATGCCTAAGTGACCCTCGTGGATTTCGTCCAAAATTTTTTTTTGTAGAATGTATGGCACTACTATTCTATATTTATAAATGACGCAGCCCTGAAGTACTGCAAAATCATGTTTCCTTGCAAAAAATGGCTTTTCTTCATCGCAACTCGGATCCGACGGCCAACTGAATAAAATATACCCCTTAATTTTACACAATAATTTGTCACGTTCGGTTTCTTTTGACACGTCCTTATGACTAATAGGTAGTGACTCTTCAACTAAATTCAAATAATCTATCGAGTCTGTGGAGCGGCCTTCACATGGCAAAGGCAATCGGGCAACGCGTCGGCCGGACCGTTATCCGCCGATTTAACGAATTCAATTGCATAATCATATGCAGCCAGACGGGCCGCCCATCTTTGGAGGCGGCTAGCTGCCGTCTGTGGGATCCCGCCCTTATCTCCAAAAATATGAGTTAGCGGTTGGTGGTCTGTGCGTAACGTGAAACGTCTGCCAAACAAGTATTGATGGTGTTTACTAACGCCAAACAGAATAGCCAGAGCCTCCTTATCGAGTTGGCTATAGTTGCGCTCGGACGCGTTAAGCGTGCGCGACACGCAGCTGACGGGCCGCTCGGTGCCGTCCTCATACCGGTGCGCGAGCACCGCGCCCAATCCATACGCGCTGCTATCCACCGAAAGCACTAATTCGCGCCCCTCCTCATAGTGTGCTAGTACACGCTCGCTCGCAAGGGATCGCTTCGCCTCTGTGAAAGCCTCATCACATTCAGAGTTCCATTTCCAACTAACATTTTTCTTGTTAATTGCCGATATACGACTACCAGTGTCCACTTCACATTCAATCAAATTATTGTCAATGGATAACTTAATGAAATGAGGTTTGTTACCTTGAGCAGTCACTGCGATGTTAAACATACCGTCCTCTTCCGAGTCCTCGCTCACGTAATTTTGCCGACCTGCACTATCACGCACTCGTTTGCACATCACTTTTAAATGGCCTCGTTGGCCACACTCATCACAATTATAATTTTTAAATCGACACCTGTCGGCCGCGTGCGGCCTGCCGCAGCGCCAGCAAGCGCGCGCAGCCTCGGTTGCCGCCCCGCGGCCGCCGTTGGCCCCCCTCGGGCCCCGTCCATGCTGGCCGGCGCGTGCGCCCCGCGCATAATGCAGGCCTTCGCCCGCCTCGCCAGCCGATATTCCAGATGAGCCTGTATTCGCCGTCGCCGATGATGTGGAGCCGCTCACCTCTGCATGCTTTTCTGCGGCCTCCAAGGCCAGAGCTAACTCCACCGCCTCTTTGTACTGGATCGTTTTTTCCGCAAAGATTCTCGACCGCATGGCGTCGTTCGCCAGCCCCGACACGAATTGATCACGTAGATTTTCTTGTAGAGTAGAACACGAATTGCATCTACCGAAATTACAAGTAGCCGCGAGATGTTTTAGGGCTTGTAAATAATCTGTGAGGGGTTCGCCGACCCGTTGCCTGCGCAAACGAAACACGTGGCGCTCGGCGATCTCCGAGCGTTGTGGTTCTAAATGTTCAGATACGAGTTGTACTAACGCGTCAAATGTTTTTGTTTCTGGTAAATCGGGTGAACAAAGATCGCACATTAACGCATACGTTTCCTCCCCCACAACTGTTATTAGCATTGCCACTTTCAACTCAACCGCTATTTGGTTCAGCAAAATATACTGATTTACGCGACGAATGTATGCCGGCCACTGTTTTGAACTTAAATTAAATGGTTCAATTTTACCGATGGGCATTTTCGAAACCGTGAAAGACACTAAAAACGTGGTAAACTAAGAAAAAAAATATATATTTTCAAATCCCGAAATCGTCGCCAATGAGGCGTCAATCAAAGGCACGGCTAGGAAACAGACTGATTTATTGAACGCAAGAAGTACCCTCCACCATAATATAAAAATGACCGCAACATCGTCACAACAAGCACCCCCTTAATTCTGTATTCTATCTTCTAATAAACTTCTTCATCTCTATCTCTATCTTCTTCTCATAAAATAATTCTTCTCAAAACTATCTCGCTCCTACTCAACTTCTTCAATATTATAAAATTACTCCTTCTCTACCTCTTCAAATAAAATCTCCTTCTCGACATCTTCTATAAAACCTCTCCTTCTCGACATCTTCTATTTTAAAACCTCTCCTTCTCAACATCTTCATTAAATTCTCCTACTCGACATCTTCTTTATAAACCTTTACTCCCACTCAACATCATCTTCATTATAAAACTTCTTCTACTTTTCTCCCACTCGACTCATCATCATTATAAAACTTCTTCTACATTTCTCCCACTCGACTCATCATCATTATAAAACTTCTACATTTTTCTCCCACTCGACACATCATCATTAAAAAACTTCTTTTCTCCCACTCGATTCATCATCCTAAAAAACTTCTTCCTTCTTCATCATCATTACATTATAAAACCTTCTTCTTCTCAACTTCATCATCATGTAACTCCTGCTCGACCATTCTTTGCCTCCTGCTCGACCTCCTCCATCATAAAATACTCGCCAAAAAACTTCTTCAAAATAAACTTATCCCAAAAATACAGTTCTTCACAAAATAATAAATTTTTCTTTCATCACCTTCATTTGTTTCACCGTCACTTGTTCTGTCTTCGTTTGACTGTCATTTGTTTTACTATCTCTTGTTTCTCCAAAACTTCTATTTCCTTCTATTTCTCCATCTTCTCGACACCCTTCATTCCTATCTGTTGAATTTTAACTTGTTTCCTCTTCTCTTGTTTGTTCATCTTCAGTCTATTTATTCTCATCATACTACTTTCCACGGCCAAAAGTGTAATTTCAAATTCAATTTTAAAATTCAGATAAAATTCTTCACCTTCATAAGATTTTCACCAGCTTAATCATTTCATAATTTAAATCATCCCTCATTTTATTTTATTTGTAATCATTATTTATCTGTTGACACTTTCATTTCATTGCCCTTAGCAACACTATTTTGTCAACAAACTCCGTTGCTAAGGCCTCTATGCAACTCTGTCAGTTATATGTTATTTCAAAATAATCATCTCAAATGCAAAACTCACTATTTCTCTTATTATTTTCACTCCCGGTCTCTATAGGGCCACAACCTTTAGCGTGTGGCCCATAACCTGAAGGGTTGTGGCAATTAGACCTGCACGCGTAGCATGAGCAAACGGGACTCTTGTCTACGAAGACTTGTCGTCTCGACCCTCTAGATTGCTGAGCACAGTGGTGGGACTCGCTCTCAGAATTTTACAACCTTTTTATGTCTTTTAATACAAATATCAGTTTTAAAATATAATATTTTTATTTCAACATCAATAAACGTCGAAATTATCTGAAATGATTTGAAATGATTTAGTTTAAACATGATACTTATTTTTTAATAAGTTCTAAGATAAAGAGACACTCACAAAAGCTTTCACTTCCGTAGACAAAGCTCTGTCGAGCTCGAGAAGAATAATGTTGCCACTAGTAAATATTTATAATTATTTCCATCATTTCTCTTAAAGGGCGTTCCTTTCTGTACGTTTCACGACGCAAAACTCTTAAAACCGAGTTAAATATAGCCGTATGGATATAGTTCGTTTGCCTTCCTTTTATTGAGAGATTTTTGAAAAGATGACACAGACCAACGCACTTGTTAATTTAGTAATAAATATTGAAATCAATGTATGAAAATAATTTTAATTTACGTTTTTAAGTAAATAAATTAAAATTAAGTAAAATAAAAGTAAAAAAAATACTGAAGGGAAAAAGTGTAATATTAGGAAACAATATTATTGAATAGGTAGGTACCTTTTTACAATAAATTATTTATTGTATTATTTTAATTTATAAAATTTATAAAAAAAATTAAGAATAAAAAATACTTATTCGTTATTTACTACTAGTAAATATTTATTATATTTCTTTTTTTATAAATTTTATAATAAAAAAGAATTACTTAAATACAATTTTTTATTTTTTTTCTTTCCGGACAGCTGTTTTTGTCGTTTGTGCTGTAACTTCTCTTCTTACCTTAATAAAATATAAACACGGACAACTTGATTTATTTTTATTGCGAAATTAAAAACTCAGAAAAAAAAATAAGTCGACAAATCTTTCTCGACCACTCGAAGGGTGGTAGACAAATTTCTCCCACTCAACTGTCAAATTAATGTCAGTTGAAGACAAAAGCTCGTATTTGTCGACTTTTGACATTAGGCCACGACAAAGAACAATGCGAGTCTACGGTTGTAAAATGCGAGCATGAGTATCTCGATCTCAACCCGACAAAAGTGACATTTCGGTGTAGACAAGCCATTGTTCTGTGAGTCGAATCTTATCTCGATGTTGGTCATGCTACGCGTGCAGGAGACTTTTATACAGGCGTTTATTAAGCATTCTCACACTTTATATCACATTATCACACTTCAACAGATAGCTTTCCTACACGCGTAGCATGACCAACATCGAGATAAGATTCGACTCACAGAACAATGGCTTGTCTACACCGAAATGTCACTTTTGTCGGGTTGAGATCGAGATACTCATGCTCGCATTTTACAACCGTAGACTCGCATTGTTCTTTGTCGTGGCCTAATGTCAAAAGTCGACAAACACGAGCTTTTGTCTTCAACTGACATTAATTTGACAGTTGAGTGGGAGAAATTTGTCTACTACCCTTCGAGTGGTCGAGAAAGATAAGATATGACGACTTATTTTATTTTCTGAATTTTTAATTTCGCAATAAAAATAAATCTAGGTTGTCCGTGTTTATATTTTATTAAGGTAAGAAGAGAAGTTACAGCACAAACGACAAAAACAGCTGTCCGGAAAGAAAAAAAATGAAAAATTGTATTTAAGTAATTCTTTTTTATTATAAAATTTATAAAAAAAGAAATAAAATAAATATTTACTAGTAGTAAATAACGAATAAGTATTTTTTATTCTTAAAATTTTTCATAAATTTTATAAATTAAAATAATACAATAAATAATTTATTGTAAAAAGGTACCTACCTATTCAATAATATTGTTTCCTAATATTACACTTTTTTCCCTTTAGTATTTTTTTTACTTTTATTTTACTTAATTTTAATTTATTTACTTAAAAACGTAAATTAAATTTGTTTTCATACATTGATTTCAATATTTATTACTAAATTAACAAGTGCGTTGGTCTGTGTCATCTTTTCAAAAATCTCTCAATAAAAGGAAGGCAAACGAACTATATCCATACGGCTATATTTAACTCGGTTTTAAGAGTTTTGCGTCGTGAAACGTATAGAAAGGAACGCCCTTTAAGAGAAATGATGGAAATAATTATAAATATTTACTAGTGGCAACATTATTCTTCTCGAGCTTGAGAGAGCTTTGTCTACGGAAGTGAAAGCTTTTGTGAGTGTCTCTTTATCCTAGAACTTATTAAAAAATAAGTATCATGTTTAAACTAAATCATTTCGAATCATTTCAGATAATTTCGACATTTATTGATGTTGAAATAAAAATATTATATTTTAAAACTCATATTTGTATTAAAAGAAATAAAAAGGTTGTAAAATTCTGAGGGCGAGTCCCACCACTAAGGGTGGTCGTTATAGCAGATAACGAGTATATTATAACGATATAAAAATATACCCATAACACCTAATATAAAATGTATTACTTTTCTGCTACTAATATATTTTTATGATTAGTCAAGCGCCATCTAGGAAAATGGAAGGAAGGGAATAAATAAAGCATGCTCTCAGCATTGAGTTGAACTTGCTTTCACAGCTTCGCTTGCTTCTTGCTCTGCTTTTCTTTTCCTTGTATGGCGATTAGCGACATCTAGTTTAGCAATTTAAAATATTAAGGTATTGCCTTTTTCTATCAAAATTCAACTTTATTAGGTAGCAATACGAACCAATTTTGATATGACACCTATAAATAACACCTAATAATTATAATGACTGTTATTTTTTCTGTTATGATATTAATATTCTAGCGTTCACAGTTCAGTCGGTATATTATACTGCTTGTCTGCGATCGTGACGTGACGCGACGCTCGCGCAAGCGTATATTGCGAGTTACCTACGCATTTTCAATTATAGTAAAGAAAATAGCATTGTGAATGCAAAAATCTCAAATTTAAAAAATATAGTAAAGATGTTTGTTTGTTTATAGTGTTAGGTTAAGTATTTTATTATGAAATATTTTTTAAATTTACCTACCTAGTTCAAAAATCTAATAAATTGCCGCGTCGTGTGTGGGACTTATTTACTGTTATAGATACATATTCCGATATTTTAATTACTGTTATAGATATACAATATTAGGTGTTATATTATAACAGAAAAAATAACATGTTATTTTAATATAGCATAACGTTATAATATAATATATGAATATAACATTTCCGCACACCTTTACCCACCACTGTGCTCAGCAATCTAGAAGGTCGAGACGACAAGTCTTCGTAGACAAGAGTCCCGTTTGCTCATGCTACGCGTGCTAATATTACTTTAAGACAACCTTTCGATACCACGGCTTTACAATGAATACGTCAAACTACAGATGTGCAGGCAGATTGACATAATCAACCTCACTTGAATTCCGAATGTACCATAGAGCAGAGCATATAGGTTAGAAACCTCCCTCAACAAGGAAAACTATCTGTTGAAGTGTGATAATGTGATATAAAGTGTGAGAATGCTTAATAAACGCCTGTACAAAAGTCTCCTGGGGGGTAATTACGTAACTTTGTTGCAATCAACACTGACAGAAATCGCAGTTACATCGCTGCTTTAGTAAGAACCAATGTGACAACTATCTTAACTAAAGCAGCAATGCAACCGCGCTTTCAATCGATTTCAATCGAGAATTGTTAGCAACAGCTTTACGTAATCAAGGTACTGGTCTCATTGCCACAACCCTTCAAGATCGGCACCCTGATTATCTAAAAAGAAACTATTTAGCGACCGGTTGCATTTGACATACATTGCCACTTTTCTTTGGTATGTTTTTTTTACCCAAAAAGAAGTAGCAATGGATCACGATCATCTGTGAATTGCAACCAGTCGCTAGGTGGTTTTTAATTAGATAATCAGCCCGCGGGATATGTAAATGTAAATTGGTATGCTAAATCGGGAATCGGGAGGCTTTAGTTGTCTGTCACATTGGTTATTAACCGTTATTAACTAAAGCAATGTAACAGGGAATATGCATCAATTTTTTTTTAATCTTAATCAAAAGTATAATGCGTGAGAAAATTAACTGTAATATTAAAACTTTTCTCTTGCGTTTTGTTCTCGTGATATAGTTACTTGAAGTTAGCGCGCAGCATCACCCGCCGAAAACGCTCCATACAAAATGATGACGTCACACATCACGTTTCAGGTGTGTTTCGGCGCGTTTAATATGGAGTTAGCCAATAATCTTCAATTATCCCCCTAAATTTTGCGTTTAAGTACATATGTGTCATACAAAATATTGTTTCTTATTAGATATTCTATCTGACTGTAAAGTGCATTATATCCGAAAATGAAAAAAAAATATCGTTATTTTCCCCTGATTTCATCGTGTGATAAAACTAAAATAATACATTGTTTTTATTTTTTTTTCCTGTTCCATCATGTTTTTATACGTGTCCGCAGCGATCTAGCTCAAATTCATCAAAATCGGTGACTTATGCATATTCCCTACTGCAATTTTTGTCAGAGTTGATTGCAACAAAGTTACATAATCGGCCCCCAGCAATGTTGTAACCCCGGGGGGTAATTACATTGCTGCTTTAGTAAGAACCAATGTGACAACTATCTTAACTAAAGCAGCAATGCAACTGCGCTTTCAATCGAGAATCTTAAATCACAATTTTATTTATTTCCTCTAGTTCGGAAAAATTGGCGGATATCCCGTTTTGCCCGCAGCCATGGTTCCATACAAAGAAGGTTCGTTCCGATTGGTCCTTGTTCCGTCGGTTGTGCTTATGATTTTTTATTCAACACCTACACCTAACTAGCTAACCACATTACCACACCAACCCAACCAACCTGTCACCTATTCAAATTATTATTATTATCATTGACATTTATTTCAGAGCCATCTAGGGGAGACTGGGGAGGGTTGATCCCCCCTTTTCATTTTGGTCCCTAACTTTTTTACTATTCACAGTATAAGGTTTTTTTTTGAGTTATTATATTAAGAATTTATCTATTTACCAAATATATGAAAGAGGGTAAGGCTCGGTTATATTTGGAATTATAATTTAATTTAATGTCGTATGGTAACTTTTTACCATGTGTCCCCTATATAGGGGAGACTTGTTTTCCACCAGTTGGAAGACTTGATCCTGGGGTTCAAGTCTACCACACATCGGGGACACACGGTAACAATATTGGATTCAGCCTCATATATCCGAAAAGAGTAATAAGTATATCTTTAAATATAAAAAAGGAACAGTGCTAGGTACCAAATAATAAGTAAATCTGTAATCAAATCAGCTTCTTTTATTTGAACTTTATGCTCATATGCAGCTCAATTTTGAAAAGGGAAACAAATATGAAATAGTTTTAATCTCTTTAGAGCAATGTAATTAATATTCAGACTACAAATTAAAGCAGTCTAGAAACAAAAATCCATAACAAACCAAAACGTAATTAGTGATCATCTTTACTTTTTTTATCCTTACTAAAATTATGAATGCGAAATGCCGTTTGACTGATTATTTGTTTGTTTGTTACGCCTTCATGTCTTAACTATTGAACTGATCATCATTAAATTTTACATACACGTTGTCAGGGTACAGAAAAAGACATAGGGTACTTTCATCCAGAAAAATAAAAGTATTGTTCCCAAGGGATAGCAAAAACCTTTACCTAATTTTCTAATTTTCTCAATCTCAGATTCAGAAAAGTAGGTAGATTAAAAAAATTAGAGTAAATATTAAAAGACTTCTTTTGTATAAAAAAAGATAAAAACTGTGAAAAGTCTTTATTTTGCTGACAAAAATCTACATAGGGTAGATTTGATCCCTTATAGGGGACACATGATCCCTGGGATCATTCCACCCCCAAAGAAAAGGACCAAGTCTACCCATACATATTGTGGTTAGAAAACATGTTTTTTTGCGAACCAATTTATCACTTAAATCATGGTAAGTAATGTTAATCGGCAGAAAAATAAACATCTTAAAAGATAAAAACATTTCCGGAAGCAGTTTCAAAACATCATATTAAATTAATCAAGTCAAAACTTGCCATAAATTAAATATTTTAACACAACAAATTTTTGGCGGCCACCATTTGTAAACCTTTGATATCTATCAAACGAAATCATGACATAAAGTGATCATTGCCATAAACGAATAAGTGTTGCTTACCTAAAGAACTTTAACACGCTTGGTAGATTCGTCAATCAAGTTTACCAAGTGTCCCCTAGGGAACAACTGTACCCAGCTTCCCCTACTGTACATAATGATGATTTCGTAAATGCTAATACAAAAAGTAATCGCTAGGTTCTGTAGCTAGCAATAGCAAGAATGCGTCAGAATATCTGTTTATTCCATTTTGGTTCCATTCTTCATTTTGCGTCGCAATTACAAAAACTAGCTAGGACGCACCCAATCAATAGTTTATTTTCTAACTTCATAGTAGATGTCAGCACTGCCTTGGAAATGCTAGTAGAATGGAAAGCACAAGTTTATGCCATTTAATATCTATGAATTAACCTTTTGTTCTGAAATATATTTTAAGTTGTACTTGTGACAAAATAAATAAAGTTTAAAAAAAATCGATTTGATTACTTTTAAAGTGAGAGAAGTCATAACAAAATATTTCTAAAGAGACTCTCATTTGACTTCTGTGTCAACGAGCCATCGACCTCAAGCAAGTCAACGCGTCGTCCGTCGGCCGGCTCAAAGTCTCAAAGTGGAGCACGCCAACACCGCCATCTTGCGTCCCTATTGCCAACTTCGGATGAATTTGATGCATTGTGGTGCGACAAGAGAATACTATTTTGTGTTTGTACTTTTAGGATATCGGTAAGTTCCCTTTAAAAACACTTTTCTTATGGCGGAATATTTAACTGAAAGTTAAATCATAAATAAACAAACACTACAACATTGGCAACAGCTTAATTTTTATCACCTCAAAATTGTCCAGTACCGATCAATGAGTCAGTATTTATTGTTATTTGCATTGAATAAAATGTATTTCTATCAATTGTTTTTATTTATTTCAGCGTCAAGATGCAATTTGTTCACAAATAGAGATAATTTATAAACATTCACATCACAATGTCTGACGTGAAGCAAGTGAAAGTTGACAACTGGGGAATATATTTCCTCCAAAGATTGAAGCACTTTTTCAACAGAACCGACTACTGTGATTTAACTCTACAATTTCAAGACAATGCTCAACTCAAGGTCCATAGGCTGGTTCTTAACGCCTGCACGGAGTATTTTGAGCTTTTGGAGAGAACATGTGAAATGTATGAAGATTGTTTGGTGATGCCGGATGATCTGCAAGCGGACGTTGTTGTGCCCATCATCAACTTCATGTACACCGGTCAACTAGAATTTAAAGTGGATTCCCTTGAGAAGCTATATCAAACATCGTTAGTTATGAACATGCCAGTATTAACTAAACTTCTTGAAGCCCATCGCAGCATGCAATGTAAGCCTTCTTCCCAAAGCTACTCTGGAATGAAGAAGAATGTGAAATCTAGTGAAGTACTGAAATCAACAAAATATTCCTCAAGTCTCTCCAGTCTTGGTCATAAACGCTCATACAATAAAGCATTTGAGAGTTACAAAACACATCAAAAAGTAGCCGACGCCAACAAGTCCAATGTGAGTAAATCAAGTGATATCACTAAAAGCAAATTACAAAATAACAGTAAAATAATATACAAAGACAAGAGATACGCTACTGCAAGAAATCAATTGGAGACTCCCGTTATTAACAATAATGGCACATACCGGGTTCCATCTCCACCTCCATTAGATACAGAACTATATACTAAAAAGTTGATTTTAGGTGATCCCAGACCTACAAGGTATGAGTTACCAGAAGAATTGGACACCGATAATATTTTTGAAAATTCATTTTCCAAATTATCTTACACATCTGCGCCTTTAATGGTTCATCCAGATAGCACTAAACAATATTCAAAAAAATCACATCTCTTTGTCGGTGCTTCTGGTTCAAAGAAAGATATGAAATCAACAGTTGACATCGTAGAGTGCAAAAAATTATCGAGAAATGAGAGTCTTTTTGAAGATGGCATGCAAGGTGGTCAAGATGAAGAAATGTTTCAATCTGCTTATTTGAGTGTCACAGATGAATCTGCCAGGGATCCTAATCAATTATTTGATCAAATGCTTGATGGAAGTGAAGTCCCAAAGGTTACTATCGAAGGCAAAGATAAACAATCCGGTAGCTTAGATCATGCTAAGATTATAAGTGAAGTCCTCAAGAAATATCCCCACTTGGTTAAAGGAAATAAAAATATTAAGCTGAAAATCTTAAACTCAACACCAACTAAGACCAAGAAAACAGCACAGGTAACAGAAGAAAAAAGTGAATTAAAACCCAAAGCTGAAGTAGGTTATACTTATGAAACTGATGTAATGGATTCAAAAGAAGCGGCAAAACTGATTGCCATGGGAGCAGAAAACATTAAAGGTCCATGGATATGTCTCATTTGTGGCACTCCGGGAAGAGCTTTGAACTTTACCTCATACTACAACTTCCGAAGGCATTTAGTTGAAGCGCATAACGAGAAACCTGTATCAACTATTTGTGAATATTGTGGGCTGCGATCATTTAAAAGAAATTACTTGCTTCACCATATTTATACCAAACATGGAGTGCCACCACCCCCTCAATACCATTTCCCTAAATGTAACATGTGTGATTATGTCGCACTTACAGAAGCTTTCCTTGTAAAGCACAAATTAAATCATTCAGATTCAAAAACTATCCGTTGCTATGTGTGTTCAGTAGGCTTTAGCTCAACAAATCAATTACTTATGCATGTACAAAAAACTGGACACCAATATAATAAAGATAAAAAACCTAACCTACAGTGTGTTTACTGTATGAAAGTTTTCTTAAGAGAAAGTAACTTTTATGTACACCTAAAAACAAGTCACCGTGAAGCAGCTATAAAAGATGGTATCATAGAAGATTCAGATGATGAAAGACAAGTTGAAGAAGTAAAACCTAAAGTTATGCATGATGTAAAGTCTGACATTAAATATGAACATTCATTTGAAAATGATTTTGAAGATGCTGATTTACAATACCCATTGCAACAAAAAACAGATAGTAACATAAAGAAACCATCCATTCATACAACTAATGCAAAACACAAAATACTTAACCCTGGATTTAAATCACATTCTGTCAAGTCACCAGTTAAACCTAAAGTCGCTTCTACTGTTAGTAGTGTATACAGTCAAGATGTTAATAGTCTCTCACCATCACCACAGATCAGTGAAGAAAATATTGTTCTAATTGATGGTGATGAATACATTATGAAAGAAAATCAACTCATACCTAAAAGGCCTTCTCAAAATACAGAGTATCTATTAAGTGATATAATAGATAGTGAAGTTGATACTAAATTACCAAATATAGAAGCTAGTTTAACACCTACAACTTCTATAGAATTTGCAAATATTGATGATACAAATAAAACTATCCAACAGCCCAAAATGGTTGTTAAGAAAGCGACAAATATGAATCAGCCAATACAAATTGTTGTATCAAATGAAGAAGAATACAAAGCCTTAATGGCATCAAACCACTCAATAATATTTGATGATGGTAATTCAAGTAAAACACTAACAGTCTTAACAGCTCCTCATACAAATTCAATAGACAGTGCAGCTATAGATTTGCAAAATTCACAATCTAGTGATATGATGATTATTCAACAAGATTATCCTTTGAATGTCACTGAAGCTGTTTCGGCAGTTTCTGCAGATTCCAAATATGTAGTTGTTTACAGTCATGCAGTTGGACACGATGATCCCTCGAAGCAGTACCAAATTATTACACCTCAAGATATTGGAGCTGAATTTGTACAAGGTTCTGAAGTAATAACACAAAATTATGAAACCGTCACAACAACTACATCCGTTTTAGATACCCATATCATTGAACAACAGATGGAAGAACAGTGGCCAGAACAAAATACAGATGTTCAAGCAATTAGACATATGGAGCATGAGCATGAGAATATTGAAAGTGATAAAATAGAACAAGCTATTGACCCTACTATGTCTATTGTAGATCTTCCGGAAGTTCATTTACCTGTTTCTAATGTATCAATACAAGATGATTCAGTCACATTGCAAGCAATACCACAAAATATTATTCAGACTGATAGTATTGATATGGAAGATATCCAAAACAATGTCAATCAAGAGATAGAAATTCAAAACAATACACCTGAAGCTATGGAGATTGAGGAGGATGTGCCAGCAGAATTAGTGATTGAAGATAAATTAACTTCTGAAGAACCAGAAATCGATCAAATACTGACAGAAGAAATGCCGCTATCTGAAATGAATATCCCACAAAATGAACACTTTTCAGCTCAAACCACATCAGAGATATTAGTAGCCACACAAAATACCCCAGAAATGGAAGAAGAAACAAATGAACCACATGATGATGTCGAAAAAGAATCTACAAATGTAACTGAAGAAGTGAATACAGAAGAGCTTACTGATACAGTTGAAGTAAATAATTCAGTACCAAGAGTAGCTACAGTAGAACAGATTCAAAATATAGCCTCTGAATGGTCTGAGGACGAGTCTGATTTGGGTGCAGAAGGTCCTGCGGAAGCTAAAACTCCAGCAGCGGAAACACAGGCTCAACTTACTGAAGAGTCCGAAGTCGAGGAATCAATCGAAAATATACAGCAAGAAATGCAGAAGCAACTTACTTCAGAAGCTGATGAAGTGCCAGTAACAGAGGAATTCATCAACACCGAAGAATCTCACTTGGGTAGCCCTAATGATACAGGTGCCTGTAATCAAAATGAATTACAAAATGATATAACAAGTGATGTGATACCCACCCAAGTAAAACTATCATCTCTTCTGAATGATTGGGAAGACAATGATTCTCAAGAAGATAATACTCCCACTAATGAAAATGAAGAAGTAGTTGAAAAAGTCACTATTGTAGAGAGTGTAGAAGTTCAAACAGCCTCTAAAGAAACCAATGATGTTGAAATGTCTAATGACCTTATGAACAGCAATAATAGTGAACTTGACAAAATTAGCAAAATTGAGCCCAAGAAAGATGATAATATTAAAAGCTTAGTAAGTGATTGGGATGATGAAGAAGAAGAAAAGGAATAGGTAACTTGATTTAAAAATAATTTGTATCTGTATGTAGTTGTATTTTTCTTTAACAAATTGTTCTCAATTTGCATTATTTATATAGACTTGGTGAAGATTGATCTGTACAGATCTTTGTTTGTTTTGAAAGATATATTTAGGAACCATGAATTATGATGTAGATAATGTAGGTATAATGTAAGTATTTAGCTGTAACAGTTCTATCTTGGACGTGGTTAATTCGTCCAAGGTTCTGATTCTGATCCTCTACATGTGATGGTTGAGTTTGTTCTGATGTTTGTACCCAAAAGGTTTTAGTTAAACTATTTCTTGCGTTTCAATATGAATGATGTATACCTACCACAATGTGGTAAACATGGCTTTTTATCATAGGTATTTATCTGTAATGAATTATAACCATTTATATCTTAGTTTTGTAGTAATCTGTAATTTCTATGATTGTATTTAAAAAAAAAGTATGTTAAGTACAATTAAATACAATTTTGTAACGTAATCCTTATTATCATGTTTTGATTGTATGGAATAAAATAAATATAGGTATCTTAAGAATATTTATTTTGGTTATTTGCTTCCATCCATAACTTTGTTAATATTAACCTGTGGAAATTATTCTGATCTTTGTGTAGATACTAAAATAGATACCTACTCCTTTTCAAAGTTCTGTATGTTAGTACTATTATTCTGTGGTTCTGTAGACAGCCACAGGAAATGCTTTATAAAATTTAAAAAATAGTAGAGAGAAATAACACTAAAAATATAAAAAATAACAGTTTACTGCATTTAAAGATTTATCTACACTATAATGACAAAAGTAGATACCAGTGGCGAAGGGTCCATACAAGTAGATTCCCATCGGCCTACCTTTTAAAAATCCCACCCCATCGATTCCCTATGCAGATCACAACATTTTTACAGAACGGCTTACCTTCTCTATAATTTCACCCCTCGCCACTGGTAGATACTAATAATTTAATCAACCAATTTATTGCCCGATTGCTATTAACACAATCCTACACAGACATGTGAAAAACTTTGCATGTGATAGCTGTGCATTCATATTAAGTATGGTAAAGTATATTACACTATAATGAGGTATTATAATATTTGGAGAAATAATAGATATGTCTGGCAAAATTCTGAAAAAAAAAACAATTGTCATGTTACTTACAAAGTCTTACAACAATACCATAATTCAAAGTTTTTTCATTATTAATAATTATCGTATGCCAGTTCTCACACTCAATATTTTTTATGCCAGTGGAGAGGATTTCATTGTTTACATTATAATTTCTTGGCAAATGGCATGAATGAAACAGACATTCCATAATTATAATAAACTTAGCCTAATATAAAATAATATTAGATTAAAAAATTGCCATAATAATTATTGATTCCTTTCAAAAGTTTTAATCAAAACTTGTTATAATTAAGGGTTTTACGGAGTTTTACCATTGAAATGAAACCAAGAATTTTATATTTATGTAATATGAATATAATATTATTGAATGAAACATTATTTTGAATACAGTCAATGGCATTTACTTGTAGAAGAATCACCTAACTGTATAATAAGTTACATGACTATTCTTTATAAATAAACAATATTTGCAAGTTAGGAACTGAAAGCAATAAAAAAAGGTTCATTCCAGAAAATAAAATAATATAAAACTGAATTGAAATGAAACTGATATGGATATCATAAAGATCAGTCATTTTATTAGCTAAATAAAGCAAGACAACAGTATTATCTAGGATAAGAAATTGAAAAAACTGTTTATTAAGAAGATAGTTGAGATTATTAATAAGAAATGCTTTGCATGATACAAGATGCTTATACATCAAATGTGATTCATAATAATACTTCCATTTGGAATTTGAAAAATTTAACATTCAATAATCATGTCTTTCACTCTACTTAACTGAAAAAGAGAAATCTGGAAATATAATTATCACATAGCTAAAACATAGCTATTCCTCTCCTGGTATAGACTATTTGCAAACTAATGGAATACATATTTACAAAATAATATACATTATTTACACAACATTTGATATCTAGTCATTAGATATAGAAACTAAAACATATTTCACCATATATGCGAGGAAAACAAATCCTACCAACACAAACAAATTAGTCATAATATAATACATATTGGATTGTTGCTCCATTGTCACTTCACTGTCACTGCTGACGTTGGTGTTGTCGGAGTGCAGCATGGCTTCCTGTCGCTGTTTTAACTGCTGCTCGATCTCCTCCACATATTCAGGAAACAATTCACAGAACATTTTATTCTTCAAATTGATTTCCAAAGATTCCACAGCCAGACATCTCTTTTGGTAATCAGATGTTTCGATGGACCCCAGTGTTGGTGTTTTCTCAAGCATGAAGCTCAACAAACCAGTGAGAATGGTGGAAATGGACCACGCTGGGTTCCAGGTGTCAGGATGAAAATCGGTTATACTAAGGCACAATCTCGTGTTAGTCTTAAACCTCCCGTTTGGCGTAATCATATAGATAGAGGGGGGTTTGAAGGGAAATTCTCTAGGAAATATTATCTTGCCATGGTAATATCCGCCTTCGTAAGGGCTTTTCTCTGGTCCTTTTACGACATAATGCCATTCAAGTATATTCGAGGGCACAGGTTCGGCAGTCACGTATGGAACAGGATCATTTTTGAGTCTGAGGTAATCCTGTTTAAGTCTGCTCGTGGCTCCCGTCACCTTAGTTTTAGCCATTGTTTATCATACACTAAAGGTAAAACATGTAATACTTTTGTAATAAACTGCTGTAAGTAATCAATTGCCACACTTAGTATACATCGAAACACCACAGGAAGTTTCTAATACGCTGGAGTTTTTAATTTTTAGTAGACGTATGTTAAAAATTCACACTTTAATGATGAATAGGTAAATAATCTGTCACTGTCACTCACAACTCACTGCCACAGACAGACGTAACGTATCTGTCACTGTCACGAAACAGCATAGAGAGCATTTTTAGGGAAGTCAAAAAAAATCGTATTCATAGAGCCAAGTTTTTCGCAGCTGGAATGAGCACCAAGAAGGAAGGGCATGAGGCGACGCCTACACACACAGTAAAAAAAAATCATAGATTTTGCAGTCCCCGCAAGAATCAGAGCATTGAAAATGAATACAAAAATTTACAAAAAACCAAAATCAAATAAATGCAAAATCCTAATATATTTTTAAAATTATCTATTATTATATAGTACCTATTTATTTTTACGATTGTGACACTCGGCTCCGCCTCGTGTCACAAAAGCGCCCCTGACTGCCTCGAGGCAGCCGAAATATTATTAACCGATTTTCAAAATTCCAACGAATGCACTTCTCGTCTGCTTTTGCATCTTTTAACACTATTACCATGACGATCGGTCGATAATCATAGAAGCTACAAATATTTTTATGTACGGAAACACCCATTTTTGAGTCCGTTACGCCAGCAGGAAAGATGCTCCTAGAGGGAAGCGAGTTTGATGAATAATTTGTGCGCAATTCAGTGTAAATGTGCGCCAAATAAAAAAATTGTGGGCCTTATACTTTTGGAATAAAACGGGAAAAACGGATTCTGCTGGGGTAACGGTGCTCCAGCAGGAAGAATCTAAACTAATGATCGGAGAGAAATAAAAGATATATATGCGGGTAGCTTGATACTAGCAGGAAATGTGCGCCAAATATAAAATTTGTGGGCCTTATAGTTTTGGAGCTATTTGATTTCCTGCTGGCGTAACGTTTTGCCAGATCCCAGATCTCGGAAACTACTAAATGTGCGATCTTACAGTAAACACATATAAGTAGCTCCTAATTTGTGCTATTTGTGCGGTAGAAAACATTTCAAAAATATTCACAGATTTTGAAGTAATCAGACATTTTCTGAAAACAGAAAAAAAAATCTAGCGCCTAAACTACCACCTAAATAGAGAAACCAAAAACGGTGTTCTATTCTTCTTATTATTTCTCATTACCATAAAAATTTTGAAAACCGCACATTTACGCGTTTTTGAATAATACCCACATGAAGGTTAGACTGACCATGTCATGACTTTGACGGTCACCAGGATAAAAATATCAGAGACTATTTAGATCCTGGCCCAAAGAATAATCTGTGCGGTTACTGAAGTACATGCTCTGAAAATTTCAGCTTCAAATTCTTCGTATTAAAGGAAATATCAATTAAAATCCAAAACAACTGTCAGTATTCCGATTAACCGACCAAATTCGATAGACCACCAAAAAGCGACGCGTTCATACATATTGATGACCTCCTTAACTTTGTTGTTGAACAGGTTTGTACACGCACGTCACGTCTACGTACATTTAAGTAAAAAAGTGATTTGAGTGAGTGCTTTTATTTAAATAACGAATGAAGTTATTTCTGTTTCATTTCATTTTTACTTGAATTAAATGAATTTTAAAATTATTTTAGTAGAAAAATAAAGGATGTTTTGTAAAAAAAGTAAAAAATTTAAGATGGCGGCCAACTTTTTTTTTGTGGGCCGATTTCGATGAATCTCTGTTTTTGGTACTATTTCGACAAGAAAATAGCAACGCAATGTTAAAAAAGTAATAAATTCAAGATGGCGGCCATCTTTTTTGTTTGTGGGTCGATTTCGATGAAACTCGGTTTTCGCTACTGTTTTGACAAAAAAACAGCAACGCAATGTTAAATATGTAAAAAATTCAAGATGGCCGCCACCTTTTTTGTTTGCGGGCCGATTTTAATGAAACTCGGTTTTTGCTACTGTTTTGTCAAGAAAACAGAAACGCAATGTTAAAAATGTAAAAATTCAAGATGGCGGCCAACTTTTTTGTTTGCGGGCCGATTTCGATGAAAATTTGGTTTTTGGTAGTATTTTGACAAGAAAACAGCAACGCAATGTTGCAAATTTTAAAAATTCAAGATGGCGGCCAACTTTTTAGTTTGCGGGCCGATTTCGATAAAACTCGGTTTTTGGTAGTATTTTGACAAGAAAACAGCAACACAATGTTAAAAAAGTAAAAAATTCAAGATGGCGGCCAACTTTTTAGTTTGCGGGCCGATTTCGATGAAACTCGGTTTTTGGTACTGTTTTGTCAATAAAACAGCAACGCAATGATAAAAAAGTAAAAAATTCAAGATGGCGGCCAACTTTTTAGTTTGCGGGCCGATTTTGATGAAACTCGGTTTTTGGTAGTATTTTGACAAGAAAACAGCAACACCATGTTAAAAAAGTAAAAAATTCAAGATGGCGGCCAACTTTTTAGTTTGCGGGCCGATTTCGATGAAACTCGGTTTTTGGTACTGTTTTGTCAATAAAACAGCAACGCAATGATAAAAAAGTAAAAAATTCAAGATGGCGGCCAACTTTTTGTTTGTGGGCCGATTTCGATGAAACTCGGTTTTTGTAGTATTTTGGCAAGAAAACAGCAACATAATGTTAAAAAAGTAAAAAATTCAAGATGGCGGCCAACATTTTTGTTTGTGGGCCGATTTCGATGAAACTCGGTTTCTGATACTATTTTCATTTGTCATTTATTATCATTATGGCCCGTCCGCTTTATCCATCCACAAGCCAAAAGGAAGGCCTCTTCCCCAGCAGCCAGCGGGGCATTAAAAATGGCTGATATGCATGGTTATTTGTGATGCCGTCTGTATAAAATTTTAACTCATCGGCGGAAAACAATCCTGTCTCAAACTCACTCAGACGAAAGTAGTTTTAGTAAGCACGACCATTTATGGCAAACTAGCTTCAGCCCACGTCTTCATCCACATTTACATTCGAGAAAATCCCTAGGAAACCTTAAACCAAGATAATAGTATCCTCCTATGTTGTAATCCGGCTTATAAACTATCATTTCATCCAAATCCGTTCAGCCGTTTTGCGTGATTGATTAACAATCATTCAAACAGGCAAACTTTCATATTTATGATTAAGTAGAATAATACGGCCACCTCCGAAGCGCTCAAAATAGGAATTTTTTGCTACATAAAATGGGACTGCTATTTAGCTAAGACTTAATTTCTCATTTTTTATTTAAGTTATTATTAAGTTTTATACCTCAACTGAAAGCTGAATAAATGGTGATGTTTTTAAAATATTATTTGCGCTTAGTTACTGGGATGTTTTTAAAGATATTTGCTATTGTTTCCCAAAAATCTGAAAAAATAAAATTAAATACAAAAAAAAGCCGCCATCTTTGATTTTTTATAATTTTTAACATTGCATTGTTATTTTCCTGTCAAAATAGTACCAAAAACCGAATTTCATCGAAATCGGCCCACAAACAAAAAAGATGGCAGCCATCTTTGTTTTTTTTTTTAACATTGCGTTGCTGTTTTCTCCTCAAAATACTACCAAAAACCGAGTTTCATCGAAATCGGCCCGCAAACTTAAAAACTGGCCGCCATCTTGGATTTTTTATTTTTTTAACATCGCTATGTTATTTTTTTGTCAAAATAGTACTAGAAACCGAGTTTCGTCGAATTCGGCCCACAAACAAAAAATATGGCTACCATCTTGGATTTTTTATTTTTTTTTAACATTGCGTTGCTGTTTTCTTGTCAAAATACTACTTAAAACCGAGTTTCATCGAAACCAGCCCACAAAAAAAAGATGGCCGCCATCTTGGATTTTTAATTTTTTTAACATTGCATTGTTATTTTCTTGTCAAAATAGTACTAGAAACCGAGTTTCGTCGAAATCGGCCCACAAACAAAGAAGATAGCCGCCATCTTGGATTTTTTGTTTTTTTAACGTTGCGTTGCTGTTTTCTCGTCAAAATACTACCAAAAACCGAGTTTCATCGAAATCGGCCCGCAAACTTAAAAACTGGCCGCCATCTTGGATTTTTTATTTTTTTAACAGTGCTTTGTTATTTTTTTGTCAAAATAGTACTAGAAACCGAGTTTCGTCGAAATCGGCCCACAAACAAAAAAGATGGCTGCCATCTTGGATTTTTTTATTTTTTTAACATTGCTTTGTTATTTTCTTGTCAAAATAGTACCAAAAATCGAGTTTCATCGAAATCGGCCCACAAACAAAGAAGATGGCCGCCATCTTGGATTTTTTGTTTTTTTACATTGCGTTGCTGTTTTCTCGTCAAAATACTACCAAAAACCGAGTTTCATCGAAATCGGCCCGAAAACCAAAAATTTGCCCGCCATCTTGAATTTTTTACATTTTTAACACTGCGTTGCTGTTTTCTTGTCAAAAAAGTACCAGAAACCGAGTTTCGTCGAAATCGGTCCACAAACAAAGAAGATGGCCGCCATCTTGGATTTTTTATTTTTTTTACATTGCGTTGCTGTTTTCTCGTCAAAATACTACCAAAAACCGAGTTTCATCGAAATCGGCCCGAAAACCAAAAATTTGCCCGCCATCTTGAATTTTTTACATTTTTAACACTGCGTTGCTGTTTTCTTGTCAAAAAAGTACCAGAAACCGAGTTTCATCGAAATATGCCCACAAACAAAAATGATGGCCGCCATCTTGGAACTTATTTTTTCATTATTATTTCCTAATTGATTACTAATTTAATATTTATTTTATACTTAGTTAGCCCTAAATTAGTAATGATTTACAAATAAAATTTTAGTCCCTTACACTTTTAGTCGTTGCGTCAAACTGTCTAGACGAACGGCGGCTTTTGCGCCAGCATAAAGGGCGATTGAAGTCCGACTGTAAGAAAAATACTCTCTCGGCTGTGGTATTGGTATGAATACAGGCTCAAACTAACTATTAAAAATTAAAACACTATTTACCCACATTTGCCAATAAGAAGTTATGAACGCGACTGTACAAACAATTTTTCTGCATAATACGACACAATAAAGAAGGTCATCAATATGTATGAACGCGTCGCTTTTTGGTGGTCTATCGAATTTGGTCGGTTAATCGGAATACTGACAGTTGTTTTGGATTTTAATTGATATTTCCTTTAATACGAAGAATTTGAAGCTGAAATTTTCAGAGCATGTACTTCAGTAACCGCACAGATTATTCTTTGGGCCAGGATCTAAATAGTCTCTGATATTTTTATCCTGGTGACCGTCAAAGTCATGACATGGTCAGTCTAACCTTCATGTGGGTATTATTCAAAAACGCGTAAATGTGCGGTTTTCAAAATTTTTATGGTAATGAGAAATAATAAGAAGAATAGAACACCGTTTTTGGTTTCTCTATTTAGGTGGTAGTTTAGGCGCTAGATTTTTTTTTCTGTTTTCAGAAAATGTCAGATTACTTCAAAATCTGTGAATATTTTTGAAATGTTTTCTACCGCACAAATAGCACAAATTAGGAGCTACTTATATGTGTTTACTGTAAGATCGCACATTTAGTAGTTTCCGAGATCTGGGATCTGGCAAAACGTTACGCCAGCAGGAAATCAAATAGCTCCAAAACTATAAGGCCCACAAATTTTATATTTGGCGCACATTTCCTGCTAGTATCAAGCTACCCGCATATATATCTTTTATTTCTCTCCGATCATTAGTTTAGATTCTTCCTGCTGGAGCACCGTTACCCCAGCAGAATCCGTTTTTCCCGTTTTATTCCAAAAGTATAAGGCCCACAAATTTTTTATTTGGCGCACATTTACACCGAATTGCGCACAAATTATTCATCAAACTCGCTTCCCTCTAGGAGCATCTTTCCTGCTGGCGTAACGGACTCCCCATTTTTCTAGAATTCTAAATCTAAAGGGACCACCTACAAGTCACAATTATTTACCGCTTTTCAAAATTATTTCGCCATTTGGTAGCTAAACCAATACCCTAGGACCCTTTTTTTTAATTTTTTTCTTAATCAATTATTTTTCCGAAATATTTACAATTTAGTAAACAAACATACCCTAAAAAACCCGGAATTTTTGGAATTTTGCAAAATTTCAAAAAAAGTGTCCAGTAGATTTTCAAAATTCGAACGTTCACATGCGTCTCGATAAATTCCTCAACTTTTGGTACTATTTTCATCTCGATCCTCTCAAAATCCTCGGAGATATTATGGTCAAAAATACGTCTCAAGCGATTTGCATCTGATAACCATTTTCAATGGTAAAATACTGAAATCCATCAGTATATTTCACAACAGATTAGTAAATTAACTACAATAATTTACCATTGTTGTAATTGGGGTAGAATTAGGTTTCTTATTAATTCTAAAACGTAATTCTACCCCAATAACTGTCTATCAGCCATTTTTAATGTCCCCACTGCAGGGGCACAGGCCTTCCTTATGGGTGGTAAGGAGGATGGGCCATAACCCACCACGCGGGCCCAATGCGGATTGGTGGGTGTTAACGACTGCAAATGCAGCCGGGACCAACGGCTTAACGTGCCTTTCGAAGCACGGAGGAGCTCGAGATAATAAATTTTTGGTCACCCATCCCATGACCGACCCTTGCGAACGTTGCTTAACCTCCGCAATCGCTGGGCCAGGCGCTAAACCACTGCGCCACCGAGCTCCCCAATAACAATAATGGTAAATTGTTGTAGTTAATTTACTAAGTATCAGTATTTACTGTGTGTGTAGGCGTCGTCGCCTTGAGGGAGATTACACGATCAAGGGGCGTACCGGCTAACTTATCGAACTTTGGCGGGTCTGCCGAGTTTCAACCTAAAACAGAAATCAAAGTAAGGAATTCTGTTTTGTACTATTTGTTGACGTAATTTTGAACATTTGGAAGATATTGATGTTCGTGTGACATCATAAATTGGGGTTCGCCATTTTAACTCAGTTGGGGCTCAATTCAATTTATTTATTGCTTGAAACTGTGTACAAATTTTTGCAGGTTACATTGCAGTTTAGTAGGTAACAACAGTATACCCATAACGGGCATGCAATATTTATCTTATAAACTAAAACTAATAAATAAAACTATAAAATACGAAATATATTAGTGTTTAGATGCGTAGTACTCATCTAAAGTGTAAAAATACATTATTGATAAGCCATTTTTTAGTGCATATTTGATTTTTGGTAAATCTAGAGCCTTAATATCTGCAGATAAATGATTAAATATTTTATTGCCAGTGCTGGAAGGCACTTTTATGGTATGTCGACGCAACACCATAATATTAAGAAATACCCAAGTAGCACATTGGCTGATCAAGTGTCAAATTATACACCTACATAAGGTTAAAAGTGTGATTAAAGATGTTTAAAGGTTTTCGTAGCTTCTCAAGGCTGATATGTTGCATTTAAAAAAGTTATTTATTCAATAATCTGTAAAAGGCACTCCAGAAATACTTAATTAAGCTATGGGCTGTTTAAGAGTTCATAATACATGTTTTACTACGTTTGCAGCTGAAAAGCGGCGTAAAGAAATTCTTCTATAATGTTTTTTGCTGTTGAATGGTCTAAAATGAATCCTTTCTAACACCAACTGGTTAACAGTACGTCTGAAAGGTATTGTAAAGTTAGAAGCTGTACATTGATCTTGAAGGCATCTTTTATGACGCTTTTGAGCTACATGTGGAGTAATATAATACCACTGTAAGGTTGTCTGGTTAAGATCATTAAGGAAATACTTTTAACAGCCTGTTGCTGCTGAAATTACGCCTAAGTAGAAAATAATAACGCTTCAAGCTGAAGAAGTGTATCAAATCATATATTTATACAGCTTTATTTGAGAAACTGTTGTAAACCATTTTTCAAGCGCTTTGTAATTCTCAAAGAATTAGAATGTAATTTGTATATACTATTAAACAGTTTTTGGCACCCAATTACACCACATTAAAGTTCGTTGCTGTTATTGACTCCATTTAACAGCTTTTCTACCTATCTGTTGCAAAATTTTATTATTTTGGTTACTAGCTAGTATTCGAATAAACTACGAATTCAAGGTTTATAAGTATTAAAAATTAATAATGGACAAGCCTTGGTCGACAAGAAAACGTAATAGTACCGAATTTACAAGAAAATAAGTAATATTTTAGACTATACCTACCTATAAGATAAATGTTAGTTGGAGGATGATTTTCTTTTTGGTAGAGGACCCCTAACTTGCTGCAAGAAATAGTTGTTAAAATACAATATAACTCATAAGTCATTAGAACGGCATTTCCGGAATCCATATATGAACTAAAAGTGTAAATTAACGTCTCTTATACAGAACACGAGCAGTCTACGGCTGATTAATGGTATTTTGTTCAGCAAATAGTGTCACAAGATAATATTTTAACGATTAAAGCTGAGCACCTCATGGACGCCATAACTAACCTAAAAATAGCTTTTTTTATTATTTTCTAAAACATTCTTAACTGCAAGAATCCGCCTTAATTTAAGCTCTTACTTCATAGGCAATTTAAAGAAACCATTTTTACTAAATATCTCATTTAATTTTCCATAAAAATAGATTAAAACTTTTGCACTCGATATTTTCCATATATTTCCTAAGTTAAAATCTAATTATTCGAAGGGCGCATGAAAATTTTGTAGTTAATTGGTATTAACTTCACGATGTAGTTGCACTCGCATCCTGAACGCATTTGTATAAACTGCGCATTTGTAAAACTTTCTAACAAAAAATATCCCAGTAGAAATGGTGGACGATGATGGAAGATTGAATATAGTTAACTTTACACCATAACTTTTAACAGTCCTTTACATACTTAATTTATTTTAAGATGACTTGCTAAGAACAAAGACGTTAAAAAAGTTTGAATAGGGAGTTGCAAAAGGTTAAAAGCTGGTTAAGAGCTGGTTGGGAGAGTCCTGCACAGAATTAAACTTTTTACAGTGCTTTATTAATGCTCTATTAAAACTTAAATAAGCCTGACCGATGCTTCTCTCCAGCCATTGTAATACCAAAGGCTGTATAATTTGGGGCCCTTTTTAGCTGTTTAAGCGCTTAAACAGCTTTAGTACAGCCAAATTGGTATACCCTTAAACAGCTTTAAGAATCGATGGCAGCATTAATTAAGCACTTATGCAGCATTTGTGTGCTACTTGGGTAACAACTTTGATTGTGTTATAATTACTATTACTAATTTGTTCTCAAAATGTATTGTTTAAAGCTTCTTAATTCTTATCTTGATTTATAATGAGCAAGGAAAAAACTTTGTGCATTGTTTTATAATTAATCTAAAATTCCTGAATATGAAATCCTGCTTCAACCTGCTTGCTTTGTGTGGCGGTTACCTGCGCGAACCTGCGGCAGTAAGCGGCAGTCTGCAAACAGCGTCCTCTCTGTATACGGCCTTACACCTAGTTTTAGCCAACAGCTATTTATTTATTTATTAATCTTAAGGAAGACCAACAACTAGTAACAAATAGATAGCACTCGTAATAACAGTAGGAAGTCATTTACAGGTCCTCGCATATATAAAACAGGCTGATCTACAAGGACGATACAATACAAGCTTATAAAACAAATAAGACGTTCTACTTACACTAAAACATACACCTAGTTTTAGCCGCCTAAAACTAGGTTTAGCCGCACTTCGGGTATTAGCCGTAACATATATACCATACAATTAAGCTACGGAAACTAACGCATCAAACGAATCGGGGATTCCCCGGCGTGAATGAAGGCCGGGCCAGGCCTCCATCACTCGCTCAAGGTCGCGCGATAAGCATGTAAACCGAACGTCACGCTCTAATGTTTGATAAGAGCGATTGGTTGCACTCGGAGCGTAGGTTCTGAACGCGCCTCAGTTGACAGTGCTTAATTTATCAACGCCATCTATTGATCCTACATTTTTTAGTCCTTTGGAAAAGCCCTCATTGGGGCTCGATTTATCTGTTTTAATTTGAAACCCGGCAGACTTTTCGATAATCGATTCGTTAGCCGATACGGCCCCTGCTCTGTACCGCTCTGGATTTTCTAATTAAATTACGTCGAAAAAGCCTGTGTTTCAGACCATCGCTTGCTAGGTAGCGCGCGGGGGTTTTCGACTAAAAAAAATATTACGCTAAAAAGCCTGTAGAAAACAGACAATTCAGAAAATTACAGTTCATAGTGATTACAGTATTTTTTACCGTGGTCCCATTGATGAGATTGATGGTGTCACCATAAGAGAATGTAAAAAAACTAGCGTTTTAGTGTCACCAAAAATAGTTTTTACTCCACTATCGCTTTTCTTTGGAACCATTAATAGAGTTGTCACAAAATTCCCTGGATCCACTAAGGTAAACAATAATTTTAAGTAAGGTACCTGGGTCAAATATGGCCACCTTAAGCTTTGACGAATATTTTTTTATACTTGCCTACGAATAAAGTCTGCTAACCCTTATGTCATTTGTATAGAATCTATTTAACTAACATATTTACATGTAAAATAGGATCTATTTCAAATAGATTTTGAGATTTCGTCATTTTTAAACAAAATGGGAAATTGGCCATATTTCCGATAGTGTAGGTAAATATGCCCATAGTTTGGCCATATTAACTGTATGAAATAAAACAAATTATTATTTTCTGTTTTTGGGACTTATTACTAAGTGAAATAAAAATAAATGAGCTTGTTATAAGTTTTTTATTGTTTGATAAAGTTTTGAAAGAAATCAATAAAAAAAGAACGTAAAAGAAAAATAATAATAGAAAACCTTTTTCTTATAAATTTAAACGATCTTAATGGGACAACAATGAGATCAATTGTGTAATTTTTTGGTAAAGTACCAACCAATCAACTTATAATCAACTTTAAACAAATTTAGAATTATTATAAATCTCTTTCTTATTAATTTAAAAAAACTAAATCGGACATTTATATCAGTTGGGTAATTTTTGGTAGGTACCAAGTTATAATCAACTCCGTACAGCTGATATAGCTAATTTCATATTGGAGTCACTCCAATTTCCTTGCAAACCCTTTGATATATAACGCGGCGCCATGATCTAAAACAAAAATCAATGTATTTAGTTGGACAAGTTTTCATATCGAAAATATGGCCACTTGCTGGCCATATTTACAGTATGTGTCGATGTTTTTCAATTGTATCTAACCTCAAAACACTACAAAAAATCAATTGAATCTGCATGGACATATCAACTAGAGACCCCAAAGAATAATTACACAGTAAGTACCTGATAGAAAACGTTGATAAAAAAATAAATAAATTAAAAAAATATTAAAAACACGACTGCTCTGCCAAAACGATCCAAAAAAGTTAAACAACAAGTGTCATTGCAGTCGGGGGACCTTATCATGAAACAATTTTTGATCAAAGAGGTCCCCCGACTGCAATGACACTTGTTGTTTAACTTTTTTGGATCGTTTTGGCAGGGCAGTCGTGTTTTTAATATTTTTTTAATTTATTTATTTTTATTTCACACATTTTAGTGACAGAGTATATAGTTTTGGAATGTGCTTATCAAGGCCTTTCATTTGATGCCCATATTGTAATAATAGAAGAAATTTTTTTTTTTTCATATTTGAAAATGGCGTCGTACAGTCGCCATATTGATTTTTTCTAAAAAAAATATAGCCAGTGTCACTCGGGATGTTGTAAGAATTTTAACGATACCCCATTTATCCAAATCAGTTCAGGCATTTAGAAGTTATGGTGGAATAAAGAAACTCACATACCCACAAACATACATGAACCCTGAACACATAACACTCTTTTTGCTTTGGGCAGTCGTGTAATAACGGAATAAACCAAAACATACCGAGAGCAAATTTTTTGCACAACATGTCCGTTTCTGTGATGTGGCACTGCCGGACAGGCGAGGGGTGTGCGCCGGGTAGCGCGTGTTTCGTACTTTACACAAACATAGACCTTCTCGCTCACGCATACGGTGTATGCTGGGTTGCAATAGTTTGGTAGATAATAGGTAGTGGCCATATTAATCGGCTGGCCATATTTGACCCAGGTACCTTATATATCAGAGTCACAACCCCTTCTTTTCCGTAGCTTCATTGGACGTCCCATTGATGTGACAACGGAAAAAATAACCGTGGTCCCATTGGCTAATGGTGCCACCGACATCTGTCCTTCCATCCATCCCATTCACATCAGTGTTTGGTGGTTTCTATAAAAAAAGTAAAAGTCTATTGTAATACGTCATGAATTTTATTCATCTGATAAAACATAATAGGTAACAATAGTTCAATTTATATACATACAATGTAGGTAAGTAAAATAGTAAATTACAATATGCGTTGAGAGTACATCGTGCGTCCATGTCCACTAGCGCCGCCAATCATGAAAAAAACATTACAACGAAATAACTGTTTAATAAAAATATATAAACTAAGAAGTAACGCATACAAAAATCGTTTTTAACTGATACTAGTTTTTATATTTTTCAGAATTTCATTAAACATAGTTATTTCGTTGTAATGACTTTTTCTTGACCACCAATCAAGAAAAAGCCATCGCTAGTGGACGCTCAGTGCGCATATCGTGCGCACACGCAATGACAAATCCAACATATGAGTCCACGCCATGAAATAAGTCCCGCGGAATTTGTGGAACTAAAATATACTATGTCTTATTGCTATTATGATAATGTCTTTACTCCATTGATTACGAATCTACGAGACTTCTTTGGTGGGGCGGACTCTCTCTATAGATAGTATCTTATTGACATTTTGACGCAACTTTAATTTCTGCATGAGATCATACGACACATACTTACACACATTTTAGTCGCGTGATGTACCTAATCATACACTTATTTGACATGATTACAACTAAAGGTGGCACCCCGACCGAAGGTGGCGCCCTCGGAAGTTTTAATAAAAATATTTTATTATAATAAACGTAAACGTAGAATGTATAATATTATAAATTTAGCAGTCAGTGGCTATTATTGTAAGATGACAAAAGAGCTTAAAGTGACCGCTTCTGTTCTGACACCTTTGCTCTTTCTCAAAGCATTCCGATTTTTTACTTCTAAAAATTACTACTAGTTTAAGATAGCTTCAAAAAATACTAAGTAGACTGACTGTGTATCTTACAAATTCCACATTTAGTATTATTCGAATTATATTTTGATAAATACTAAAAAATTCGGCGCGGCGCCACTGTCGTTTGTGGGGTAAACCGACTTAATTAATTAAATTCGAAAGCGTTGGGGTATAGAAATATCTCAATACGCAACAACACAGGCAAATTAAATGAAAGGAAGCCCTCATGATCATGACCCATGGACCCACTGGCATTACTTACTGGTGGGTCGAACTGTAAATGGCGTTTCCCGTTCGACCCACTAGAGTTGGGAACAAAATTTAAAAGCACTGCTTCTGCCCGCATACATACTGCATGTATACGAAGTCTGCAGATGAAATTCCCGAATGTCTATACTCCGCTACAACTACTGTTGGAGGGTTTATAGACAACTTAATTATGTACATTAATAGGGAATATTTATAAGTGGCTCTACCATGAGTTGATGCAAATTGTTTTCGCTACCATACACTAACGGATATACTGCTCACAGTCAATGCGAATGAAAGAGGAAACAATAGTTTAAGGTTGCGAAAACAGTTTGCATCAACTCATGGTAGAGGCCATCATTTTATCTATTTTTTATCACAATCACAATAAATAATAATTATACCACATCGGAACCCTTAGCACAAAAACATTAAATCGATTTTATATGAATTTTTTAGTAAAAAATATTATTTTCTAGATCTATTAAAATGCATCAATGTGTGATTCATTTAATATATAATATATAATTTAATCTACATAATATTGAGCAATTATTTTCATCATTAGGCAATAGATATTAAAATTAAGTTAATAGACAACCAGTATATAATATTAATCTGTGTGACGACTACGACGACGCATCAGGTTCTATTATCTGGTTTTAAATGTTACTTGAGCAGCACTACAAGCGCAGATATTGAGCAGCATGGCTTGCATCATGAGATTCTGTCGCGCTGGTGTTAGGATCGAATGTGATGTGACAATAAACATGAAGTCAAAATAGCGGGGGAATTAGGTAGTCTGTGTGGCTATGAGGAGGTATTAGTCAGACGGGCGTGTGTAAAACATTAAGGGCGCGTGTAATATGACGGGCGCGTGTGACGCGAGGAACATGACTAGAAACAAAGTCAAAATAGCAAGTGATTTGTCTACGTGGCGGTTTTAAGCAACATGACCTGCATCTCTGCACGCAGCCGCTGCAACTGCGCGGGGGGCTATGTATTAAAATGCCGAAAATTTATAACACATACGACCGAAATATCGACGTATAAAACTCTTATTTTCAAAATACCGAAAATCCTAAACGTCGATATCCGATAACCCGAAACTTGAAAGATCGATTATTAAATGACCGATAGTTCTAATTTCCGAAAGTTAAAATGCCGATAGTTCGAAATCTCGAAAGTCTGTTTAGATTCATTAGGTGCGACGATTAGCGAGGGGGAGGTTAGGTTCCATTGCGACCAACAATGCACGAGCTGAGCGAGCGTGCCGCAGTAGCGGCCGGCGAAGTTCCAGAACTGACCTGCTAGCATGTAATCCTCAATAGGGAATACTCATCAATTTTTTTTTATCAAAATAAAAAGCATAATGCGTGAGAAAATCAACTGTAATATTAAAACTTTTTTCTTGCGTTTTTTCTCGTGATATAGTTACTTGAAGTTAGCACGTAGCAGCAACCGCCGAAAACGCTCAATACAAAACGAACATGATATATGACGTCACATATCACGTTTCAGGCGCGCGTTTACTATGGAGTTAGCCAAGAATTTTCGATTATTTTCAATTATCTCCCTAAATTTTGCGTTTAAGTACATATGTGTCATACAAAAAATTATTTCTTATTCGATATTCTATCTGACTGTTAAGTTCATTATATTCGAAAGTGAAAAACAAATTCGTTATTTTTCCCTGATTTCATCGTGTGATAAAACTAAAATTATATATTTTTTTATTTACCTGTTCCATCATGTTTTTATACGTGTCCGAAGCGATCAAGCTCAAACTTATCAAAATCAGTGACTTATGCATATTCCCTATTATTAACCTTCGGTTTTTTAAGCTTCGGGATTTAGTCTTTTAGGTAAAATATCTTTTCGTGATTTTAAACGTATTTTCGGTCTTTCGTCCATAGGTCTTTTTAACTTCGGCATTGTAATACATACCCGCGCGAGATCGGCACGACCGGCAACCGTGACGCTCTGACAGGTTGTATAAAGTGCGAGTGTAATGTGACTACAGACATGAAGTCAAAGTAGCGAGTGATTGGTCTACGTGGCGGTGTGGAGCAGCATGGCCTGGATCTCGGCGCTGAGCCGCTGCAGCTGCGCGGGGTCGGCGCGCCCGAGCATCAGCTTCTCGCGCTGGGATATCAACTCCGACAACTTGTCGTTCAGAGGACTCTTGCCGATGCCCCTGCAATATATTGCACTGTGAATACAACAGAATATAATATCTTGTAATTGTTTCGATGGAGTGGGGATAAGTTCGCGCATGTGCGAGAGCACAAGAGTGAGCGACCAATCCCAAGTAGCACACGATTAGGTAATGCAAACCAGTATCACCGAAACCGAAAAAACCGCTTTTTCGGTCGATTTCACAGGCAAAATAAAACCGGTTTTTTAAACGAAAAACCGGGATTTTCCGGTTTTTTTCTGATTAAAGTTTCATGCTTTGCAATACATACAAAACGAAAATGCACCGCCCCATTTTGATTGACTGTTTCAAGTAGTTCAGTTCAGTGACCTACTTGTGCGGCTGAACGGGTCGAAGGTGTTTATAACGAGTAAGTAAGTAAAATATAGAAATTTATTATTAATTATCATCTTGCTGGGCCTTTTCCCATTTACTTGTCCTTCTCTTCCACTGTGCACGGTTGAGTGACAGGTTGGGGTCGATGTCGGCTTCTTTCAGGTCACGCTGAACCGTCATCAGCCAAAGGGTCATTCAGCTTTTCTGTTATGGGTGCTACTTATTTATTCTTATTGTGCTACCTTGAAACTTCCCCGTATGTATGTGTTTCTGATTTTGTCCAGCATAGTGACACCCGCTGACCAGCGTAGCATGCGCATCTCTGACGTATGGAGTTTGTTTAAGTGTTGTTTATTTGCGGCCCAACATTCGGATCCAAACAGCATGGCAGGTCTAATGGCTGTTTTGTAAACTCGTCCCTTCACAAAGGTAACATAAGATGGCTATGTATGCCTCTAAAGAGAGGCATTCGTCTATTGCACATGACGCCTGTGAGCTGTCACCATTTCATCCATCCCGTTTGAGCTATATGGAGGACGTCGCTGTCAATCTTTCCGTCATAGCTTAGCAAGGAGCCAATGTATTTGAACTGGTTGACTGTTGGTAGGTGGTCATTTCCCACATAGAAGCTAAAGTCATCGGGGTGTGATGTGCTATCGAAAATACATGACATGTGCTCCGTTTTCTGTCGGCTGATTTTGAGGCCATTTTCTTCCAGCGACAGCTACCCAGCCGTTTAAATCACGCTGGAGATCTATCGCATTATTAGGTATGAGGGCCACGTCGTCGTCGGCATAGAGAAGATTCCAAGGCACCTCCTGTTGACACTTTTTAGTTAGATAATCCATTGTGACGTTAAATACAAGGGGACTCAGAGTTGACACTTGATGTACCCCTACCATCAAGTCAAAGCTTTCACTCGTGCCTACAGGGCAGACCACTTGTGTTGAGATTGAGACATTTGTGACATGTCGATGATAAGTGCGATGTGTGGATCTGGGACAGAATGCGCGTGGAGGGCTTTCCAGATTAGATCACGAGGCACGTGGTGGAGCGCCATTTCCAGTTCTATAAACACCATATGCAGATTCGTGCTTTTGCCTTTTCGATGAGGATTCTTATGGCTTGATATGTGTCTGATGTGCGTTTGCCAGCCATAACTCCTATTCAAACAACATAACTCTTGAAATATAAATTTTAGAGCAATGATTTTGATGCCGTTTTGTAGATAATATTTCTATGTATTGTTAAAATGCAAAAAAATTGCACATTAATGTCTTACTTTTTGAGATATGTGAGAAAAACGAAAAGTGAGAAAAATTCAAGTTAAAAGTTTATATAATTTATTTTTTTACTTGATAGATGATATTGTTAGCTTTCGAAAAGTATTTTTTCTTATTACTGTTTTAAATCCAGAGAAATTAATAATTTTTGGCAGGGCCATCTAAAATTAAAAGTCAAATTTAAAATGCTGGTTATTCCAACAGGAGAGGGGATAGACCCCAACATGTGGGGGGGTCTTGTCGATAAAATTGATCATATTATATGCCTTTTAAAGCTCCGACATCGCTAACCAATCATATTGTATGTATATTTTGTTTTATTTATATGAAAACAATGAGTCTTTAGTACGTTAAGACTTGCTAGCTAGAAGCTTATTACGTCTACGTGATCATTTGCCCTTTGTTATATTTTTTGTATTTCAGTTACACAAATTCTTTCCTAGGACCTGCAATGATTTCCTACGAAATATATAGGAAAAAGTCTGTTGAGATATCTGACTTTTTAGTCTCAAACCTGGGTTGGTCCCACAGAACAAAGAACATTTTTTTTCCCCCAGTAGAAGTCGCATGTGGGCGGCACCCGTGTAACATCATATCTGCGAAGCTCCGCACATCTTTGAATTTTGCTCCGTCAGTCGTATGAACTAACGCCAAACAAAAAAATCTTCAAAAATAATATAAAAATGCCGAGGTGCATTATATAAAAGAGCAAAATCGATATCCACATATATCATTTAGCAAACGGGTGCATAAAATATCGGAGGTGAGCTTTATTTAATTAATTTTGATTTTAATTAAAAATTCAACTGATATTTTCCTTTTAAAATTAATAACAATAAATATCCACCTTTATGCGGTATACACTTATGATCCATATTCCAACGCACAATTTGACATATTCTTGAACTTTCATAAACACTAAAATATAGAATGGCGGAAATGTCACTCAATAGGGGAGACCGAGAAAAGATGTGACTGTGAAGAGTTGAAAAGTATTATCACCATAGCAAAAAATTGATAAGTAAATGATAAACGTCTAAATAACAGTTGATTTGATACTCTCACCACTGAAAACACGCAAAAACAGCACGGAATTTTAGCCAACTTAAATAGTACGTTATAGGCGAGTCCGGGAAGCTAGCATTTTATTGTCAAGGATTTTAATCATTCGAGGCAATTTAATGAAAATAGCTTCCCCTACAAGGCTGCGAAGTCTCATGAAATGAGAGGAAAACATTCTTAGTTAAAATGTAATTTTGAAATTTGTCATGTAGCCATTCTGCTAATGTTAACGTCGAAATCGTGGTTCAGTGGTGTTTGAATGGTAATGCTTTTTGACACAGTTCTTGTTTTTTAAACCCAAAACCGAAACACATTGTGATTCTTAAACCCAAAACGGAAACACATTGTATCTCGATTTTGGGTATAAGAAACAAGAACTGTGTCAAAAAGCACTACCATTCCAACACCATTGATCCACGTTTTTGACGTTAACATTAGCAGACTTGACCCCCTGAACTTGTGCGGGGCGGAAAGTTACTATTGAAATTAACTCGATAGGTATAGGTGCCGGCACATAACTTGGCAAGTTCTTTAACGCGCATATACTTCAACGCCTATACTTTTCTTTGTTTGCCCGATGTAAGAGAGCCCAGTAGCAATCTAGTTTGTAGACGCCTAGCGCCTGCACCTTGAAAAGGGATGTTGCACTTGACAGGTCGTAAGAGTTGGTTTATCTTCCTCGTCGGCTTGAGGTCTTGATAGACACACTCTTCAGAATACCTACAATCTTGTCAATGACACCTTTCATGTAAGGTAGAATGGCAGGTCGTCGTCCTACTATGGCTGGCTTGACACGGTATCTGGGTTGGAGGGGAGGCGTGGTACTTACTGGCAATTTGTTACTTCACAGAACGTGCTTGACATGCTGAAGCTCAGCTGTCAGGTCTTGTTGGTCACAGATCCCAAATACAAATAAATACAAATAACTTTATTTGCTGTAAATAGGGTGATTACTTTTAATTCCCACTTCTCTCCGAAACAAAGATTTCCCTATGGTAGGTAGCTAACTGTAAAGGATGGTGGTGGAATTTACCATTGAAGTATCTATCTGTAAGTGTTGCTTTTCGAAACATCCGATATCCGATATATTTATTTTATTTCGGTTTCTGAATTTTGAAATTCAAATATTTTTTGCCTAGTAATTAAGAAATGTCAGGATTCCACCGAATTATGAAATAGGGTTTACACGAATTATTGCTATGAAACTATTTAGGATAAGCTAAGTGAAGAATGTTAACCAACCCGGTTTCCCTTATCTCATGAAATTTTATTAAAGTACTTAATGTGTCAATAAATAAGGTGGTAAATCGCACTATTAAAATTAGCTTACGCCATCTAGCGGCTGAGTAGCAGCATTATAAATATACGTATTATTTAATTTGGTACCAAGTTGCTATGGTAATACGACTGAATCTAAATAAATAAACTTTGTGATTTATGGATTTCTGGATATTATACATTTTTACTTTTTATCCAATTATGTGTTCACAAAGTGTGTGTGCGTAGCATGTAACTATTGAGTGGGGGGCTTGGCTTCGATTTTTAATGTGTTTGTTTGGTTACACTGGTTTTCATACTAAATTCAGCTCATACTACTTCTATCTACTTCTATGTTCTGTGAGCGGAAATGTCACTCAATAGGGGAGACCGAGAAAAGTTATGACTGTGAAGATTTGAAAAGTATTATCACCACAGCAAAAAAATAATAAACGTTTAAATAACATTTGATTTGATACACTCACCATCACCACTGAAAACACGTAAAAATAGCGCGAAATGTTAGTGAACTTAATTCATACATAGTACCACAAAATAACTAATAGTAGGTACAAATAGTACGTTACAAGCGAGTGCGAGCAGCTAGCATTTATGTTGTCATTGCCAAGGATGGTTTGAAGCCCCATCCACAGGCGAGGGCTTTAATAATTCTAGTGATTTTCATTACATTAAAAAACTTTTCTCAAGAAATGTGAGGAAACGCACAAACGCACTTATTTTTTCTATTGATTCTATGCATGCGCATTTCGCCCCCGCTCCTAAAATTAATTATGTGTTATTTAAATTCTGTTGTTAGTTACTCTTTTTTAAGTTATTTGTGAGAACCCAGTTTCTAGATAAACTTAATAGACATATAGATAAGTAATACGTGGCGTCCGCCACCCGTGCGAAGCCGGGGCGGGGCAGCTAGTTAATTAAAATATAATTGTATACGATTAAAAATTAAAATAACTGCATGTCAACTAATAAATCATCATAAATATGTGTTTTTTTTTATTTTTGAACATATTAATCGGTATTCTATTTATTTTATTTGGAATTCTGAATTTTGAATTTCAAACATTTAATGGCTAGTAACACTAAGAAATGTCAGGATTTCACCGAATTATGAAATAGAGTTTAAACGAATTATTGATCTGAAACTATTTAGGATAAGCTAAGTAATAAACGTCAACCAACCCGGCCTCCCTTATCTCGTTAAATTTTTATAAAGTACTTTATGTCTTAACAAATAAAGCAGTAAATCGCATTATTATAATTTGCTTGCGCCATCTAGCGGCTGAGTAGCAGCGTTATAAATATACGTATTATTTAATTTGGTACCAAGTTGCTATGGTAATACGAGTGAATCTAAATAAATAAACTTTGTGATTTATGGCCTTTTGGATATTATACATTTTTAAATTCTATCCAATTACGTGATAACAAAGTATGTGTGCGTAGCATGTAACTATTAGAAAGGGGGGCTTGGCTTCGATTTTTCATGTGTTAGTTTGGTTACATTGGTTTTCATACTAAATTGAGCCCATACTACTTCTAACTACTTCTATGTTCTGTGGTTGGTCCCATAAGTTTTTGATCATTTAGAAGCAGGATCGATTGACGTCACAAAAATTGTGTAGAATGGTAATTTTCTTATAACTATGCATTTTTGGATAAACTGTGGATAGGGATACTCTTAAAATTGTAAACATGTAAACTAAATCAATAAAAATGTAGTATTGCACATGTTCCAATATTTTTCTTGAAAACCGGTTTTGGATTCAAAACCGAACAAAAAACCGGTTTTCATTTCACTTCGGTTTTGCATTCCCTACACACGATGCTGTTTAGTCGCTGCACTACATAATATAGTAGCTCTCAGTGCTGTTTTCAGATTCCTGTATAAGGGCTGTGTAGTGTTCTACACAGACCTTGTATTCCTAAATTGGGCCCCAAATTAACCAGCACTACGCTTTACAGTGTCTGGTTAACAGCTCCTGTACTGATCATTAGCTGTACAAGGTCTGTACAATTGCTATAATACACCCACAGAGTCTTAGATTCAGCTACTTTAACTCTTTACTACAGTTGTTTGCTGCTTAGTGGCTGGTTGACTGCAATATTTGGTGTAAATAATCAACAAACTTAAAAAAAAATGTTTTATAAATTTTAAATGGTGGATATCATGTTGTGTCAAAGTGCCGGACATCAAATATTTAAGATTAAGAATGTTTTGATATTTGTTTTGGTCTTTCGTAGCAAGTTGAGTTGCGAGTACCACTTTACTGTAAATGTGTATAGGATTTACATCAAATATTTTACGCGCCTTCATAATAATATCGTTTTACCGAATTAATTATACAAAATAAATACGATGTATAAATACTTCATAGTATATTGCTCAATAACTAGGTTCGAAACATGTGATTTAAGTCAGAAACTATGCGCAATTTATAGTTTTTGCACTATAAGCTACATATGTCTCGAAATTGAGCAGTAATAATTTGAATTTCTATAACAATAGTCGTTCTTGTATTGTTAAAATGGCGTCCATTTGTTATATAGCATTTATACTTGCTCAACTGCATTGAAAAGTTCTTTGTTGTACAGTAGCGTTGTTAAACTCTATTGACCAATATAAAGTATCCTACTCCAATTTACAGCGCAAAGTGTACAATAATACTCTTATAATTGTAACTGCATTATTATAGGTAACATATACTCTTTTAATCAGCTTTTATCAAGCTCATTGAAGTAGCATTAGAATAGAATTAGTGTACACCAAATAAAAGCGATTTACAATACCTAATACTCTAATGCAGCTCACAGCATTACAAGAGAGATTTTCTGTAAAGCTTGTCGTTAACAAGCTTTGATCTTTAAACCAGCTAGAAACATCACATAAAGCCAAAGCCTGGACTAGATCGTTTTAGAATGCTACACAAATGCGTTTTTCGGTATTTTTTACCATCATAATGCCATTAGTCAGCTGTGATATATAACAGTGTAAGAATTCTCCCCAATGCAGTTGAAAGACTCGCTCTACCCTTTAGTACATCTGCATAAAAGCTGTACGCTATTATACTTCTTGTTTATGGTCATAATTTTCACTAAATTGCTACTTGGGATAGCGCGCCCCTCTCCCGCCGCCCGCGCCCCTCACCGCTGCGCATGCCCAAAATACGCATTCCGCGCAATCCCCACCCGGTTTCAAGATATTTGCCTCGTACTGTATAATGCGTTTCAATGGGGATGCAAACTGAGGAACTAATGACGCTACAAGCGTTTGTAGTAAAATCGTTTGATTGATTGTTTCAAATGTCAAATGTAATTTCTGACATATTATAACCAATCAAAAGTAATTATAGCAGTCGCATCGCCGCTGGCGCCATCTGCAATTAACTTTGCGTTGCCATCCCCATCAGAGATGAGCAAAAGACCCGGTGTAAAACCGATTACTGAGTTTAAACCAAATTAAATCCAATGGATCATTTTATTGATCTAAACAAAATCAAAATTGAGATGTTTTGTCCTTTGAATACTTTTCTGTATCGATTGAACAAGAAATTGTTAACATAGCAACATCACATTTAACATATCAATACATACATACATACACTCACGCCTGTTTCCCATGGGAGTAGACAGAGACTATGGATCGCCACCTTCTACGATCCTTGCACACTTCTTTCGCTTCATTCACATCCATCAATATTTTCATACATGTCCTCTTAGAATAATAAAGCCAAGAATGATAGTATCCTAAAAGGCGGTCTGTCAAAAGTGAGGCAAAAATGAAATTTATGTGTGCGTAAGGTGCTTGTGTTTACGCTCGACGAAACGCACACAGCAAAAAACTAATGTTACCAGTACATGAAATTTTCCCTTAAAAGTAGGGAAATTGAAACCATCGTCGTACTTAGAGTTGCGATTGTGTAGATTTCAACATTTACATGTAACTAGAGTTTGCTTGTCAAAACTAGAGATGGGCTAGGGTATAAACAGAAAGTCTATATATTATATATATTTTTTAAATAAGATGTCGACTGTGCAATGCTAAAAATGACAAAATTAAAGATGGTGCGAACTTTTTTGTTTATGAACCGATTTTGATGAAACTCGATTTGGGGCACTATTTTGACAAGAAAACAGCAACGCAATGTTAAAAATATAAAAATCCAAAATGGCAGACAACTTTTTGTTTGAGAACCGATTTCGATGAAACTCGGTTCGGGGCACTATTTTCACAAAAAAACAGCAACGCAATGTTAAATATATAAAAAATTCAAGATGGCGGTCAACTTTTTTGTTTGTGGGTCGATTTCAATGAAACTCGATTCGAGGTACTGTTTTAATAAGATAACAGCAACGCAATGTTAAAAATATAAAACATCCAAGATGGCGGCCAACTTTTTTGTTTGTGGGCTGATTTTGATGAAACTTGGTTCGGGGTACTATTTTACCAAAAAAAACAGCAACGCAATATTAAATATATAAAAAATCCAAGATGGCGGCCAACTTTTTTGTTTGTGGGCCGATTTCGATGAAACTCGGTTCAGGGCACTATTTTCACAAAAAAACAGCAACGCAATGTTAAATATATACAAAATTCAAGATGGCGGCTAAATTTTTTGTTTGTGGGCTGATTTCGATGGAACTCGGTTCGAGGTACTATTTTAGCAAGATAACAGCAACGCAATGTTATAAATATAAAAAATCCAAGATGGCGGCCAACTTTTTTGTTTTTGGACCGATTTCTATGAAACTCGATTTGGGGCAATGTTTTAACAAAAAACAGCTATGCAATGTTAAAAATATATAAAAATCCAAGATGGTGGTCAACTTTTTTGTTTGTGGGCTGATTTTGATGAAACTCGGTTCGGGGTACTATTTTAACAAAAAAACAGCAACGCGATGTTCCAAATATAAAAAGTTCAAGATGGCGGCAAACTTTTTTGTTTTACGGGCCGATTTTAGTGAAACTTGATTTAGGGCACTATTTTTCCAAGAAAACAGCAACGCATGTTAAAAATATAAAAATTCCAAGATGGCGGCTAACTTTTTTGTTTGTGGGCTGATTTTGATGAAACTCGGTTAAGAGTACTATTTTAACAAGAAAATAGCAACGAAATGTTAAAAAAAAATCCACGATGGCATCTAAATTTTTGTTTGTGCCTGATATCGATGAAACCTGGTTTCTGGTATTATTTTTAAAAGAAAACAGCAACGCAAAGTAAAATACCGGCCAAGTGCGAGTCGGACTCGCGCACGAAGGGTTCCGTACCAAATCAGCAAATAATCACCTTTGTGGTATGGGAGCTTTTCTTATTTGTTTTTCTTTTTTTTCAACCGAGTTACATCGAAATAAACCCAAAAACATAGTTCACCGCTATCAACCCTTTGTCATTTTTAGGGTTCCGTTTTTTATATTTTTAACATTGCGTTACTATTTTCTTATCAAAATAGTACCCCGAACCGAGTTTCATCGAAATCGACCGACAAACAACAAAGTAGTCCGCCATCTTAGAATTTTTATATTTTTAACATTGCGTTGCTGTTTTGTTGTCAAAATAGTACGCCGAACCAAGTTTCATCGAAATCGGCCCTCAAACAACAAAGTTGGCCGCCATCTTGGATTTTTTATATTTTTAACATTGCGTTGCTGTTTCCTTGTTAAAATAATATTCCGAACCGAGTTTTATCGAAATCGGCCCACAAACAAAAAAGTTGGACGCCATCTTGGATTTTTTTATATTTTTAACATTGCGTTGCTGTTTTGTTGTCAAAATAGTACGCCGAACCAAGTTTCATCGAAATCGGCCCTCAAACAACAAAGTTGGCCGCCATCTTGGATTTTTTATATTTTTAACATTGCGTTGCTGTTTTGTTGTCAAAATAGTACCCCGAACCCAGTTTCATCGAAATCGGCCCGCAAACAAAAAAGTTGGCCGCCATCTTGGATTTTTTTATATTTTTAACATTGCGTTGCTGTTTTTTTGTCAAAATAGTACCCCGAACCCAGTTTCATTGAAATCGGCCCTCAAACAACAAAGTTGGCCGCCATCTTAGATTTTTATATTTTTAACATTGCGTTGCTGTTTCCTTGTTAAAATACTACTCCGAACCGAGTTTCATCGAAATCGGCCCACAAACAAAAAAGTTGGCCGCCATCTTGGATTTATATATTTTTAACATTGCGTTGCTGTTTTCTTGTCAAAATAGTACCCCGAACCGAGTTTCATCGAAATCGGCCCACAAACAAAAAAGTTGGCCACCATCTTATATTTTTTATCATATAATTTTTTTCAAATGAGAACATTGCGTTTTTTCAATGCTAGCAACCATTTTAGTAGATAAGTATTAGTTGTCGAATTGCGTGGAATCTTAATTATGTAATTGAGATGTGTTTAACTTTTAATTGATCAACTAAGTAAATGCGGGGGAATTTTTTTCCCCGTACTGGCAACATTTTCATAAAATATGAAGTGACAAATATAGTTATTTTTGATGAATGATTTTCGTAAAAATGTAAGTGAAAACAAGTTAATTAGACGTGAAATGTTATCTACAATCTTTCTAGTGTTTTTTCGATGTAATGTGACCTGATTGTGACATCCGTTCATTGCGCAAACCCTCATTTTTATTGAAATTTTCGGGAGTAGTGTTCGACACGAATATCACTTGAGAAATGGCGGGCCGAATAGTCATACTTAGCCATTCTGGCTCAGTTTGAGTTGCCTCACCATACGGACGCGGACTAGGTATCTGGGTCTTATTAATCTAAGCATGTCCTGCGGTTTTTGTCACTGGGTACACCAGCCTTAGATCAATAAAAAAAGAAAAACTGTAAAACATTACTATAACATCATAGGATGTAAGTTTTTACTGGGTTTAAGCTCGTCGGGTTTAAACGGGTATTTTGCCCATCTCTAGTTTCAATATTATTAGCGGCTGTGAAGTTGCCACTATGGGAAAGTATGAGGCACTATGCGCGTAGCCGTACCCGCTTCTCCCACCCGTTTACATCGTTATTGTGTTCTGCGCATCGTTTCGTGGGATGTTCCGAACCGCCAATAAAATCGAAACGTATTGTAGTTAACTTATCAATAATCTAGAATTAGAAAGAGATTTTTTTTGCCTGCCGACAGTTGCTAAGTAAATTATTCATAGTAGAATAGATATTTGGGAACACTTATTTTCTTTTATAATTCTTCAATAAAAAAATACACTGAATAGTTTTCCATATTACTTTTATATAAAAAAAAGTCTATTCAGACTACCTAGCTGATGCTTTGCTTTGAACGATGTTTAAAACATCTCAAGGATGTTGTGTTATTAATTTAAAATAATTAAGAACTCAAAAGCTTTGTACTTATACTACGAGGGTGGTTTGATAAGTCCATGACTTTGAAAAGAAGAAATACTTTTTTTTCATAATTCATTTTTGTGTGTTAAAAAGAAACTCCTTAAGGCATCTTTACACTACATTTTTTTCAAATGCGGCAAAAGATTATTACTTTTGGAAACAAAAAGCTCAAGCGAGTTCTAACTTTTCTTAATGACCCTGTCGACCGTGTGCGTTACCCCAGCAAAAAGTTGAGCTTTAGAGAGATGAGACCTTATCAGATAATTAGTGTCTCATGAGGAGAAATTTGTTTACTAATAGCAAAATTTGTGTGAGTTGTAGTTTTTAAGATATATGAGAAAAACAGATTTTGCTGGGGTCACGTTTTAAACATTACCCTGGCAAAAAAAGTTGTTTCAGCCTGGAACCAAATACATGAATAGATAGCTTTTGTTGCATAGTAAATGTTAGCAAATAGCAAAAATTGTGTGTGTTATGGTTCTTGAGTTATTTAAGTTTTTGCTGGGGTAACGTTTTGGGTTTTCCCAGATCTCGAAAACGGTTCAACGCAGAAGTTTGAAAAAAATACCACTAAGAGACCTGAATTTGTTTAAATTTGTTTGATTGTTAGTTTTTGATTTGGCTGTCGCAAACCAACGTAATTAAATGGTTTCGAAAAACAGAAAAAACGAATTTGCAAGTAAACTACTACACTTATAATCAAATAAACAGCTGTTAAAAATAGCCGTGGTAGACACTTATTACGTCAAGAATTTTAGGCTTTGTAACTTTACACGATGTAAAGATATAAACAAATTTAATAAATTTTAGACTGGTCGTACTTTAGCGATCGAATACACAGTTTCCATAACATTAAGACACATCGCATACATTAAACAAATTTAAGTAATTCATTAACATTCTTTCCTGTTAATTTCAGCTCTCAATTACGCCTAACATGCAAGTTTTAACAAAAACAAGATTAAGACAGCAATTCTTGAAAAAGCCGACCAAATTGTAAAGGTCACTAAAAAGCGACCGCACCATACGTACGGGTTATCTTCGCAAATTAGCAGCTTAGTATCCGATGTTTTGTACAGTTATGAAGAAAAATGTTATTGATATAGCTTAGATTCAACTAGTTTTCTATTTTATAAATTAATATCGTGTTTATTTATATCAAATAATAAACTTACGCGATTAATAGTATTTTAAAAAGAATGTAATAATTCATGAAAGTTAAAATTTTGAAGGCACTCAACATTACATAAATAAAGGTAAATAATAATCTAAACCTAATTAGGTAATAATCTCGCTAAGCAATTTATAGTGTGATTTATTTGTCAGTATCAATATATACATTTATAGTAATTTGTTGCTTCTGTTTTTTCAAACCAAATGTTTTATTTTAATACCAAACCTACTCATGTCAATCCAGTGACCACTATGTTTGACAGGTAAAAACATTTACCCATAAAAACTGTTCCTACCTAGGAACAGTTTTTACGGAAACTACCTCGCATTTTTTCCATATAGGTATATTTCTCACCATTTAAACCTTCCCCTGGAACTACGACAAACATTTTAAAACCAAAATCGGCCACGCCAATCTTAAGTTTTCGCGAAACTAACGTACATTTTATATTTAAAGATAATCTGACCAGCAAACTTTTGTACGCAACTGTACTAACAAAAGATCCATATTATCCCGTTCATTTAAGATGGTTACGCTTATGTATAGCGCGGTCGCTTTTACGTGACCTCTACAATTTAGGCGGCTTATTAGAGAATTGTTGTCATATTCTTGTTTTTGTTAAAACTTTCATGATAGGCGTAATTGAGAGCTGAAATTAACAGGAAGGAATGTTAATGAATTACTTAAATTTGTTGAATGTATGCCATGTGTCTTAATGTTATGGAAACTGTGTATTCGATTGCTAAAGTACGACCAGTCTAAAATTTATCAAATTTGTTTATATCTTTATATCGTGTAAAGTTACAAAGCCTTAAATTCTTGACGTAATAAGTGTCTACCACGGCTATTTTTAACAGCTGTTTATTTGATTATAAGTGTAGTAGTTTACTTGCAAATTCGTTTTTTCTGTTTTTCGAAACCATTTAATTACGTTGGTTTGCGACAACCAAATCAAAAACTAACAATCAAACAAATTTAAACAAATTAAGGTCTCTTAGTGGTATTTTTTTCAAACTTCTGCGTTGAACCGTTTTCGAGATCTGGGAAAACCCAAAACGTTACCCCAGCAAAAACTTAAATAACTCAAGAACCATAACACACACAATTTTTGCTATTTGCTAACATTTACTATGCAACAAAAGCTATCTATTCATGTATTTGGTTCCAGGCTGAAACAACTTTTTTTGCCAGGGTAATGTTTAAAACGTGACCCCAGCAAAATCTGTTTTTCTCATATATCTTAAAAACTACAACTCACACAAATTTTGCTATTAGTAAACAAATTTCTCCTCATGACACACTAATTATCTGATAAGGTCTCATCTCTCTAAAGCTCAACTTTTTGCTGGGGTAACGCACACCTGTCGACCCTCTCGGCGGCACTCATGACATCAAAACTCATCGAATGAAGATGCGTATCCTTCCTATTCTCTAAATTCAACCCCAGTGAGATATTTTCTCCTACTAAACATGAATAAATGGCTTGATAAATGTCTTGGCGGGCAAAGATTTTCATCAAGCCAAAAGGTGATGTCTGAAATGGGCCCTCATTTCAGTTACCAGTTTTCAGGCGATGAAAGAAAAAAAATATGGGTTAAAGAGGTAGGAACTTCGTTGGACTGAATACGCAGAGCTACAATAAGATTATGTACAGAAATAAAACAAAATATTCCGAAAAAAAATCTTTCTTCATTAAAAAGTCATGGACTTATCAATCCACCCTCGTACTTAGGAATAAAGATAATACTAACTTGTTTTCGTCGCACATATCCATTCCTTCAAGTCCTGTACCTAAAAAATACTTTGATTTAGAAAAATAAGTGGAACTGATATTATTGATTTAATTATTATTGATATATCTTTATTTCAGGCAATATTAACTACAGTTAAAGCAAAAGGTAAGTGAGAAATTCATCATATTTGGTGACCTAAAATTGGTTTTCTGTTGCTGTTGTTAAGTTATATTATGTTAAAAGCAGCTATTAGTCGTCCGAAATTAATTAAATAAATAAAGACATATAGTGCCCGGTTTCTGAGGAGGGGTCCACATTATCTGGTTTAAAGATAATTGTATTACTAAACCAGATGATATGGACCCCCCGATAAATTACCTCAGAAACTGGGTAAGTACCATGGGCTGTTGCCCATGGTACTTACCCAGTTTCTGTCGCAGCGTCGCTTAACCACTCCTAAGGTTAAAATCGCTTGCACGCCGCGCCGTCACTACATAGGTACGTTTAGTTCGTGCAGGGGCGATACGCGCGCACACGAATTATGTGGCTAAAGCTAGGGTTTCCTAGGATGACGGTGCCGTCATATTACGGCCGTCATTTAGCGGAGTAGAACGTTATCTATGTAAACAATACAGCGCGGTTTCTGACATTACGTTGTCGCCATAGACACCATTCAACGCCGCTATATTACGGTCGTAATATGACGGCACCGTCTTCCTAGGAAACCCTAGCTTAACTGGTTAAGCGACGCTATTGCCCATAGTACATTTAGTAAAAGTTAGTATAAATACGGATACGCACTGATTATGGAATGTGAGTCCAACGCTGGAGTGTTGGCTAGTAAATCCACGTAAAAGTCGTCTTTCAGTTTCCTTATGTCGACGTTACTCTGATTCGAACTTTCGTCCTGATCCACTATTGTATCCAATCTGAAATATACAAGTATTAGATTGATTTATGCATTTTTCTTAATAAAAAATAGGATACGTTGTTTCAGTGATTTAAAGTCCTCTTTGCATACTTACATACAGCATAACTAAACTATAGTATCAACGACAGGCGAATTCTACTATAATATTTAATATTATAAATGCGAAAGTTTGTGTTGTGTTTTTACCTATTTAAGCCTTAACGGCTGGACGGATTTGGATGAAATTTGGCACACATATAGTTTATAACCTTTTTTTATAGTAAGAGGAAGGTGTTTATGCATCCCTAAGGTATGTAGGACTCGCCGGGGCCCTACCTACTAAACCCCCTACACTTCTTACACACACAGGACCTACGGGACCGTGATATAGTTATGCCTGGATTAAAACACGGGATACTTTTTATCCTGCTCAAAGGCCCTCTAGATCTAGAGTCTACGCCAGTGATTCTTAAACGGTGGTTCGCGGACCACTGGTGGTCCTTAGAAGCACCAGAAGTGGTCTGCGAAGCCATCCTAAAATAACAACCTTTTATTAATTTACTTACATTTACATTACCTCCAAACCAAACAGTAGTTGGTGGTCCATGGCATAGAAAATTTGTCAAATGGACCCTCGTCACTAAAAGGTTAAGAACCACTGGTCTACGCGAACAAAATCCCTCAGGATGTTAGGCTCCCGTGACTTCGCTTCCATGGGATCCACATAATTTTGTTTTGCCTCTTGTCTCCCACGGGATCCTCATATTTTTTAAATTATTATTTACCATACCTACTTTTTTTATATATAAAAGGGCTTTTCAAAATGAACAAAAAGCTGTAGTTTTTTGTCATTTTAAAAAGCCCTCATTCATAATTCAAACTTTTTGGTAAAGTCCATTCGGTTAGATAGTGTCAGTACACCCGCAAGCATTTGTGTCCCTTGTGTTTATTATAATAAAATACGCATACAAATAATACACACAAGCGCGGTGCAAAGAAAATTTTAATGAAATTAATTGAGTATGTAGGTATACGTAAAGTAAAATTAGACCACTATTCTTCATTACTCGAAGTGTCGGAGTCATTATCATCTGTATTTATGATAATAGATACAACATTATCACTTTCCGAATCGAATTACCAAAATATCGATATTTGAACACAATTTCGATGGACATCGGTCATAATAATTTGTTTACATGTTTTACAAAACACCTGTCTTTTTTTGTTGGTTCACTTAAAGTTTCATCTTGAGTCATTTCACTGACCTCCCAAGGACGAAAAATCATTTTCAGTGCATATATGTAGCAGAGTCAACAAATACAACCTTTCACTACAGCGCCGCCACCAGCGCTTCGATGCAAATTGCCAAAGTCCAAATTCACTTGCGGGTGTACGCCGCACGCGGTATCCTTTGTTTATGCGGCGGCATCCTTTGACAAGAAGCGGCACGTGCAAAGGCGGCGCGATAAAAGGGCGACACTATCTAAACGAATGGACTGTAAATAAAGTTATGACGCATTGTTTTGAATATCAAAATAAGTTGACGTTGAAAAACACGACTAAACGAGCACACGAACTCGCGGGGTGGGGTGAGGTAATTGATTCTGGGGCGGGGCGGAGTGTCCTTTCTGTACGGTAGTACTTCTATTCTGTGGTGGGAGTCAAGAGGCGAAAAAATTATACGTGGATCCCATGGGAGCAAAGTCATGGGAGCCTTGTGTCCGAAGGGGTTGAAGTCACGGGCGGAAGCTAGTACCAGGGCTCTGTCACTCCACGCGCGAGTCTGAAGCGCTCGGCGTCCTCTGAGAGGACAAATTTCATACATCAGAAAAGACCTACGCGATAGAAAGAGAGGCAACTACTAAGTGAATGTTTTGGAGCGAAGGGAGCGCTGTGCGACCTGAATAGACTATTTGACTAATTTTGGAAAACCATTTTAAATTATTCCTTATTACGTAATAGGCGCACCACACTGATATTTCAGAAAAAATCAATGTATTTCATTAAAAAAAAACAATTTTAAAGTTTAAAATTTTAAAACCTCGCCAAAAACGCTATGGCGCTGGACACGTGACTTGTTGACGTCACAAGCCTGTAAACATTGTAATATCCTTAGCCATTTGACAGCCATCAATCGCGGATCCTAAGTCTATGGTCGTGTCAAACGCCTGAAGCCATATTTATTTACAGGCAAGTGACGTCATCAGTCATCTTAGAGCGTTTTCGCCACAGAAAAAAATACAAAAATTAATGCATTTTTCTAGGTGAAATTAATCAATTAATAGACTTAATTTTAGTCCATATAATAGTTGAATATGTTTTTTACGCCATTATCTGTTAGGATGACCACAATTTGTAGAATATTTTCAATGTTGTCAAATTGTCTATTGTACTTTATTGTGTCGGAGCAAGAGCCGCAATTTACTAAAACGATTTTGCGGAGTGCAACTTCTGTACGCCAGTACTATTATGTATTCCGCGCTAGTACCCCATATCCTGCAGCTGCCTGCGGTCGTGCTGCAGCTGCGCCAGCAGTTGGCGGCGCGTGCCCAGCTTGGTGAGGTGCAGCTCTCGGACGGCGCGGCCCCATTGCTCTTTGAAGAATGCCTTCGATTGCATCGCGCTATCCAGCTTTTCTTCTAGGCAACGCTGTTATAAAAAAATCAAAGCAATGTGTTATTGCACGAACTCATTTCAAAAGTTTTAAGCAGAAACAAAGGACATTCATCGTTTTTAGCCTGTACCTCAAATTTTAACAGCTAATAACTTGGAGACGACAAGCGTTTTTTGCGTGTATTCTGATAAAAAACGAAACTATTTTCGATGGACTTTCAAATGATGCCCATACCAAAAAAAATAAAAAATGACATCCATCATTTTTCTTTGTACACTTCAATTGTTAATTAAGAATTAGTTAAATACACTTACCAGTTCTTGTATAAGGCTGGCAGTTTGATCTTTCGTCAATCCTGAATATTTGCTATCAGCCTCTTTCTCAATGTTCTTGAGATTATTCTGTATGAATAAATAATCAAAAAGTCACAAATAATGTATGGTCTATTTAATTAAAAACACACAAGGAAGGATACAAGCTACACTTGTCAGCTGCCCTACTCAGGTGTCTTGTCGATAATACAAATATGTATGAAATTTAAATTTCAAAATGCTTTGATTGTCTATGGTAAGATAAGTGACATCTTATTTGTGCCAATTCCATCTGCCAATATTTAAATTGAAAACTATTGATTTCTAGTGATACAATACAGTGTCGGTCACATAATTAAAGGCACCAGTCGATTTTCATACAAACAAAGCAACTTTGAAGCCTTGGTTCTCCGCCAAGGATTGACCTATCTGTGGTCTGATGCTGGCCATCCAGGGAGTGAATGGAAGAGATTCAGACCGCCATACACACCCAACTGATCTAATCAGCATTCTAAGAGATATAAGGTTATGTTTAAAAAAACCTGAAAATAGCATAAAAATCTATGAAGCTGAAAACTTTGATCCTTTATCTTAGAACGCTTATCAGATCTGTAGGGCGTGTAAAGCGATCTGGATCTCCTCCATACACTCCCTGGAAAGCCATGTCAGATCACAGCTAGGTCAGTCCTTAGCGAAGAACCAAAGCTTACTTCGTTTGTATGAAAATCGACTGGTGTTTTTAATTATGTGACCGCCACTGTATAACCATAATTTTCACTTAAATTATTCAAACTCACTTTCAGGACATCGACTTGTTTTTCCAGTGACATAATTTGGACCTCCAGCTCTTCGATCCTCATGTCCTTCAGCTTGAGCTGGTGGTTCATGTCGTCCTCCATCTTCTGCGATGCTTCTCTTAGCTCCTGGTACTTCGCGGTGTAGTGGGCTTCTAGCGCTTTCTTTGCTTCTAGCAGCTAAAACAATGTACAAAATATAAAACTCCTTTTTTATTGGTGATTTTTAAGGTGTGGTTTGCCCGTGCGAGACGCAGGGGGCACTTGCCCCACCCTCCATCCTGGCTTAAAGCTAAATATTTACAAAATTATTCATTAATTTCATTCAAATTCCCAAATTACCGCGTGACAGAACCTTCTTGTAGTTATTACAATTTTTAAACGGTTTTCTTTGTGGTATAGTATGTAAGGAACAAAGAAATAGAGTACAGACAGAGTGAACTGAAGGAAATGAAGTTGGTTTTCGCTAGTTCAGGGCTCGGCAAGACGCGGCTCTCGAGTCGCATGCGGCGGTCTTTCATTCGTGGCCGGATTTTTCATCGCGCTTGAACACAATCATTTCATTACACCATCATTGACTATGATTTTGTCCAAACCCTCATTTGCCGCACGGACTGGAGCGCGCGGCACGCTACGCACGTCGCGACTAGGCTACGTCATCATTGATTGTAATGATTTTGTCTAAACCATCATCGCTGCACAGCCAGAAGCGCGCGGCGCGCGAACGCCGCGTCTAGGTTACACCACCATTGATTGTAATGATTTAGTCCAAACCATGATCACCGCACGAGCGCGCCACACCATCATTAATTGTAATGATTTTGTCCAAACTATCATCGCCGAAGACCCGGAGCGCGCGGTGCGCTACGCACGCCGCGATTAGGCTACACCATCATTGATTGAAATGATTTTGTCCAAACCATCATCACCGCACAGCCCGGAGCGCGCCACGCCATCATTAATTGTATGATTTTGTCCAAACCATTATCGCCGCACGACCCGGAGCGCGCGGTAGGTTTCACCATCATTGATTGTAATGATTTTGTCCAAACCACCATCGCCGCACGACCCAGAGTGCGCAGTGCGCTTCGCACGCTTTCTTGACTAGGCTATACTATTAAATTGTAATTTATTTTGTCCAAACCATACCAACCAAATTTAACCAGAATCCTTGCAGAAGATCAATAAATTAAATAAACATTTTAAATCTTATTACTTTTTCCTTTCTTTTGCCCCACCCCTAAGCTGATGCTGGGTACGCCCATGCGCAGGGGTCCCGTTTGGTTGGTGGTAAGGCTTATTTCAAGTCCGCCTGGCTAGCTACCACCAATTCTAACCATAGGAGTGGTTAAGCGACGCTGTTGCCCATGGTTGCACATACCTTGTGCTCCCTGTGAGAATTTCTGTAGCCCCTTAGCCTGAGGCCTGAAGTTTTCAGTGGCGCGCGCCAGGTCGGTCATTATAGTGCGACATTGCTCCACTCAGCAGCTTGCACTCCCTCTACACGCTGCTTCGGTACATACCTTCTGCTCCCTGTGAGTATTCCTGTAGCCCCTCAGCCGGAAGTCCTCAGTGGCGCGCGCCAGGTCGGCGGCCAGCGTGCGACACTGCTCCACGCCGCGCCGCAGCTTGCACTCCAACTCTATCCGCTGCTTCTCCCACTCTTTGGCTAGCAACTCTAGGTGATACTCCTCTTTGCGTTTCAGCTGGGAAAACGATCACTCGCTAAAGACATAGGACCAAATTCAGCCTATTACCAACAACATAATTTCTTCTGAGATAAAAATCCGCGCGTCATTTTTATCTCAGAAGAAATATTAGCATTGTGGTTGATATAAGGTTGAATTTGCTATATTAACTCACTTCGATGCGCTTCGACTTTGTGCTAGCTTGAATCCTTACTTATATGCGATTAAATTATACGCGATAGTCAGTTTGTTTATTTGTTTCTTACGCCTTCACGTCTTAACTACTCGACCGATCATCATGAAATTTTGCATACACATTATCAGGAGTACAGAGAAGGACAGGGTACTTTTCATCCATAAAATAAGCACGGTTCCCAATGGATATTAATTGTCCACGCACACGAAGTTGCGGGCGGCCACTAATTGACCAACAAATGAAAAAATGTGACAATACAAGAATGATTGCTGACAGCTTGGCGCAACGGCAGCGGCCCTGCCTTTTCAGCCAAAAGTTCCGAGATCGAAACCCGTTTAAGGGCATGTTGTGTAATGAGCACAAGCAATTGTTCCTAAGTATTGTTTTTGCTAACTATAAAATTAAGTGATTAGTAAAGACCGGATTATATGTAACATAAAAAGATCAAAATATGCAACATAAAAATAATAAAGACGACGTTTTTAAGGTTTTTTTGTTTTAAAAATGTAAAATTACATCGTATTTGCGATAATATCAATTACAAAATATATTTGACATTAAAATTTACCTTTGAAAATGTATACGACTTAGTACTGTTCCAAATATTCTGTAGACAAATTGTGTCTATGATCAAATAATACATTTGTTAAGCGGAAAGGACCGTTCGACGTCCACTAAGGTGACTGGGCAGAATATACATTTGGGTGCCATGTTTGGACATGTTAGACATCTGAGTGATGAACGAGATCGAGCGTAAATAGGCATGATTTGAAAATATTTTGCTAAAAATATGCAACTACCACCAAAGGGGTTAAAAAATAAGCAAATGCATTTGCATATAATCCGGTCTTTAGTGATTAGTTAGTGTGATGACTTGACCGGAATATTAATTTATGTACTTCAAGTTTCAATATACTATAATCGAGTTACATTTTACTGTATGATTATCACCTTGAAAAAATAATTAATTAGGTATGTTAATTTCAAGACATAGCAACTAACCTGAAGTTTATAAAGTTCTTGTTGCTTCTCCTTCCAATCTTCAAGTTCGTCGACCACTTTTTGCATAATGTCATCGCGTTCTCTCGGCGTCAAAGCTTTCTTTACCATGTCTAAAAAAGTTTAAACAATTAAGTTGTCACCAACTGTTATCAATTTTATTCACGTAGGTAACGAATATAAAAAAAATTGAAGTCTTCCAAATAATATCATTTTACATACCTTTTTCAGCGTGTGAAATATGAGTATCACTTTTGCTTGTCTCTAATCGCACTGGTATACTGTAACATAATATTAAATTAATTTATAATGCACATTGTGAATAAAGCTCTTTAGTGCGCGGTTAGATTTATTTCATTACAGTTTTTTTTTTGTTTTATGTATTCTTTTGGCGTTATTAATAAAGAAAGAGTAGTTTACATCCGATTTAACAAAAAATATTGCTCAGCAATATCACTATTTACGTCTAATGTCTCAAAGCCTTACATTCCTAAGCAAACTTTTTGGTTAAACCAGGGCTCTATCACTCCGCGCGTAGGTATGAGAAAAGCACCTAGCGCTCGGCGTCCTCTGCGTGGACAAAATCGGCAGGGTTGTCCGTCGCGTCCTCGGAATATCTGTAGCGCGTTTTCACAGGGTCTTACGATTCCCGCGCTTTTATTTCTTTTATTTAAGTGTAAAGATTCGTATTACAAATATGGTAAATCCTGTAAAGTATTTTGAATTGTATTTGTTATTCAGAATTAAATATATTACCTTCATGTACTTATATTATTAAAGGTAAAATCTTGACTAATGATACAATAGTTAATTATCGTGAAGTTGTTCACACGATTCAGAATATTTTCGCCAGTAAAATTTAATAACCGTGAGTTCAAAGATGGAATAAAAAATATAGATTTAATATATTCATAACACACATAATTATTATTAATGTTTTATAGGCTAATTTAAAGCGAAGGTATTTTCGCTTTTGTATGGGAGTGATGTATGTAACTTAGTTACTATATTTAGTAATCTGTGCCGAAAGCTGCAACCCTAACGTAGGTCCGAAAAGATAGGATATATGCGATAGAAAGAGATGCAGCGTCTAGGTGAACATAGCCGTTCGTAATTAGCGCCGTACAAGCTGAATTCCACTTTATTTTGCTCGACACCGGCTGTAAATTATGTAGGTGTTCCTCAAGGTACGATCCTAGGACCGCTATTATTCATCTTATATATCAATGATCTACCTAATATTACACATCACCATTGTAACTTATTCGCGGACGATATCTCAGTAGTTATAACTAAAAAACATCAATTAAACTTCAATGACGAAATTAATGAGACGATTAATAATATTTCAAATTGGCTAAACAATAATAATTTACACCTAAATATAAGTAAAACTAAATATATAAATTTTTACAACACTAAACCAAAATCGAATAATTTAACTGTACTTATAAATGATGAACCTATTATGGAATCTGAATCTCTCACTTTTTTGGGAATAGAGATTGACAGTCGATGTTCGTGGAAAAATCATGTGCAAAAAATCTGCAAAAAGATAAATAGATTTGCATATGCTTTATGGCGCTTAACTACTCAAGTTAATAAAAAAGCTGCTTTAATGGCCTATCATGGATATGTCGCATCGAATCTTAAATATGGTATACTCTTGTGGGGTAACTCAGTTGACGTAAAAAAAGCTTTCATATCACAGAAACAATGCATCCGAGCTATATGCAACGTCCCTCCAATGACGTCATGCAGGGAATTATTTCCGGAACTGAATTTACTTACCCTCCCCTCTATCTATATATTAGAATGTTGCATTTTTGTTAAAACACACCCTCATATTTTCAATTTCAAAAATACAAACAACTGTAGATTAGCAAGACACCATGGAAAGCTGATGATACCCAAAACGCATTCAAAGTATTATAGAAGGAATTGTTATCCTAACTGCATAAAAATCTATAATAAGCTACCGAAGTCCGTAAAGGAGCTTAGTTTACCTTCATTAAAGAAAAAATTACAAACGTGGTTAATGAATAAATGTTTCTACACAATTGAAGAATTTCTAAATTCAAAAATTGACTTAAAATGATTTTTTTTTATTTTAGTCACATGTAATGTTAATTTAATTGTTATTATTTCTTAATCTAAACTGACATTTCACATGCCCTTTGTAGGGCAAGGCAGAGAACCGGAATTGTAATCAATAACAACTGTATGCACTCTGTTTTGTGTGAATAAAGCGATTTGATTTGATTTGATTTGATTTGATATTGTGTTGAAATTAGAGTTGCTATTTATTTAAATGGTTCAGCGGAGTGCATTTTCTGAACTTGTACTATTATTTATTCTGTAGTTAAACTAGGTGTAAACTTACTCTTCGTTTATTAATAAGGGGGTATGATCAAAATATACTAATTAAGGGTAATCTTATTTGTCTGAATATCGTAGATATTTGTCAACACCAAAAATGTGAGTGCATGATAGGCGTCCTGCAAGGATCAGTTCTAAGCCCTCTTTTGTTCTATCTTACTAGCAATGACAGAAAGGTATACCTGTGAGTCCTGTGACATAGTATGCTAAACTTACGTGTCAATTTTAATCCTCGCCTGGCCGCTATCCAACTGGCAGACATCCCCACCACCTTTACCCTCATTTCCTTCATTATCATCAAAGTGTGCGGACGCATCCTTCCGATCCGGCCCGCACTGCACTTGCATGTCACTTGTGGTGGGACGAATTTGTGTTGCCAGTAATTTCTCTTGGTTAAGAGTGAATGATTCGTACATCCTCTTTATAAGCTCCGCTATTTCGTTGGATTGGATTATGGGATCGCCTGCTGCATTTCTGTACCTGGTGTAAAAATTTAGACTGGGTTAAAGGCAAGTATACACAGGTTGGTCAAAAGTTCTGTTACTGAGTTTCTTTATCGATTACTGGCCATTAAAACAAATGAAAAGAAAAAATAAAAATGACATATTATTGACAGTTTTATAAGCTATAATTCCATACCACACGTATATCATATTTTGTTTATTTCACCATGGAATGGGGGTTGAAGGAGAATCGTGTCGCTGTAATTGCTCTGCACAAATGTGGGCAGCCACCGAATATGATTTTCAAGTTGCTACAAAAGTTGAAAATCAACAAGCAATTTATTTATCGCACTATCCATAGGTACAGTAATACCTTGACCGTCGATGACCGAAAAAGATCAGGAAGACCACGCACCGTTCGGACACCAGCTGTGATCAAGGCAGTGAAGGCGAGAATCACGAGAAATCCCGTCCGGAAGCAAAAGTTATTGGCAATACAGATGACTGTGAAGAGAAGTTCCCTTAAAAAAATTATCAATGATGACCTTGGGCTTCACGCTTACCGTAGACGAAAGGGCCATCTGCTAAACGCACGATTGAAGGCTATGAGGTTAGCACGAAGTCGCGCTCTACTAAAGCAGTACGCACAAAACGGCCATCGAAAAATCTTGTTTACTGATGAAAAAATCTTCACAGTCGAAGAAAATTTTAACCGTCAAAATGATAGAGTATACGCTAAGAATAGTAAAGAAGCCAGCATGATTGCTCCGAGGGTCCAACGAGGTCACCACCCCTCATCAGTGATGATTTGGCTGGGGGTGTCCTATTCAGGGCTAAGTAAGGTTCATTTCTGTGAAAAAGGTGTGAAAACTGGCGCTAGAGTCTATCAAGATACCGTTCTGGAACCTGTTGTCAAACCCTTAAGCCACACTTTATTTCAAAACTGTTATGTTTGTATAGGTTAAGCTACGTGCGCTGCGACGCACTCATCTTCAGTCACAATAAACCAGGTGTGGGAACGGACGTCTTTCATTTTGCAGTGGCGAACGCGGAAAAAAAATTAATCCCGGTATTGGACAAATAATAGTTGGCGGTGTTAATATCTTGTGATAATGTCGGTGGGACAAGTTCGGGAATTCGACGTCAAATCCGGTAACTGGTCAAGTTATGTGGAGCGAATCGAAATGTACTTTTTGGTCAACAAGGTGGAAGACAATTTTAAACTACCAACATTAATTTCGGTCATGGGAGAAGAAGCCTACGACTTGTTAGCAACTTTAGCTAGTCCTCAGAAGCCATCGGAATTGACGTTTAATCGGGCAGTGGAGTTATTGTCAGCGCATCTGCAGCCTAAACCTTCAGTGCTGGCCGAAAGGTACAAATTTCGGCAACGGCGGCAACTTGGTGATGAATCGATCGCGGACTACGTGACGGAGTTAAAGAAATTGGCTAAATATTGCGAATTTAAAACCAGCCTAGATGAAAATCTCCGGGACCAGTTGGTGTGTGGGCTGAAAAGTGAAGTGATTCGGCAAAGATTGTTTTCAGAAGAAGGCATCTCATATAATCGAGCGATTGGTTTGTCACTATCATTGGAGGCCGCCGAGCGCGATGCGAACGCAGTAGAACGCAATGAGCTCCCAGAAAATTTACACAAGTTATCTTTAAATGAGTGTCCAAATTGCGGAGATCAAGGACACAAAGCCATCGATTGTGTCTATAAGGATTACGTGTGCAGTTGGTGTCAGGAGATCGGCCACTTGAGGAGGAGATGTCCTAAAAAGCATTCACGTTCGGCGGAATCGGCCGATAGTTTTTATAATACAAGATCACGCGGCGGGCGCATGAGCAGCCGTGGTCGCACCCGAGGACGGCGCGGGGGGGCGGCGCACGGGTATAGCGGGCAGCGCCGGGCGGGCGGCGCGGCGCTGCGGAGCCAGCAGCGAGCCCCGTTACACAACATGCAGAGCGAGCGGGACGCACTCTGCGAGAACGATCACGAGGAAGACTCGAGCTCCAGCGAACAAAATACATATGTCAATACAATGTCGTTGAGTCATTACAAACCGGTGCGTATAACAATAACAGTTCAAAATTGTTTACTCGAAATGGAAGTAGATACGGGTTCAGCGTTATCTTGCATTAACAAAAATATCTATGATGATTTTTTTTGTAACTTGAAATTAATTCCTTGTTCATTAAATATTAAGTTGTATGATGGATCTACAATTAAACCTGTGGGGTACATAGAGACTATAGTTGAGTATGAGGGAGTCGCAAAAAAATTAGATCTGTACGTTATTGATAAGGGAACAACAAATTTGATAGGTCGACAATGGTTAGCAGAATTAAATATACCAGTGTGTGTTCGCAACGACTCATTACAGACCAATTACCTGGCAGGGGACGAGCCAAGAGACAAAATTATAAAAAAACAAATTATTTCTAGGCATAAAACCCTGTTCGACGGCACATTGGGCAGATACACGGGAGGGACAGCGGAGCTAATGGTGCGCGAAGGGGCCGAGCCCATCTTTTGTCGCGCGCGGCCGCTCCCGTACGCGCTGCGTGAGCGCGTCGACGCCGAGCTGGACGCGATGCTGCGCGCCGGCGTCATCGAGCCCGTGGAGCACTCGGACTGGGCCACGCCACTGGTTGTAGTGCGCAAGTCAGACGGAGGTTTGAGACTTTGCGCAGACTTTAAGGTAACTCTCAATAAAGTGCTAGAGGTTGATCGATTTCCGGTTCCAAAAATGGAGGATTTGTTTAGTAATCTCAGCGGAAATACCTTTTTCACCAAGCTAGACCTGTCGCAAGCCTATAATCAAATAATTTTATCAGAAAATTCAAAGAAATACACGGTGATTAATACACACCGTGGATTATTTAAATATAATCGCCTTGTGTACGGATTGTCTTCTAGTCCAGGTATTTTCCAAAAAATCATGGTAGATTTGTTTAAACACGTTAATGGCGTAGTGGTGTTTTACGACGATATTTTAATTAAAAATTCTGATTTGAATAGTCATTTAGAAACAATAAAAGTTGTATTGGACATATTAGAGCAAAAAGGGTTGAAAATAAAAAAAAGTAAATGTAGTTTTCTGGCAAAAGAAGTAAAATACTTAGGATTTATTATCGATAAAAACGGTGTCCGAGTGGATCCAGAAAAAGTTAAGGCGATCACGTCGATGCCTCATCCTAATAACGTTAGCGAATTGAAATCATTTATTGGAATGGTAAATTTTTATGGCAAATTTATTAAGAATTTAAGCGTGCACCTTGCACCACTTTATAGTCTGTTAAAGAAGGGTAGACATTGGAAGTGGGGTAGAGAACAAAATCTGGCTTTCAGTAAAGTTAAAAAAAAATTGTGTAGTACAAAGACTTTGACACATTTCGACATGGAAAGCGAGTCCGTGCTGACGGTGGACGCAAGCGCGCGGGGTCTCGGCGCGGTGCTGACGCAGCGTGTGCCCGGCTCGGGGGAGGCGGCGGAGCGAGTCGTCGCTTACGCGTCGCGCGCGCTTACCGCTCACGAGTTGAACTATAGCCAAATCCACAAGGAGGCTTTAGCGATCGTTTATGCGGTCGAGAAATTTCATAATTATCTGTACGGTAGAAAATTTATACTACGAACCGATCATAAACCACTTGTGAGCATCTTCGGTTCTAACATTGGTATACCAAACGCAGTGACTAGTAGACTGCAACGCTGGGCGATTAAATTGTCGGCTTATGATTTCACGATTGAGTATGTTAGAACCGACAAAAACACAGCCGATGTACTTTCGCGGTTAATTAAATCACAAAAAAATGAAGTAGAATCTTTAGAAGTTCACCTACCGGAACAGACATATTTACATTTTTCTTCTGAAGCTTTATTACTAGATTACAATATACTTAAAAAAGAAACTAGCCGAGATCCAATTTTATCTCGAGTTTTAAGTTTTATATTAGACGGCTGGCCGACGGATGTAGAAATTAAAGAATTAAAACCATATTTTAACAGACGGCAAGAATTGTATGCAGAACTGGGCTGCATTATGTGGGGCCATCGAGTGGTCATACCGGCTGTTTGTAGAAGTAAAGTCATCGCGGAGCTTCACGATCCTCATATGGGTATGGTAAAAACAAAATCGTTGGCCCGGAGCTACGTTTGGTGGCCGGGAATCGACGAGGCCGTGGAGGCGGCGTGCCGCGCGTGTGGCGTGTGCGCGGCCGCGGCCGACGCGCCGCCGGCGCAGGCGCCGCGCTCGTGGCCCTGGCCTTCGCGCCCGTGGTCGAGGCTCCATTTAGATTTTTTAGGACCCATAGGTGGCTTAACTTACCTAATCGTAGTAGATTCGTGTTCAAAATGGATCGAGGCAATTAAGATGAAAACGACGACAGCAGGCGCAGTTATATCTGTACTCAGAGATCTTTGGTCGAGGTTCGGGTTACCTAGACAAACGGTTAGCGATAATGGACCACCTTTCACAAGTGCCGAATTTCAAAATTTCTTAAGTCATAATGGTATCGAACACATTTTTTCAGCTCCGTATCATCCGGCATCTAACGGGGCTGCGGAAAATGCGGTAAAAATCTGTAAAAGGGTAATTAAAAAGGCTTATAAACAAAACTTAGATGTATCAACGGCACTCAATAGATTCCTTTTAGCATATAGAAATACGGAACACAGTACTACAGGGGACAGCCCGGCACAAATTCTACAAGGCCGTAGTCTCCGTTTGAGACTAGACAATTTAAAACCTGAAAGAGCTTCTCGGGTTGCGTTGCAGCAAGCGCGCAGCGAGCGAGCCGCGGGCGGGCCGCAGCGCCGCCGGCTCGAGCCCGGCGCGCTCGTGTGGTACCGCGAGTATAGGGGCTCGGACAAATGGGTGTCGGGGACTATAATTAAAGCGATAGGTAGCAGCGATTACTGTATAAGATCTATTTTTGGAACCGAAATCCACAGACACATTGATCAACTTAAACTAAGAGTTACACAAAATCAAATTGCGAATCAAATTCCCTTGGAAGTAGTCAAACAAAAACTAGAATTAAATAAACAGTCTCGAAAGTCTCTAGCAACGTCTGCAACTGCAACCAGTGGGGAGGCATCAAACATGACGAGCCGGGGGTCAGAGCGACCGTCTATCAGCATGAATAGCCCTGGTCGGGACTCCCTCGAGAGCATGCCGACAGCAGCGGGACGACAGGCTAGCGGGTCTAGGGCTGCCTCCTCCGTGTGTGAGTCCAATGTGTCGGAGGAAAGGGAAAGCGGCCTCGTGTCAACTGAACAAGACAATAATAGTGATGCAGTAAGGGGCCGCCCCATACGAATACGTAAACCGGTAGAACGTTATGGGTTTGAAGAATTTGATTAATAGGTATACCTAAGTACGACGTCAGTTAAGACATTATTGTGTGTTCCATATTGTAAGTTTTTTAGTAGTAAGTTACATTAGACTGTTACCAGTCATTGATTGTTTTCTTTACAAATTGTAACTTGATTTAGATATAAGTAAGACTATTAGTCAATAAGGGTGGAGGTGTTATGTTTGTATAGGTTAAGCTACGTGCGCTGCGACGCACTCATCTTCAGTCACAATAAACCAGGTGTGGGAACGGACGTCTTTCATTTTGCAAAAACCAGCCATGGGTCTTCCAGCAGGACTCTGCCCCTGCGCACAAAGCAAAATCTACACAAGCATGGTTTCGGGCTAACAAAATTGATTTTATCGCGCAGGAAGAATGGCCATCCTCCAGCCCAGACTTAAATCCTCTGGATTATGCCATATGGCAACTTATTGAGGAGAAAGCATGTGCTAAGCCCCACATGAATCTCGACTCTCTTAAGCGCGCTATTCTCAAGGCAGTCGCAGAATTGGATATGGTGGTAGTTCGTGCTGCCATCGATGACTGGCCTCGTCGTCTAAAGGCGTGTATTCATGCCAGAGGCGGTCATTTCGAATAATTTTAATACATGATAATCTTAAATATTTGTGCTTTCATTTGGTATATAATTCATTGTAGCATTATTTGTAAATTTAGTATTATTCATGTTTTCCATAGTTACAGAACTTAGTAACCAACTAGGTATATTTGCGTCCATAGCTACCAGTGTTAACTGGTTCTTAACGTGGTTTAGGACTTTCATCAAATCAGGTGAAATGAGTCAGTTAAGAGTATATTAACTCTGTTGAGCCTAGAAATAAGAACAAGAGATATGAGTCTGAATTCTAATGAATTGTGATGGAAATAAAAATACTAAGGTAATCGGAACGAGTCGGGAAATAAAACAGTTAACTAAAGTGAGGAGTTTCAAAATGTGTCAGTGTGTACAGTCAGCGCCAAAATGATCTGAGCATTCAATCAAACCTACCAGAATAGCTAATCATTTGACAAAAATCAACCATATTTCAATACATTAAGGTGCGCTTTTTGCTTTTGTTTGTTTTCAAACAACAAATTAAAGTGCACCATAATGTCTTTAAATAAGATTGATTTTTGTAAAATGATTAGCTGTTTCGGTAGGTTTGAAATTGAATGTTCAGGGTACTTATTGTTATTTTATACTTATTGTTGATACATCTTTTTGGCACAAATAAAAACTTACCAAAGAAATGCAGCAATGTGTCACATCCATCTGTCAAATGAAAGCTATTGCGATAGATTTTGAAGTTAGATAATAAGTACTCAGATCATTATGGTGCTGACTGTACTGCAGCAACACTATGACCCACCTGGCAGTATTGCTAATGTCGATGTCAGTGTAGGTGACCGGCGGCGTGTCCTTGCCGACGTCGGTGCAGCTGCCGCCCGAGTACCCCAGCGTGGGGCGCGGGTTGTCAGTGTCCCTACACTATGACCCACCTGGCAGTATTGCTAATGTTGATGTCAGTGTAGGTGACCGGCGGCGTGTCCTTGCCGACGTCGGTGCAGCTGCCGCCCGAGTACCCCAGCGTGGGGCGCGGGTTGTCAGTGTCATGTCGACCGCTCTCCAAGCGAGACGCACTGCGAGCCGCGTGGATTGTAGACTTCTGTGTAGATCGAAATGTAGTTTGAAGCATAGATTTTAACATTCACCTTTTTATATAATACTAGCGGTTACCTGCGACTTCGTGTGCGTGAAAAGTTTTTTGCTATCCGTCGGGAACAATACTTTTTTCGAGATGAAAAGTACTCTATGACCTTCTTTGTACCCCTGACAAACTGTATGTAACATTTCGTGATGATTGGTTCAGTAGTTAAGACGTAAAGGCGTAACAAACAAACAGACTTTCGCCACACCCCGGACACTCCATACAACCGCGCCATTGACGTCAGATGACGTTTCTGTACACGCGCAACTGTGTGCGTAAGTCTAGCCCCGCGTTCCAAATCACGCCAACAGCACTGTTAGCGTATAATCCATTAAATGAAGTAGGTATACAAATACCCTATCTGTGTAATACTTTGTGACTATTTGATTTGGTCGGATTCGCGCTAACAGCGCTGTGAGCGTGATTCGGAACGCGGGGTAGGACTACCGTACAATTTGTACTGTATGAGAGGAGTTCAATTCATCGAACTTTATGGTAAATAAAATTACGATGCATCGCTTTGAATTTCAAAATAAGTTGACAGATAACAAACACGACTAAAGGTGGAAATATAATTTTTATTTTATTGTGCTGTGTCCTGTTGTGGCACACAATAGTTTCTGTACGGTAGTACTTATATCTATTCTGTGCTTTCGCATTTATAATATTAGTAAGGACTAAATAAATTCAACTCGTCACCAAATCATTTTCTAGTCTCAAAAAAGTATAGTATTTATTATTTTTAAGCAAAGATGCATATACGTTTTCTGTGTTCCATAGACATACCAGCCTCGCCTTGTAAACTAGATGAACTAACAATAATACAAAATTAAAAAGTGATCGGACAGTCACTGTTATAATGACTCAATTTGCGTTTTTCATGTTCCATTTCTACCCTTCCAAGAGTTTACCTATTCATATTTTTCTTAAAAATCAAAACAACACGTCTAATATCAAACCACAGACTTACTTGGACTTCTTTCTTGACTTCCACGTATTTAAGGCTCATTGCAATATCGACATAAGCCCTCCTGGAGTCCTACGACGTCACGCCGTCGCCACATCTCCATAATATGCAGCAGCGCTCGTAGATGACATTTATTACAGTACGAGGCAAACATCTTGACACTTTTTCGACGGAGTGGGGATAAGTTCGCGCATGTGCACTTGCGAGCGACCAATAGCACGCGCCCTTCTCCCGCCGCCCGCGTACCTAACCAAAATAATTTTAATATCCAAATAAAGTGTTTTGCGCACTCCTCACCCGATTTCAAGATGTTTGCATCGTACTGTACAAAGCCGAATAATATAACAAAAAACCACAGACTTACTTGGACCTCTTTTTTTCACTCCCACGTACTTAAGGCTCATTTCAATATCGACATAAGCCCTCCTGGAGTCCTGCGGCGTCACCCGTCACACCGCAGTATGTAGCAGCGCTCGTGGATGACATTTATTACAAAGCCGAATAATATAACAAAAAACCACAGACTTACCTGGACTTAAGATAATTTATATATTAGAAAAATTACTAGAAAATATCGAGTCACCCGTAGCAGCTCTGATGGGATGTGGGTTACGGGAGAGTCGATATTTTTCTAGTATTTTTTGCTAACATACAAATTTTCTTAATATAAAAATAGCATTGTGAATGCCAAAGATCTAAAAATTCAATAAATACCTGGACTTCTTTCTTGACTCCCACGTATTTAAGGCTCATTTCAATATCGACATAAGCCCTCCTGGAGTCCTGCGGCGTCACACCGTCACACCGCAGTATGTAGCAGCGCTCGTGGATGGTGAGGGCGTCGTCCGAGTTACAGAACTGTGTCTTGAACTCCGATAGGTCCTCAGTAGGCACTAATTTGCGGAGATCCATGCTGCATATGCCTATAGAAATGTGTTCTTGTTACAGTTTTCGAAGTGTTAATTAAGTCAGCTGTTAACACTTAAAAAACAGAAAACATACATTTATGCATTATTATAGTACAGACAGTCTGATTGGCTAATAAATGTGAAACCAAAATTATCTAACTGCTCTGCGGTCTAGTGGTTCGCCCACCTGGTGTAAGAAGCAGGTGTCCCGGGTTCTATTCCCAGAGGAGGTATAATTTGAACTCGGTTTGGTTGGTGGTAGGGCTTATTTCAAGTCCGCCTGGCTAGCTACTACCACCTTACCTAAGCCTGACGCCATAACAATTTAAAAACTGTTGTGTTCCGGCAATTAGAGGCAAGATAATTCCTCAGTAATGAGGATTCCGAGTGCAGTAAGCTTCCACCTTCGGCCTTATCGCATAAAACCGAATTGGTATAGGAGTTGTACTCGTTGTAATGACATGCTCTTTAAATTTTTAGAACGGAAGGAAAATGCCCCTTTTTAGTTTAATTACACCTGAGCATTTGACAAAAATCAACCTTACCTCAAGACATTAAAGTGCACTTTCGTTTTTCTCAGACAACAAATGAGTCTAAGTCAAGTGCACCTTAATGTCTTGAGATAAGGTTGATTTTTGTCAAATGTTCAGCAGGTCTATCGGCCAAAAACTAATAAAGTTAATGTAAACTCTAATTTGACAGATGTAATGTATGTGATACATTACTACTTCGTTTTGGCACTAATAAAAACTTACCAAAGTAAAGTAGCGATGTATCACATATATCTGTCAAATCGAAACGATTACGTTCGGCTAACTTAAGCCTTGTCCACACTTGTATCATTTTGGCGTATCAGATCACCGTATCTTTGACATACATCGTCGCTTTGATACAGTATTACTCCAACGTACCACCAACCAAACTAGCGATGTATGCTAAAGATACGGTGATCTGATACGCGCAAATTATACAAGTGTGGACAAGGCCTAACATTGCTATAACGTTACTTACATTATAGCAATGTAAGTTAGCCGATAGATCCCCTGGTATTTTGGTTGGTTTTGAACGTTTGGTTCATTTTGGCACTGACTGTACAGTGAGTCAGTGAGCAGCACATGATGTTATACAAAACTGTCAAACATCTGTCATTTATTTTGACACTTATTGGCTTTGCATTTAAGTATAAAATTGATTGAATATCATTTCCCTGTCTTGGAAGCCCAGCGGGTCGTTGACCGTACCTATGTGGGCGTCTCCGGCGCAGACCCTGGCCACCAGAAGCGGGCAGCGCGCGAAGTACCGCGACAGCGCGTCCAGCGCCGCGCGCACGCGCAGCATCGTGCGCTGGTTGAACTGCACCGAGCCCGATGTGTCGCGCGTGCGCACTCTACGTGGAAATATTGGATAATATTTTAAACCTCAATCAATAGAGCAGTGTTTCCCAATTAATGGTACGCGTGCCCTAGGGATACGCGAGATCGCATTAACAGGTACGCGGAGTAATCTCATCTACATCTGATTTCATCTATCACATTTTTTTATTTACATCCTAATTCTCACTCGCTCACTCATTTATCATTCACTGTGTTTCCTCCCAATCACCTCCCTGTGTTCCATTCCCCATAAGTATGTTAAAAAAAATTGTTTTATTTCACTTAGAAACAGTTACTTACCCTACTTTAATAAGGTCAAATATGGCCAGCCGATTAATATGGCCACTACCTATTATCTACCAAACTATTGAAACACAGCTTACACCGTATGCGTGAGCGAGAAGGTCTATGTTAGTGTAAAGTAAGAAACACGCGCTACCCGCCGCACACCCCTCGCCTGTCCGGCAGTGCTGCTTCACAGGAACGGACACGTTGTGCAAAAATTTTGTGTTCGGTAGGTTTTGGTTTATTCCGTTATTTATCAATGTTTTCTATTATGTACTTACTGTGTATTATTCTTTGGGGTCTCTAGTTGTTATTTTCGTGCAGATTTAATAGATTTTTTGTAGAGTTTTGAGGTTAAATACAATTAAAAAACATCGACATATACTGCAAATATTTTCGATATGAAAACTTGTGCAACTAAATACATTGGATTCAATTCTTTATTGTGAAATAAACAAGGGTCAATACATAGCAGATCTTAAGGCTATTATTTATATAGTTCCACTTCCACCAAGTTTTAAATTTGCATGTGTATTCACATATTTAACTATTATCATATTACATGCAAGATTTTGTACGTTTCTTACCTAATGATTTTTCTCATAATTCATAAATTCTCCCAAAGTATAAAAACAATTATTAATTAACCATTGTTTTAAATGCTTTTTATGAGTACTAATATTAATGTTTTCTGATTTTAGATCATCAGGTAATTTATTAAATATCAACACACATCATGTAGCTATTTCTAGAAACCAACGATAAGTTAGCTGATGGTTTATACAATTTATTAATATATTGAGTGCGAACACTACCATTTTTCACATTTCTATATAACTTAAATAGATATTTATGTTTTAAGACAAACAAAAATATTTCGAATATGTAAAGACAAGGAACTGGGAGAACATTATATTTCTTAAAGTATGGACGACATGACTCTGTTCGTTTAATTCCAGAAATAGCACGTATACATCGTTTCTGAGTAATAAATACATCGTGAATGAAATAAAACAATTTTTAACGGATACTAGCGCGGTTGTTCGCGGATAAGACTCACGAGTAACTTTTTGCTTGCCTGTTGTAAGATCTTGGCGCTCCCTCGTATGTCATGTTTTGGAGAAATCCTGACACAGTGCGGGATGAGATCTTGATCACGACATCTCTTCAAGAAGTTTAATGATGTTATTCTTCTTGCGCGCTTCGTCATAAGATCTTCCAACCGACGGAATTTGTTTGCAACATCCAGTCCGTACTGGTTGACATATTCACTTCTCAAGCTTACGCGCTCACTAGACATGAAATAAAACAATTTTTAACGGTATCCGTTAAAAATTGTTTTATATCATGTCTAGTGAGCGCGTAAGCTTGAGAAGTGAATACATCGTGAATATCAACTGAGTTTCCCCATAGAACAATGCCATACCTTAAAATAGAGTCGACGTAACCATTATATGCTATGATGGCTGCTTTTGGTGATACAATCTGACTGAGAGTTTTTAAAGCATATACAAATCTGTTTACTCTAGTACATAGGTCATTTATATGTGTTTTCCAACTGCAAAATCGATCTAAATAAAATCCCAAGAATTTTATTTGCGTAACTTCTTGTATAACTTGGTTGTCAAAATTTACATCCAGCACCTGAGGATTTCCACGGTTTGTATGAAATTGCATATATTTTGTTTTAGATATGTTTACGTGTAAATTATTACAATCAAGCCATGCTATGGCCTCAGATAACGATTTATTTATAGCATAATTATAATTATTTAGATCGTCACATTCAATTAACAGGGTGGTATCATCTGCAAACAGTATACATTCACATGAGATATGTTTTGGCAAATCGTTAATGTACAATAAAAATAGCAAGGGTCCAAGTATACTACCCTGTGGTACGCCATAACTACATTCAGAGTAGGAGGATTGATACTTTACAATACTTTTATCATCTGAGCAATAGCTTTCCATTTGAACACATTGCATTCTGTTACTTAGGTATGAATGCAACCAGTCATAAGCTGGACCTCTTATACCATACTTTAGTAATTTTGTTGACAACCGTCTATGACTTACAAAATCAAAAGCTTTGCTCATATCCATAAACAGTACAGCAATAGCCTTTTTCTTATCAACCTGAGTTAATACATGATTAATTAATTTAAAAGCGGCAAGTACCGTGCTTCTACATTTTCTGAAACCATTCTGCTGTTCCGATATTAAATTATGTTTTTCAATAAATTTTATAAGTCTATTAAACATTGCTTTTTCAAAAAAATTTGAAAAAATTTGAACAAGTGTAACAGGTCGATAATTTTCCATTTTACTTTTGTTTTAGATTTTGACGCCGCGTTATATGTGGTTAAAGAAATTTATTCTCACAAAAGACAATAATGTCACTTACAGGAGAACAATGATAACTTAAAAGTAATAATTATAAAAACATTCCGTCGTCCAACTAGCTACCTAGCATACCTATCTACTCAATTAGTGCATTTTAATTAAATTTGTGCTAAAACATGTTTTCCTAGCTGTGATTTGAATGCACTAAATGAGTTTACATTTTTTATGATCGAAGGTATTTTATTATAAAGCTGCGCGCCTTCAAAAGTAACCATTTTTTACCGTAGTTAGTCCTAGTCTTGGATAGAACGAGAAAACTAGCTCGGCGTGTGCATCGTCTTCCAACATGTCTGGCGGTGAGGAAGGTTAGGCTAGTATGGAGTGAGCCATTTAATTTTTTTTTTACTAAAATGCACGTGCTATAAATATAAAGTTGTTTAATGTTCATTATTTTAGTTTCTTCGTATATTTTAGTGGTACGTGTACGATAATGATATTGGAAAAGTATTTTTATAAGTTTATTCTGTATGATTTGAAGTTCGGCTAATTTTGTTTTGTTTGCGTTACCCCAGATTTCGATTAAATATAAAAGGTGCGGTTTTACTAAAGAATTATATAGTGTGTAGCGTAATCGACGTGGAATACAGCGAACAATTTGTCGCAGAGATGTTATAAGTGATCGTAATTTATTTTTCAAATGTTCAATCTGTGAAAGTGAAAGTGAAGTGAAATATATTTTATTTAAATAAGCTCACATAATAAGCATTTTTAAATCGTCAATTCTTTTACCCTACCACCCATTATGACGTCTTTTAACTGACAAGAAAAATGGGCGCAAAAAACTTGTCAGCTTTATCAATCAGATGGAACGATATTTACAAATATGTATATCGTTTCCAGACTTTATATTAACAAAGATTAACAAATAAATAACATTATTGAATTAGCTCATTTCTTAATGAGTTTCAAATTTCTTAATAAATTTACAGATTTTAAGCTAAATTCAAAGTTTGAACTTGTTATTCAGTCTAGGCTGTTACAATAAATAAAAATAAAATAAAAACATACAATTCAATATGCATTAAGATAGGTAGTCAGAAGCAGACCCATTCCCACTGGCAGCACCAGTTCCCGAACATGACGCATGAACCAGCCATCTCTTCGCTCAACCATATTTGAGCCTCATACGACACCACCGCAGAAATGATTAAAGAGAGCATGACATACTAAGACTACCCATGTTAAGGCATCGAATTGAAAATTTATATCCAAAAGCTTTTCATAGGTCTTTCATTCCAAGTCAAGTAGCTGTCAACCCTCAACCCAAGGTATTTTTCAGATTTCTTTTCTGTTACGGCAACACCGTTTATTTCTAGCGGTTTGAAAGGTAGAATTACTTTATTTTTGGCCTTGAAAATTACGTAGCAAGTTTTTGATGTGTTGATTGTCAGAAGGTTATATTGAAACCAGGCAAACAAAGCGTCGAGATCCTCCTGAGCTTTCCGCATAAGATCATAAATGTCAGAACCAAAGTAAAATAGACAGGTGTCGTCTGCATACAGTGTTATCTGGCCATGCAAGCCAATTTCACGTATATAATAATATAGATAGAATCAATAGATGTAGATCGTGAAAAGTAATGGCCCTAAAAAAGAGCCTTGCGGAATACCACATGTTACCGGTAATATTTCACTTTGTACCTTATCTATTTCCACTACTTGTGATCTGTTTGTCAAGTAGGATTTAAACACTTCGAGGGCAGATCCTTTTATACCCATTCTTTCAAATTTTTTTAACAGCAAATCATGGCTAACAGTATCGGAAGCTTTCTTAAGGTCTATAAATATACCAAGCACTATTTTTTTTATCGATTTCAGATTTTATTTTGGTAATTAAGTCGACAGTAGCTGCAAGAGTAATATATCAAAGGGTTTGCAACTCTAATATGAAATTAGCTATAATATCAGGTGTACGGAGTTGATTATAAGTTGGTACCTACCAAAATATACCTAACTGATCCAAATGTACGATTAAGTTTGTTTAAATTAATAAGAAAGAGGTTTTTGTTTCATTCTAAATTTGTTTAAAGTTGATTATCAGTTCGTCGATTGGTACCCTACCAAAAATTACCCATTGATCTCATTGTTCTCCCATTACGTTCGTTTTAATTTATTAGAAAGAGGTTTCCTATTATTTTTTTCCTTTTACCTTATTTTTTTTATTGATTTCTTTTAAAACTTTATCAAGCAGTAATAGATCTTGTAACTAGCTTATTTTTTTTATTTCACTTAGTAATTAGTCCCAAAACAGAAAATAATAATTTGTTTTATTTCATACAGTTAATATGGCCAAACTATGGGCATATTTCCCTACACTATCGGAAATATGGCCAATTTCCCATTTTGTTTAAAAATGACGAAATCTCAAAATCTATTTCAAATAGGTCCTATTTTACATATAAATATGTTAGTTAAATAGATTCTATACAAACGACATAAGGGTTAGCAGACTTAAATCGTAGGCAAGTATGAGAAAATAATCGTCAAAGCTTAAGGTGGTCATATTTGACCCAGGTACCTTATTATAAATGTGAAAGTTTGTGGGTTTGGATGTTTGGATGTTTGTTCCTTAATCACGCAAAAACTACTGAACGGATTTCATTGAAATTTGACACACAGATAGTAGATAGCCTAGATTAAAACATAGGATACTTTTTATCCCGATATTCCCACGGGAACGGGAACCACATGGGTGAAACCGCGGGCAGCCGCTAGTTATTTTATAAAAACTTACTTTATGTTTTCAAATTAATTGATGGACAATTTACCTGTCTGTCATGATGTCGTGTGTGAACACTGAGTATGAGACGTAACAATCTACTGGATTACTATCAGTCTTTTCAGGCAACAACTGAAATGGAAAAATACAATAAGCCAAACTCAAAACTTAAACTTAAACTATCTTATTCAGAGATGTTTCACAAAACTGGGGTGCAAGACTGTTCTAACAAAACCTGGTTTAATGTTTGTAAACCAATCACAATGCACCTTTTAATCCTTAAACGGTGGTACTAAACGTTAAACTGTCACTCTGAAACGATTTGCGCTAAAATGGCGTTAGGCTGCAGTCTAACGCCATGTTAACTTTGGCCCTAGTTTAACGAACGCACTCTGAATAAGACAGTAATTGGCTAAAATACACTGGAGTCTGTTGGAAAACAGAACTGACCTGGGATTTGTGATTGATTGCCGTTTTTGACATGTACTGTAACGTTTTAGTGCGACTGTAATATCTTGATATCTATCAAATCAAGATAGTCGCATTATAATTACAAATAACAGTGCCGTCAACATGACAAGAACGGTGAACAAACACACATTTCAAGTCAGTTCTGTTTCTGCACAGACTCTAATAGAAAACACACCATATCTAAGTTCTCCACAGCACCTATGACGAAACTTAGAATAAACAACTGTTTTCCAGCACCAATCTGAATGAGGCCTTCCTCACAAATCAGTCTCGGCTGAAGATCTGGAGATGACACCGTCTTTTTGCTCTCAATCATGTACTCCTCTGAAAACATAATTAAAAAAAAAAGTTATAAACACTAAACAATTTAAGAAAAAAGAACAGAAATAAATTATGTAAGTAGTTGTCTTTTATATCAGTACTGACTGTAAAACTTGTAGGTAATAAACAGTGTGTAATTTGGAATTGCTGTTATATACATTTCTTATTTACATTAAAACATCACAAACAAAACTATTTAAACACTTTTACAAATTCCTATAGATTAATTTATAAGGTGCTACTCAATGACAGAAGTACTATGGGCAAAAGGGTTGCTTAACCAGTTTGCAACAAAATTCTTGTGCGCGCGTATCGCCCCTGCACGAACTAAACGTACACCTATGTTGTGACGGCGCGGCGTGCAAGCGATAGTGGTTAAGTGATGCTGTTGCTCATGATTAGGGCACGGATAAATATGTATTAAAAAATGCAAAATATGTACATATAATATGGACTAAAAAAATCTAAAATATGGAAATAATATGGACTAATAAAAGAACAATACCTATCCTCTTAAACATTATTTATTGTGAATCATTGTAAGTAGTTTAGTTTATAGAAAAAAAAACAAAAAGGTAAAGATAAGAATAACAAAATGTGTAATCCAAATTAATAAAAATAAATCAATTCAATTACCATTAATTACCTAGATTCTCTACATTAAATTGGTTACATTACAAGACACAATAACGTGCTTTTTTAAATTTTCAAAATCATAACTGACGGTTTTGCCGAAATATAGCCTTGTATTGGCTAAATGACCTTTCTACATCACATGATGTTACTGGAGCATACTTAAGTCTTAAATAAGCATAATTCGGAAAGTGAGAAATCCAAGTTTATGATGCTCCCAAAACTTCCACTTAGCATAGGTGGTATTATCAATTTGTTATAGGGTACCAAATCTTCTATTTTTCTTCAAAACAGTAGAATCACAGTAATTTACTGCGGTAGAATGAAATAAAATTTGACAAATAGGCCATACGGCCGTATGGTGGCGGGGACGCAAATACGTACACGTTATACCTATTTTTGTAAACTAAATCTTGTTCTATCATATATAAATTGAAAATATGGATGATTGTGATATTTTTATGCAAAATATGCACTTAACCCTGAAATATGGAAAAATATGGAAAATTAAAAATAGTTTTTCCCGCTCCAAATACCATAATTGATGTAAAGAATTAATTCCCGACCGAAAATCGAGTGCATTAAAAATATGTATTTACATTTATTCCGGGCCCTACGCATGATACATACCTACACATAAGAACTTTGTCATATTTTTTGTATGTTGTTTTTACCTAGAGTTAATAAAACTGTCCTTCCTGATGCTGCTGCTGAGTCAGTATTGTTGGTTGGGTATGCTATCTCATTGGTGTGAAACATTCGCAGCTCATTTCTCTAAAATAAAAACACAGTTTATTATTATACACACTACTGTTTAAACTTTTCTAGCGGGTATAAGAACCTGCCAGGTTTATGAATTGCTATAGATAGTTACATCTCTTTTTCGCTGTATAGCAAATAAAAGAGATGCACTGATAATTGTTCAGAAAATTGGCAAGTTTTAAGAAGTTGTAATACAGGCGCTGTAGTGAAATCTTTTTATCTACACAATTTCAAGGTCAAGGTCAACTTCAAGGTCAAGGTTAAGGCAAGGTCAAGGTCAAAGTCAAAACCCTTCATAGAAGATACATAATAACATGGGTGTTTTTAATCAAAATGCATAAATATAGTTTATTCCTTAATAAAAAATAAAAGAAACAAAAAAAACTAGCCAAGTGCGTGTCGGGCCACGCGCCGTTGGGTTCCGTAGTTACCTTATACCATACGATATTTAATACCACTATAATTTTTTGTCTGCAAAAATAACTTTGTTTTTCACAGTGTTGGTGTGAATGACAAAGTTATGTTTGCGGTTTTGGAAAATGTGCTATATCTCAAAAACTACTTATTATACCTTGATCAAACCAATTTTCGTTGAAAGTATTCATTAAGATCTACAGCATATATTTTTTTTAGATTTTTGACTCTCTTATTTCAAAAGTTAGAGGGGGGGGGGGACACACATTTTACCACTTTGGCAGTGTTTAACTTTTAAACGGTTGACTTTGAGAAAAAATCGTCTTAAGAACCTCAATGCCATTTTTGAAGACCTATCTATAGACACCCCACACGTATTGGTTTGAAGAAAATTTTTTTTTCAGATTCAGTTCCATGTATGGGGAGCCCCCCCTTAATCTTTTATTTTTTTTATTTTTGTGTTAAAATTGTTAAGCGGTTAACAGAATACATCTACCTACCAAGTTTCAATGGTATAATCTTAATACTTTCGGAATAAAGTGGCTGTGACATACGGACGGACAGACAGACAGACAGACATGACGAATTTATAAGGGTTCCGTTTTTTGCCATTTTGGCTACGGAACCCTAAAAATGGCTGTAAATAAAGTCTTGTATGCAACTTTACATAATTAGGTAGGTACCCCTCATTGTGTGTTTCTTAGCTTTAGTTTTGTAGAAATTCTGTTTAATTTAAATCAAAAGTTGAAAGTATAAATTATTGGTATACTGTGAAATGAGCATCCAAATTAAAGGTTTCTTGATAAATAAAGCTTAACTTACTGGTGTTGGAGTATTAACTCTGTCTTCTATGGAGAGACTCATTAGTATCTGAGGATGGCAACATTTTCCTTCTGACCGGACCCCGAGAAGTCTGTGCCATGAGTATTTTATCTAGAATTAATTAATGTACAAAAAATATTCACATCGCTGTAATTGAATCGAAGTTGCATATTTTATGTACATCAAATTGCAACCTGCACAGATAATGAATGGGATTGAGAATGGCGTCTGACGTATTTACTCCTCGCTCCCACACTAAATGCGACACCTATTATTCTCTCACTCCCTCTCATTGTGCTTTGCTGTGAACCGCCATTTACATTCCCATTGTTTTTCTGCGCTGGTTGTTAGTTGCAACAGTGTAAACCTTCTATACTTATGAATATTGACCATAATATGACATATTAACTCGTCAACGCCTGGAAAACAAGACAATAGATTTTCTATTTTTGTCCAAACGCCAGCGACCGCTCGGGTGTTGATGAATTAATAAACAGGGTTGGAAATCCAAGTGATTCCTATACTTAAATAGTTGCTTACATCGTTTATTTTATTAGAAGGGCATGGTTGAGCAGACAGTAGACTGAGGAGTAAGTATCCCAGTTTATCCTTGCGTCCTTGAGTCCCCGTTGCATACACTTCCACTTTTATGGGTACATTCTGAACTCTTAGGCTAAAATAATAAATAAATATTAAGATGTAATTAATTTTTTTTTTATGAGAACATGCCTGTTAGGGCTATTCCAGCTGAAGGAAACTTGCAACTCAACTTACCTTCGAAATCTTCGTTTGTCGGCCTCCCAAACTAACTCGGCATCAAACACTGGCGCGTGTGATGGCACTACGGGATCAGTTTCCAACATATAACCGTTTAAAGAACCGCTAACAATAAAAGGCGTCCGCAAAAACCCAAATCCAAGACCTGAAATATGAAATGTGTGTCTAGTGGTGTCTACAATTTCCCCCAGGCTCAATACACTTTAAATTAATAAGTACATACCTTCTTTTAAATGCAGCACTATTTGAATATTAGGACCTCTCAATTCATCCATTTTAAATTAGTAAAATAAATAGAAAACTTCACTGAACAGTTTGTAAATAAACAATCGTTTTTATTTTTCGAAAATCAAACATACAAAAGTACTTCGATCCATAGACAATACTCAAAAACTCGTAATACACCACAGACTCACTCGGGCGATTTTTTCAACGCGCGATATTTTTACCGCGCGATTTTCTTACCATCTTGTTTTGACGGTGTTCACACAAGCGTTATTTTCAACGTCGCCCGCCACCCGATTCATCCAAAGTGCGTCCAGTGTGGCCAGAGAGGCAACCCTAATGCCGGGTCCATAGCGCATGTTTTGCCCTACCTACACTATCATCAAAACATCTCAACATTCATTCAACAAAATCCTCATACTTTTTTTTGTTGAATGTTGATATGTTTTTGTTGATTGTGTAGGAACAACACTGAAACGTAGTGATTATGTCGTAGGATAATCGTAAAAGCCGGATCTTTACAAAAATCCTAGGTCAATTGTAAAGAACCGGATAATTGTAATCTAAGAAAGATTTTCGCAATCGTCCGAGAAATTTTTAGGATCTTTGTAAAAATCCCAATATGTTTCGGACAATTGTAAACTTGAATGCTGATTGGATAGTCTTAAGAGACGATATATAACATCTTCAATCAGATTGGTCAGAACATATTGCTGATGGGTTTTGGGGTTATTTCGTAATTTTGCCGAATTAAATTATTCAATTAAAGTTGAATGATGAGCGCTGTAGAACTTTCTTAGCTCTGTGTAGAAAAATTATTTTTCGGTTATACTTAACCTCTAAATTGACTGCACTGATCGAGCCCAGCATTTGTATAATATCCAATTCACTCACTTCACTCATCGTACATTAATGTCTCTTGATAGATTTGAGCACTCAGTTTTCTTTTTTTAAATAAAAAACCTAAAATTAGAACAAAACGCTGGAGAAATATTTGACAATAATAACAATAATAACAATGGACGCAGCAATGTTGCCGTTAGCCAATCAGAGCATCCGTCAGTCCATAACGTTAACGTCAGCCAACCTAAAATACGCTGGATTTTTGTAAAAATCCTAAACATCACTCGGACGATTGCAAAAATCTGTCTTAGATTCTAATTATCCGGTATTTTACAATCATACTAGGATTTTTGTAAAAATCCTATTTGTACAATTATCCTACGACAATTATAATCTCCAGGGGCCATTGACTTCTATATACAGCCACTAGACTGGCTGCTGTCAAACTGTTCTTGTGCCTATTTGATTTCCGCCATTTTGGCGCTGTAGGACGTAGCGTGAGCATAGCGTAAGGCGACGCCTACACACACAGTAAATACTGAAATCCATCAGTATTTAATCAGGGGCATATTTCACAAAAGATTAGTAAATTAACTACAATAATTTACCATTGTTGTAATTGGGGTAGAATTAGGTTTCTTATTAATTCTAAAACGTAATTCTACCCCAATAACAACAATGGTATGGCTGTGGCAATGTAATGGCTGTCAGAAATTCATTCGCAAAGTCAGAAACTTCGCGAATAGGTTCGCATATGAGTGTGCGAATTCATTTGCACTTCCTCCTACACTTGTTCACGAATGTTTATTTTTACTTGCGATTTGGGAACAATGCACGGTGAAGATGATTTTAATAGAGCTGTTGGACTGTTTTATGTATGCTCATATGCTTACTATTTTCAATATAGAAAATAAAGGCTAAATAAAGGTCGCCACAACTACGAAAATACGCGTAACCACAGATTACTAATGGTCGTACGAATGCTTTCGTCTGTGGCACGAATATGTGGGAGGCTAAGCGAAGGTTCGAGGTTCGCGCGCTTTGATGTGCGTCAAAAAACCGACACAGCTTGGAAAAGTACGAATGTCTCGAAAACTTCGCGAAGTCATTCGCGAAGGTCGTCCTACACATGTGGGTTTAACGTATTCGCGAACCTTTGCGCACATGTGAGTGACCGGGGTTAGACAGACGCTAGAGGCGTTTCAAATAGGCACAAAAACTTTGCTGTCAAATCATTAGCATTAGTTGGCTGGCAGCCTCACCATGGAATTAGAAGGTATTGACTAGGTCAAAAAATTGTTAGTAAATAGTGATAAATAGTGAACTATAGCATATAAATAGTGATACTATGGTTCAAAAGATATTTGAGTATCTTGGTGAGGCTGCTAACTTGACGTCAAGATTTCAATAATATTGCTTGAAACAACCCATCAAATGTTTTGGTACAACCGCTTGTGGCCCCATTAGTTCCTCAGTTTTTATCCCCATTGACACAGTCAAAAAATATAAATTTCACTTTTTTGTTTGATAATACTCACCTTATGATTGCAATCAAGTTTAAACCTTATTACTGTTGAGCAAAGTTCAATATTGATCGACAGCTTATATTCAGAGTATTATGTAGAAGTTAACATTCGATTTTTAGAAAATAGCAATGAAGAATTCTTTTTCTATTTATATCGTAAGAATCACAATTTCACTAACAATTTTTTGATATGTTTGTTTGTTTTAAACTTGTGCCCGTTTCTCTGGAATCGCCATCGCCAGAAACGTCAAGTTAGCAGCCCACTTTGAGACCGTAATATCTCGGCTTGTATTGAAGCAATATTATTGAAATTTTGCGTATACGATTCACTATTTCCTAACAATTTTTTGGCATATAAATCACATTGATATGAATTGTATTTCTTAGGGTGTCTGCCAGCTTGATGTCAAGTTAGCAGCCTCACCAAGATACTCAAATATCTTTTGAACCATAGTATCACTATTTATATGCTATAGTTCACTATTTATCACTATTTACTAACAATTTTTTGACCTAATCAAAACCTTCTGATTCCATGGTGAGGCTGCCAACTATACGCTAATGTCAAATCATACAGACAGCCAGTCCAGTTAAATAGAAAAAAAATCAGGTCAGTGCCAGGGGCCTTACTATGAGCTCTTAAAGCAGGACTTATATTGAACTGCCTTACTTTTTCGTATTATGATATGATCTCAAAGTTTAGTTCGAAGCCAGGCTTTAAGCAGTCCTGTATAAGGCCTGCTTTTGAACTGAACGGCTTAAGGATGGTTTCTTCTGGTGGTAATCCCCCCTATGAATCTCTTTTCACACAGCGTGCACCATGAATTCCGCTGAATTGCCGCAATAGGAATTTGTGTTGTAAGACGTCGAAAATGAAAAAGAAAGTTGTTTGTGGGTCCATCCAATAAATAGCGAAAGGTTATTAAAATGCCAATTTGTGACACTATATGAACAATTAAAGACAATATCCTGGGAAATTCTTTTTCTCCTCTTCCTCTGGGAATTGCCTAATCAGAGGGCTGATTATGTAACTTTGTTGCAATCAACTCTGACAGAAATCGCAGTTACATTGCTGCTTTAGTTAAGAACCAATGTGACAACTATCTTGCTTAAAGCAGCAATGTAAAGTCGCATTACTAATATCCCAGCAAAAATGTAAACAAAGAAATGTCACTGTCAAATTGACAAACTGACCCTCTAGGGACATTTTCAGATATTGAAAACCTTTTTATAACTTATTAATTTCTTTTGAGTCATAATAAATATTATGATGTCATCCAGGGTAATTTTAAAGTAGGATGGTAATTTATCTTTATAGCTTATCATTATTTTTGATGTTAAAAGTTCTTGAAACGAACTGATAAGAAAACTTATTAGATATTGACTTGAAAATACATAGCATTTTTGTCTGTTCCCTCCAATACCAAAAGATAAATGTTACTACTACAGTTACATATACCGGCATATAAATTGGCAAGAGAAAGTTGAGACAGAAGATGCGCGGAGTTTAGTGTTTGTGGCTACTGCGCATCTTTTGTCTCAACTTTCTCTTGCCAATTTATATGCCGGTATCTGTACTACTCGTTATACTAATTTTTATGAAATTTTATAAAATTAACCAAAGGTTGATGTGTACGGCGGCCAGCTCCCCCGGACCGCCTAACTCTCTCGCTTTGACTCTGGCTTTGGTTTATGACGTCAGTGCACTGTCCTGTCCGTCCTTGTCATCGTGTTATGATATGACAAGGATGGATATAGTCTAGCTATCGCTCTGGCTAAAGCTTTGAGTTAGGCGGTAGGGCCCCAGATTATGTAACTTTGTTGCAATCAACTCTGACAGCATTACAATTGAAAGCAATTCTCGATTGAAATCGATTGAAAGCGCAGTTACATTGCTGCTTTAGTTAAGAACCAATGTGACGACTATTTTACTTAAAGCAGCAATGTAACTGCGCTTTCAATCGATTTCAATCGAGTATTGTTAGCAACAGACTTACGTAATCAACGGGCGGTTTGCAGTTGATGTGTGCACAGCATCATGAAAATGTTTTATTATAAAATTTTAGATTATATTACTGTTCTGCCGCCAAACTCATGATTCAGAATATTTAACTTATCTATTTTTATTAGGTTTGTGATGAAAAAACATGTAAGTAAGTGTGTTTATTTCATGACTTAACAATAGTAATGCGCCTAGTGACTTAATCTCTTATATAAAAGTGAAGGGGTGACTGACATATCAACGCACAGCCCAAACTGCTGGGTCTAGAGACTTGAAATTTTGTACAAAGATACTTTATACAGTGTAGGCATCCACTAAGAAATGATTTTTGGAAATTTCACCCCTAAAGGGGTGAAATGGGGGTTCAAAGTTTGTATGGAAATAAATTATTAAATAGACATTTCGACTTGAAACTTCGTAGGAGTACTTCTAAAGACAAATAAGTAAACACGTGTTTCGTGGTTTTCCGAAAATCAACCCTTTAGGAAGTAAATAGGAAAAAAAAGCCCAAAATGACTGACAAATCAACGCACAGCCCAAACCACTGGACCTAGAGACTTGACATTTTGCACACAGATACTTATATAGTGTAGGTATTCACTAATTAAGGATTTTTGAAAATTCCATCCCTAGGGGATGAAAAAAGGGATGAAAGTTTGTATGAAAGTCCCTCAGTTTTAAAGCTAGAATCTCAAAATTATGTATTTAGGCTGACGATTGAAAATTAATAAATACGTGTCTCAGCGTTTTTCAAAATTCTACCCCCGAAGGAATGAAAAGGAGGATGAAGTTGTGTATAGAAGAAAATTCTTCATTTTCGAAGTAAAAGTCTCTAAATTTATAATTTAGGATTATGGATGGAAATCTAACGCAACGTATATTGTTTTTGTTAGTATTGCAACCCCTATGGGGATGAAATGGGGGTGAAAAGGGTTAAAAAACCTAAAAATAGACATGGATGTCGTTATCGAGGTTTTGTGGGATGACGATTGCAAAAATGACATTTAATTTAAAGTCCAACACGGTGGACATGATTTAACCCCTAAAGGGGTGAAAATGGGGTCTAAATTTTGAATGGAAAAAAATTAAAAACAGACATTACAACTTTAAACTTCGTAAGAGCACATCTAAAAATAAATAGGCAAATATGTATTATGTTATTTTGAAAATCAACCCCTTAGAGGGTAAATGGGGTGTGTAAACATAAAAACCGATATAGATGTCGTTATTGGGGTTTTCTGTGATGACGATTGCAAAAATGACATTTATTTTGAAGTCCAACACGGTGGACATGATTTAACCCCTAAAGGGGTGAAAATGGGGTTAAAATTTTGTATGGAAAAATAATATAAAATAGACATTACAACTTTAAACTTCGTAGGAGCACGTCTGAAAATAAATAGGCAAATATATATTTTGTTATTTTGAAAATCAACCCCTAAGGGGGTAAATGGGGTAAGTAAACATAAAAATCGATATAGATGTAGTTATTGGGGTTTTCTGGGATAACGATTGCAAAAAATACATTTATTTTATGGATGGTGGACATGATTTAACCCCTAAAGTGGTGAAAATGGGGTTCAAATTTTGTATGGAAAAATAATATAAAATAGACATTAGGTACAACTTTAAACTTCGTAGGAGCACGTCTAAAAATAAATAGGCAAACATATATTTTGTGATTTTGAAAATCAACTCCTTAGGGGGTAAATGGGGTGAGTAAACATAAAAATCGATATGGATGTCGTTCTTGAGGTTTTATGGGATGGTGATTGCGAAAATGAGATTTATTTTGAAGTCCAACGCGGTGGACATGAAACATCATGAACCTGGACCTGGACATGCACATCCAGGGGACGGGAACGGGAACAAGGACGGGGACGGGAACGGGGACAGGAACGGGGGCGGGAACGGAACGCAAACGGGACGCGAACGGGACGGGAAATAGACGGGAACGGGACGGGAACGGAACGGGAACTAGACGGGAACGTAAAGGGAACGGAACGGAATGGGAACGGGACGAGAACGGGACGGGAAAGGGACGGGAACTAGAAGGGAGCAGGACGGGAACTAGACGGGAACGGAACGGAAATGGCACGAAAATGGAAAGGGAACGGAACGGGAATGGAACGGGAACGGAACAGGAAGCCTCATACGAGGCCCGCCACACGCGGCAAAGGTCTTGCCTCGCGACGCAGCGCGCTTGATGGGGACCCGCCTAATCGCGTAAAAATGGCTGGACGGATCCTGGTTGGTTCAGGTTCCCTGAGGATTTTCACTAATATCCACGCGGACGAAGTCGCGGGCAGAAGCTAGTTAGGTATAAATGATATTATTAAATAAATTCTTACTAACATAGATTAAGTTTCACTAACATAAAATGAGTCCTTGTTACTTAAATAAACTAAATTTTATTATTATTATTATAATGCGACTTTAACTGCGCTTTCAATCGATTTCAATCGAGAATTGTTAGCAAGAGAGTTACGTAGACTTAGGGCTGGCCACACTTGACGTATTTCGGGAGAATCTGTCGTTGAAAAAATCGCTCGTCTGACTGAACACCTAGTACGTTTCATTAAAATCCCGGTAAAAATAACTTCCGTGTGGAGGGCAAAACACGCTAATACCGGGTCCATAGTGATTATAATCTCCAGAATCTCTTTTCACACAGTGTGCGACATGAATTCCGCTGAAATAGCCGCAATAGGAATATGACTTGTAAGACGTATAAGCGAAAAAAAATGTTGTGAATGAACCACTTTTGGTGAACCATCTTATTTCTGCTCAAAGACACTAAATGTAAAATGAATGTAAAGTAAGCTGAGCATTTCTCATTTCACACAAAATTTCGCGGCAACGGGTTGTGCGTGATAATTTTGATTAAAGAATTAAGAGTTAATTAAAGAGCGAGAAAATGCTTGCGTGCATTGCTTGTATGCATGTTGCATGATGCAGATTGAAACTTTTCTCAATAAACACAAAACCGTGGCTGACGATGACGACATGCCATTCATTGCAGTGAATGGCGCTATTTTATCGTTCATTTCCGATGCCGATGACTGATGAAAGACGAACGAAAAGCGAACGGCCGTTTAGTGACTTTCATCAAAAAGGCACATCAGTGGTGAGAGATATATGAGTATATCATAATTAGACACTTTATTAATGCGATGAAAGCGAACGGCTGAAAAATGAACCATCTATTGCCGAAATTAAATGGTTCATTTTTACGTTCATTTTCGATGCTTCATCAGTGAAGCATCGAAAATAAGGTCTCTAATTATGTAGTTTCATCTTTCATCAGAGATGTGCCTTTTTGATGAAAGTCACTAGACGGCCGTTCGCTTTCATCGGGCATCGGTCTTTCATCAGTCATTGCATCGGAAATGAACAATAAATGAAGCGTGTAAACAATGCCATTCAATGCAGTGAACGGCATGTCGTCAGTAACTTATTTGTGTTTATTTTAATATGCCTTTATTTTTCGTTTTTTAGACTTTTTTCAACCAGCATCATGCAACATGCATACAAGCAGTGTAGTGCATACTGCACGCAAACATTTTCTCTCTTTTTAATTAACTCTTAATTCTTTAATCAAAATTATCACGCACAACCCGTTGCCGCGAAATTTTGTGAGAAATGAGAAATACTACATTCATTTTACATTTAGTGTCTAAATACAAAAAGTCGTTCACTGTTCACTGCCTTTCATCGAAAATGAAGCACTTTTGATGAACCATCTAATTTCTGCTTAACTTTTTCCGTGGAACGTCGTCATCGCGTCCCCGTATAAGGTATATTTTCTCTTGGAACGTCACCTGACTTCTCAACTGTGTGTTCACCGTGTGTTCACACCTCATTGACATGAAAAAAAATTTTTCTAATGTTTGCCCTACACAATCAACAAAAAAATCTAAACGTTGAACAAAAAAAAGTATGAGGATTTGAAACAATATTTTGTTGATTGTGTAGGGCAAAACACGCGCTATGGACCCGTAGGCTGATTATCTAAAAAGAAACTTTAGCGACCGGCCGGCTGCTTATCTAATTAAAAACCACCTAGCGACTGGTTGCAGTTCACAGATGATCGTGATCCATTGCTACTTCTTTTTGGGTTAAAAAAAACATACCAAAGAAAAGTGGCAATGTATGTCAAATGCAACCGGTCGCTAAATAGTTTCTTTTTAGATAATCAGGGTATATAATCAGGTTTTCAACTTTTGTATGTTTTTTTAACCCAAAAAGAAGTACCTAGCAATGGATCACGATTCACGATCATCTGTGAACTGCAACCAGTCGCTAGGTGGTTTAAGTGGTTTTTAATTAGATAATCAGCCCGCGGTTTCATGTGACATACAGTGCTACTTTTCTTTGGTATGTTTTTTTTTAATCCAAAAAGAAGTAGCAATGGATCACGATCATCTGTGAACTGCAACCAGTCGCTAGGTGGTTTTTAATTAGATAATTAATCAGCCTACCGGAATGTTTTCTAAAAAACTTGCACCCGGGGGAATATTACTTTTTTTATCACGCCGATGATTTGGAACGGAACGGGATTTCCTGAAAAGGAAACGGAAGTGACTTTTGATTTACGTTACGACATTTGCTTCCTTTGAACGGCATGAAACTTTTAAAATTTAAACTTTTTACAAAAACTTTTTAATACTAAAGTTATGGTCTTAATTTGTGTATATTTTTAGACTTTTTCATTTGGAAGAAAATAAATTATAAATATTTCGCCTGTGTGTTGTATTTTTCTCTCGTCGCTCGCTTGTCGTTTTTTGACTTTTCCAGTTTCCTGCTACAGCTTGCTTGCTTTGCTTGCTTCATGCTCCACGATTTTCCCCTAGGCCGTATAAATCAAGAAAAAGTTTTATTTGTGATATTGTGAAAATTTACAAAAGATTATGTAATCAAAATGAAAAAGTTCTTGTACGAATATAAAGCTTTTCGGAGTAAATTCGAAACCGAAACGTCAAAAGGGTAAACAAACAATCGTAATCTATTGTTTATTAATTATAATTTGTATACAATTATGTGACTACCTCCAAAATGTTGAGAAATTAATACAAAACTCGGCGAGCATATTGTGCGTTTGCTGTTTGTGCCGCTTCAGAGTAGAATCGAAGCCCGACCCGGCAGCGCGGACGAAGTGGAGCAACGGAGCGCAACGAAAAGTAATTTGTACAAAAAACTTAAATTCAGCTCATTGCGAATGGCGTGCCGTTCGTGATGTTTTGTCCAGTGTTGCCAGACCCGATCAACACATTTGCCCACACAGGTTGTTAAAACTGCCCTTTCCGACACAAAATCGCCCATAATCGTTAAAACAACGACTTGTAGGGGAAACTATCGTATAATGACACGCTTTGTACCCATACCCAGGGATGTATTTTAAGATTCGGCGCCCTGGACCAATAAGGTATGCTGCCCCAAATGCGGGAGGAAGAGGATGCTAAAAAAAATGCCGCGCAGCGCAATTTTTAATCATTTTCATTAAAAACCCTGTAATTTTGTCAATCTCCAGTAAAAAAATTGGCCGCGCAGCGCGATTTTTTGTCAGTTCAATCCACTAATCTTGTAATTTTGCCTGACTAATAAGTAAATATTGTGAAATCGGCCGCGCAGCGCGATTTTTGTCAGTTCTATCTACTAATCTTGTAATTTTGCCTGACTATAGTAATAAAAATATCGGCCGCGTAGCACGGTTTTTTGTGAGTTCCATGCACTAATCTTATAATTTGTCTGACTATGAGTACCTACTTATTAAAATAATCGGCCGCGCAGCGTGATTTTTGTCAGTTCCATCCACTAATCTTGTAATTTTGCCTGACTATAAGTTACAAAAAAAAAAGGCCGCGCAGCTAGATTTTTAGTCAGTTTTATCTACTAATCACGTAACATCATGAACGGAAAATGAACATTCTGTACTGCAGTTCGTCAAGAAATGATTGGTATAACTAATTATGAAATGCACCCTAAAGCTAAGCCCTAGGGACGGCTGACGCTATTTATTGTAAAAAACAGGAACCTTGCTCACGAATAAAAATACTACTAATCCTGTAATCTTGGCTGTCTATTAAAAAAAAACGGCCGCGCAGCGCGATTTTTTGTCAGTTTCATCCACTAATCTTATAGTCTTGCTTCTCTATTGTAAAAACGTAAAAAAAACGGCCGCGCAGCGCCATTTACAGTTAGTTTCATCTACTATGTAAAAAAATCGTTGTAATTTAAATTAAAAGTAATTTAAATTGTTGTAAAAAAATTGTAATCCTTCTCACGAATAATTTCAAAAGGCGTCCCGAAGCTTGCGAGGGGCGGTTCGCGACGCCCCTCGCAGCCTGGCGCCCTGGGTCATGGCCCTCTTGGACCCTAGGGTAAATACGCCCCTGTTTGTACCTAGAACAATCTTAATCTATCGAAAGCTTCCGCCTAATGACTAAAGAGTCATTTAAACGTCTGGGCAACTATGGTCGATCGAAAAAATTTGGCAAAAAATGTAGCCCAGTCGATCTACATCGGTAAAACTATTTTTATCTGCGAAATCTTAAACGCAGGTGCTGGGCTTCGTTCCTAGATGGTTCTATAGGAAGAAACGTCTATGGATAGCCAACCTAAACTGTGATTTTGTGTTTTTGTACTTTGTGCCAGGTGTTTCTATGTGATTTCTGGTTAGTGAGTTTCGTGATTTCCAGAATTGCCCATATTTTACCGGTTCCAAGACCTTTCCGCTCTTTTTGCCCTTTTTTCAAAAAAATCCTAAAATTGCCCATGGCGTGGGCAATTGCCCACGGTCTGGCAACACTGGTTTTGTCTGACCGCACAATATATCGGTGGTCATTGTTGCTAGTCGTTTTTTGTAACGTTCGGACTAGCGCCGGTAATGTCCGGTCCGCGATTCCGCGTGCTCTTACCCGCTCTCAGGTTTAATTTGTTTTCGAGTTGTAGCTCATATTTGTTATTTGCAGACAGTTTATTTAGGTAGTGTAAAAATTGAGGAAAGAGTGGATTCATTGCAGGATATGGGCGTTTTCAAGTGGTTGCGCCGGTAAGTACAACTATCTTTCTTTTGGGTTGGTTTGGTGCAGTTAACTATTTGTTATGTGTACTAACATGTACCTACTAAAAATGTTTTTTAATAACTTGCTGTTTAAAACACTAACAAAGTATAGTTGGTGATGGTGACATCATTTTTAAAAGCTTTTGTAGTCCTGAGGGTCATTAAACTTTTTGCTATTATTGAAGAAGATTTTGTGCATGTCAAATTACACTTTGATAAGTAACTGCTAAACCCCCTAGCTTAGCAGTTCAATACAATTTTTCACACTATTTCATTAAATATTTGTCCTTCAATTTGAAGGTAAGTATTTAAAGTTTTTTTGTTATTTATGCACTGTTTTAAATAATGCAAAAAGTACACAATGCGGGACTTCAATATTATTTATTGTATTTTAACAAGGTGTAAACATTTTCTTAATTTGTAAATTTGGTAAAATATTTAATGGTACCTACCTACCTAGCTCAAAGTTTTATTTGCTTATTGTGTAATTAACTTTTACTTAGGTTTTTATTATAAAAAGTTGCAAATATTCAAACTTTGAGCTAGTGTAATAGGTATCACGATTATTGAGTACAAAATACAAATACAAAATTCTTTGTTCAGTTACTGGAGATTACATAAACCATTGAACATTTCAATGACATAAACGTGAATTAATATAGGGATCACCATTTAAGGGCTAAGCACCTGTGTTAGGAAATCCTGCTCTTCCATAACTAATATGGTACACAATTAGTTCTTCAAAGCTCCAGGGTACTATACAAAAAATACCCAAAATGACAAGGAGAAAGAAATATTACAAATTGAAACATGACTACACTCCCAACTAATATTATAAATAATTAATTCATAGCTATAATGGCCGGTATACATTTTGATAAGTGATAAGTGCGAGTGGCTCGTTTAGTGTTTAGCAAAAAAACAATTACTCAACACTATTCAGAGACTGTCCGAATGTGTTTTTTGCTAAACACTAAACGAGCCACTCACACTAATCACTAATCAAAATATATACTGGCCATAATTTGCAGGAAATATTATCCTGAATAGGCCTTGACCTTTGATTGACATTTTACACAAAACTTTTTCCAACACACACTTTATCTAGGATACCTACTAAATTTGGATGGACGACTGTTTAAAACATGTCATTATACAAAATAAAAAGTTCGGTTTCCAATGGAACATGTAACAGTTTCTAACAATAGGCATGTCTGGTTTATTGTCCAAGCATGATGTAAGTCTCCACCTTGTATGCCGAATCATTGGTCGTTCAATCCCTTTCATCCGCTCAATGTGTGAGGTCACCATATTGTCGATGTTGCTCATAGAATCCCATTGTTGCATTTGATGCACTTTAATTAGTAGGTACTTTGTAACAAATTCCTCTTTTTGAGTTGCCAAATGTTTGCTTGTTGGGTATCCTATAGGAATCTAATTGGATCTGGGATGAATAGTATTTGTGCAGTTGTGCTACATTATTATGACTAATTGATTATTGAATTATATTATATAGTCTGTTTATTCTTACTTGTCTGATTTGGTAATTAATCCTCACCCAACTCTTTATTGAAGATAATGAAAAAAAAATTACTAATTACTTAGTAATTTCTTTCATAATCTATCTATTGTTGTGTTGTAAATCAAATTGTCACTAATACTTATTAGTGACAATTTGATTTATTTGTAAATTATCTTTAATAATTATTAGTGATAATTTGATTTTCAACACAACATATTTTTAAATTACAATTTTAAATTTAAAAGAAGTTGACAATTGTTAGAAGCTGCTTACTAAATAGGACAACTAATAGTATAAATAGACTGTAGATAAGTGGGCTGTAGATAGTGTATCATCACAGAACATGTATCGTACCTATTTATACTGATATTTTTTTTTTGTAAATCCATACAAAAATTAAGTGTCGTATATTCTGTTTATCCTTTCTTGTCCTATAAGATAAAAAATTGTTGGCAGTTTTAAACTTAAATCACTGTTTCAAATTAACTGATTGAATCTAATTTTCATAAATAACTAATCATAATATTACATACCTATTCAATGTGTGTAAGTAAACCATTTGTTGTATTATTGTATTATTTTTCATAAAATTGTTTACCAAATGGGACAAAAGGATAGACAGGACTATACAACTAAAGTGTTAAGCAACTTTTGTTGCTGATCAAGGGTGTAGCCAGGATTGTTTATAAGGGGGGGCAGACAAAGAAAATCCTAGATTTATAGAGATCACACCCGTATTGTTGGATTTCACAAGCCAGCCTTCAAGCCTGTAGTTTCTTGGTCTTATAAGAAGCGTCGCAAGCTATGACAGTTAGTTTACCAGCTAACGACCGTTCCTCTAAGGGGGGCAGCTGCCCCTCCTTGCCCGTACCTTGCTACGCCCATGTTGCTGACTATACCATTTACAAGCAGGCATAAAAGTTGAGGGTAGTTCCCTACATCTCTGGGTAGTGCAAATGTTGTATATTATAATAGAAAATAATATTTTATTGCTTCATAATCATAACGTCACATTGTTTTGAGATCAAATCGGCGATGTCACAGAACTCTAAGTAATAAAGATAAGATTTTACAAAATGGCTAGTTGAACCTAACAGTACCGATTTGATGACGCGATTAGTGTTAAACTGATCGGTCGGCTACCTTACTATCGCAAGCCGAAACTTCATACTTACAATGATTTAGAATTGGTTTATTTTGTCTGTCTGCAAAACTTCCTCATAAGTACTTTTAAGCTCAGAATAGCCTTCAGACCGGTAGTAGCACCGGGCTGAAAAGATTTCAATAAAAGTAGAGCAGGGTAGGTACCTACGTACCTACATTACAGTGGCGGGCACATGATTAAAGACACCATTCCATTTCCATACAAACGAGGTAACTTTGAAGCCTTTGTTTTCCGCCAAGGATTGACCTAACTGTGATCTGATGATGGCCATCCAGGGAGTGAATGGAGGAGGTTCAGATCGCTATACACACTCAACTGATCTGATCAGCATTCTAAGAGATATATGGATATATTTAATAAAACCCCGAAATTAGCATAAAAATGTATGGATAACTAACTATGGGTCTCATAAGGAGGCTCAAGGTCGCTCAGCGTGCAATGGAGAGAGCCATGCTCGGCGTTTCCCTACGTGATCAAATCAGAAACGAGGAGATCCGCAGGAGAACTAAAGTAACCGACATCGCTCGAAGGATTGCTCAGCTGAAGTGGCAATGGGCGGGACACATAGCGAGAAGAACCGATGGCCGTTGGGGCAGAAAGGTTCTGGAATGGCGACCGCGCACCGGACGACGCTCCGTGGGTAGGCCCCCGACAAGGTGGACCGACGATCTGGTGGAGGTCGCGGAAAGCCAGTGGATGCAGGCAGCGCAGGACCGATCGTCGTGGAGATCCTTAGGGGAGGCCTATACCCAGCAGTGGGTGTCGTGTGGCTGATGATGATGTATGGAATTCCTGAAACTGAATAGCTCTTAGAATGCTGATCATAGGCCGTATTACAAGCTCTTAAATCCTGCCAGGTTTATAAATTGCTGTAGTGACATCTGTTTCTCGTCGTATAGCAAATAAAAGAGATTGATAGCCAGTCAGAAAACTGCCTGGAAATAAGAGGTCATAATACGGCCCCTGATCAGTTGGGTGTGTATAGTGATCTGAATCTCCTCCGTTCAGTCCCTGGATGGCCGTAATCCGATCACAGCTAGGTCAATCCTTGGCGGAGATCAAGGCTTCAAAGTTACCTCGTTTGTATGAAAATCGACTGGTGTCTTTAATTATGTGACCACCACTGAACTTCAAATTTCCCACGCGATGCGATCCACTGAGTTGCGCCGAAATACGAAAAAACCCAACGCCAACATCGATGAAATAATCTGACATTGAGGTCGTGATTGATGCTTCCATTAATTACTCGATTCAATCCGATACCTTTCATTGCGTTTTCTAAAACAGTATTATTGAAATTTCACTTTCACCAAACTATTTGTTGACCGCCGTCGTATTATTTTCTTATTGCCTTGCAAATAACCAAAATTGATGGCTGACTTTTTTATGTAAGCATTGTAGTTGCATTATGTTAAGATCGCGTCAGTCATTCAAAATCTGTTGATATTCGAGATGCTTTCTATTTTAATTGAGGTGTTACATAAACTATTGTTTAAATCCTATCAGAGCCTTCACATTGTTTTGATGCACGTAATTTTATCTCCGATCTCCGTTATTATTTCAATATCCCTATCGATCTAATTACACGAAGAATGAGACAGATAATTGAGTTTCTTAAAATAATAAATTGCGGTGCACTGTTGTAGCGTAGTCCAATACAAAGTAGCAGTCAAAAAGTAGTTTTTAATAGGTAGTAGCAGAGTTTAATAGGTACTAAACTCGAGAAGAGAAAATTAGAAATATTTGAGATGATTAAAAAGCTTTTAACGTGCGAGTGCCGTTAAATAGCTAAGTAGACTAAACTAGTGTTGTTGAAAGAAATAAACGCGGAACTGCAAAAATTAACAAATGGGTTTTGGGTAAATTAGCAGTAGTAATTGTTGGAGAACTAATTTTCAATTTCATTGCAATACTCCTAGGTACTAAAGAGATATTGTGGATTTGACAAATCGTTTTTGAAAAGCAGCCAAACTTCAGACAAGTCTTATCTTTGTAAGGCAAGCTTCATTGAACTAAATGTAATCGGTAAAAGTGTATCAATATCGGACACCGGCATTGTCGCTGATTTTAATCGCCTTTTACTTTGGGATTTATTCTTAGTTGTGGTATATTGTTTGCGGAAATGCTTCTGGTCTAAGTCACGTATTTTGAAATAAGACAACATTCTCATCTCGATCCCTAGATAAAATAGAAAAGGGGAGTTTCTTTTTTATTGACCTGATTGAGAATCAAATCGTGTCCTACATCTTGGCATGGACCACTTTGAAAACCGCAATTCTGACTATATGGAAAATTTCTCCCCAATTAGTCCTAACTAGTCCTACTTTTTCGGAATTAGTCCCAAAAAGGACTGAAAGATATAAGCGATTTAAATGGTCCATGCCAAAGCAAACCTTCATTTTGGCAGGGACAGGCTATATCTAGTGAACCACAATACCTAGCCAGGATCTGATTATTCGAAAAAAAAGTCCCTTTTTTATGGATCTCGCAACGCCTAGAATCAAAACAAAATGAAGCGCCGTTCAAAAAATATAAAGGAATGATTTGGTCCATGCCAAAATCAACCTACATCTTGGCGAGGACTTTTGAACCAGGTCACCCAGAGAAAATCTGCTTATTGGAAACGATTCATGTAAATTAGTCCCAATTAGTCCCAAAGCCACAAAATTAGTCCCCCTTTGGTTTAGGAGAAATTCCGTTTTTTTGTATAAGTACAGTCACGTACAAAAGCGTACAGTAAAAATTAATTAAGTACCTACATAAAACAATTCCGTTCCGTAATGCGCAGTGTTCAGATTGTAAAACATTAAGCATCCGATCTTGCGGCTCTTTGTGAAAGCTGCAGCCTTTTAAACGAACTTTATCAGACCATCAAACTGGGCAAAAGTACAATGCGTAAGTACTCCATCGTAATGTATGAAACAGCTGATTTTTTTCGTGATTTTGAGGTTGGACCCATAATGAAAGTTGTTCAGTTTGATGGTCCGATCAACCCCACGAGAAGTTTTAAATGAATTACAAATAACCCTGTATAGGTACAAAGTTTCAAGTGAACCCATTGAAGGAAGAAAATCACTCCACTCCAAATATGAATAATTTCGAAAGAAAGCAATATAATTTTAAAATTCAATACCATTTTTAACCGACTTCCAAAAAGGAGGAGGTTCTCTGTTCGGCTGTATGTATGTTTTTTTTTTTTTTTTTTATGTATGTCCACCGATTACTCGAAGACGGCTGAACCGATTGAAATAATTCAAACGTTATTAGATTAGGTTTGTTCCCAAGTTGGTCCCATTTTTTGAAATTTTGAAATCGGTTCAGTATTTTTCAGGAAAACTTGAAAATACTGTCGTTTTCGTTACCATTTTATGAATTTATACGGATGATCGACCATATCTTCTTTGTTTATGTACCGATTTAGATGATTCTTTTTTTGTTTGAAAGAGGACACTTTAGTGATGATATCATTTTGATTTCATTGTTATTGGACCTTGGATTTTAAAGATACACAAGGGAACTCTTCAAAATCAAATAGAAACTGTGTAGTGATTGAAATATTGCTAGGATTATGACAATCTTAAACAAATTAGGTATCTAACTATGGTCAAGGACGTTTTGGACTAGACTTGAACTGTGAAGGAACAACGGAACTCCTTAACAACAAACAGCACGAACAGTGGAAATTGAGTTTTTAGTGGTATTACACCGCGCAAAAGTGTGAAATATAAAAAAAATACATAACATCATCGCTTACATTTACATAATATACATACTTTGGGTAAAAGGTAAAACTACCTAATACAGAAGGTACTTACACTGAAAAGAAAAAAATAAAAAATTGTTTAAAAACAAAAAAACCGACTTCAAAAAACCTGAAAATAAAAACAAAATTAGCTTCAAAATTAAATACCCCTAAAAAGCAAGAAATAATTTTCAAATAATTAGATACGCATATCATTGTAATTAAACACGTATAATGAAGTCGGGTGGGGCTGGAGAACAACTTCTTTTTTTATTCTAGAAGCCCCACCCGACTTCATTATACGTGTTTAATTACAATGATATGCGTATCTAATTATTTGAAAATTATTTCTTGCTTTTTAGGGGTATTTAATTTTGAAGCTAATTTTGTTTTATACTTCTTTTGAAATTATTTTGTCCGTGACTGTACATTATTTTGATATAGTCCAGGAGCCCCAGGATCAAAATATCTCTAAGAAAACATTTTTATTTTATGACTTAAAAATTTTGATTTGGGTTTCGAAAATGCATAAATGTTACGTATTACTTTACGATATACTTTTCTGTTACTAATTACACTTCGTTATTCTAACACAAATACGCAAAAAAAAACAAGTTACAAAAGATCGTCACTGAATAGGAAGTCAGCTCCTGTACTATAAAAACCAAATTTTAATTCCGATTATCTCCTAAACCAAAGGGGGACTAATTTTGTGGCTTTGGGACTAATTGGGACTAATTTACACGAATCGTTTCCAATAAGCAGATTTTCTCTGGGTGACCTGGTTCAAAAGTCCTCGCCAAGATGTAGGTTGATTTTGGCATGGACCAAATCATTCCTTTATATTTTTTGAACGGCGCTTCATTTCGTTTTGATTCTAGGCGTTGCGAGATCCATAAAAAAGGGACTTTTTTTTTGAATAATCAGATCCTGGCTAGGTATTGTGGTTCACTAGATATAGCCTGTCCCTGCCAAAATGAAGGTTTGCTTTGGCATGGACCATTTAAATCGCTTATATCTTTCAGTCCTTTTTGGGACTAATTCCGAAAAAGTAGGACTAGTTAGGACTAATTGGGGAGAAATTTTCCATGTAGTCAGAATTGCGGTTTTCAAAGTGGTCCATGCCAAGATGTAGGACACAATCAAATCTGGAACCATCATATGTATCGAGTACCTATTCTGTGCCTAGTGATGACGATCGATTGATACTGACTTGAAGCTAGGTAGGTAGGTACTCCGTGCTGTTCTTAATTTTAATTACCATCAAAAATTAATATTTACGGTTCTATTTTGAATTTCATGCTTCATTTTAATACAGACAGTATTCCTAGGATAGAAAAACTTCTTCTATTCCAAAAATATTACGTGCACAATTTCAATCACGTTTTATTTGATCTGTGACATTTCCACGTGTAAATCATCAGTCACAGACAGATTTGAGGTCATACCTACCTACCTTTTTTAGGGTTCCGTAGCCTAAATGGCAAAAAACGGAACCCTTATAGATTTGTCATGTCTGTCTGTCTGTCTGTCCGTCCGTATGTCACAGCCACTTTATTCCGAAAGTATTAGGATTACACAGTTGAAACTTGGTAGGCAGATGTATTCTGTTAACCGCTTAATGAATTTAACACAAAAATAAAAAAATAAAAGATTAAGGGGGTCCCCCATACATGGAACTGAAACTGAAAAATTTTTTTTGTTCAAACTAATACGTGCGGGGTATCTATAGATAGGTCTTTAAATATGACATTGAGGTTCCTACGACGAATTTTATTCAAAGTCAACCGTTTGAAAGATAAATACTGCCAAAGTGGTAAAATGTGTGTGTGTCCCCCCCCCCCCCTCTAACTTTTGAAATAAAAGAGTGAAAAATCTAAAAAAAATATATGCTGTAGATCTTAATAAACACCGAATGGTTTGAACGAGATATACCTAATAATTAGTTTTTGAGATATAGCACATTTTACAAAACCGCAAATATAACTTTGTCATTCATACCAACACTGAAAACAAAGTTATTTTTGCAGACGAAAAATAATAGTGGTATTCAATATCGTATGGTATAAGGTAACTACGGAACCCTACGACGCGTGGCCCGACACGCACTTGCCCGGTTTTTGTTCATAAAGTAAAGGCGAATCACAGCAATTATTAGCTGGCGTCCAAAATAAGAGATACGATACGAAGTGAGTCAATTATTATAGTAGTTTTTTCCTATTTTAGGGAACGTGTAACAGTGACCACTCGTCGTGTTAGTCCCGAGCCCACCACGCCAGAAGAACAATGCTCGCAGAGCGCAACTCAAATAAGCCACAACCAGGTCGGTACTATACGAACTGAAGAGTACAAGAGGGACTTAGCGGAATTCCAGGCGAGAAGATCGTTGGGCAATAAAGATTTACAATTAACACCAGTCAAGAAAAAATGTGGCCGACATTCACTACCCATCTCTTGCACTGACTGCACAGATCCCAATAACACCTTCAACTATGAAAAAAAATCGGCCGCCAAATACAAAAAGAAATCACAAAGGCGCGCTAGAACTGCCATGTCTGATGAAAAAATGTGTAGTGGCGTCCCTAACATACAGTTCCTATTCCAAAATCAGGTTTTCATGCCTGGGAATGTACTGGCGACTTCTACATACTCTGAACCTCAGAAATATAAACGACAAAGCCGACACAGATATTATAACAGGCCACCGGACTCGGAATTTCTAGTCCAAAGGCACATAGATTTCAAAGAGGACGATCATACAGGTTCTCCTGAATTTTTCAAAAACAATTCATTGCCGTTCGACGTCAATCATTTCTTAGAAGGGCAAAGAAGTGAAGAGGAGGTGGACGGTGCTGCAAATGGGGATAGCGTGAAGGTATCATCTAGTCACAACGCTTCCAATGGATCAAGTAAAAACGACAATGGTGAAGATAAACTATGGGAGGTGATGAGCGAATTAAAAAACTTCGATCGTTGGGCCGACGAGCAACTGCTTCAAACGCGGTCACCGACATCGAAGTCCGACGACACCAAAGTTAGTATGTTTTGTATTTAAAAAATAACTTTGAATAGCGTCTTAAACGCTACTTTCATTACATAACCAGTTTGAAAACGAGCTAACTATTTAAGAGGATGACTGACGTTGTCTCCTAAAAGGATCTTCTTTGTCCAGCTTTTGTTACGTAATTTCGAACTTTCCCATGTCCAGCTGCCACGTTACGTCACTATTGATAGTGCACACTTTGGCCGCCGCGACCGTATCAAATCCCTGAAAGCCGAATGTCTTTTACTCGCATCAAATTACGATTATATTTCGACATGGGTCTAACTTGTCATAAAATAGCAGCCTTTATGTTTCTAGGTGTTTATGTTGTTACCGTTGTTACGAAAAATATTTTTTCGACCTTAACATTCTTTGCACGCATTTAAACATTGTAATTGTTTTTACTTTCCAATTATTATTAGACAAGAAATCTACGCAAAACATACTTCTTTCAAGAACTATGAAGATGTTTTATTTTTGATGATAAATTATTAATAATTTTTCAACTAAAAGGAAAAATCTCATCAACATAACAACATTGACTGTGTCCACATTAAAATAAAATTTGATTGACAGGCGTTCGTAACCAATATCTAACAACTTTGAAAAAGAGATTTGCTTTGTTGATTGGTTGCTGTGACTCACAGCAAATGTGAGAATATGAAATTGAACTACTAGGTATCGCCAAATATCTATTTTAATGGTGTTGTATTTTAAAATTGAAATAATTTTAACTGCAATTTCGTTTATGTAGGAATTTCGGGAATAATAGTGGCCTATGTCTATTTCTTTACCGTGCATATGTGGTCCAATCTTAACCTAGGTCCAATCTATCTGTAAACCAAAGTTCTTTCAAAATAGGTTCAGTTACGCGTGAAATCGTAACAATTGCCTACTTAAGCACAGTGTAAACTATTTTTTTGGTTTATTAGTGTGGATAGAAGATACAAATCATTAGTTAACTTTCAGAGTGACCTAAGTGCGCAAGGTTTACCAATAGCGAGTGCAAGCAACATCGACGTGACCTCAGACAGAGGCGCGGTGTGGAACCACGGCAAGTGGGGCGTGGTGCCCGTGCAGATCAAGAGGCTGCCCGGGGTCACCCTCGACCACGTCAGGAAGAAGCGGAATACGGAGATAAATATACTCAGGTCAGTATTATACTGACGTAAGTAAGATTATAGGTAGTAGGTACGAGCAACATGACGTTGCCGTGGACAGAGGCGCGGTGTGGAACCATGGTAAGTGGGGTGGCCGTGGTGCCCATTTAGGTCGCTTTAACCGCCTCTGTGGTCTAGTGGTTTGCACACCCGTGTTGCAGGGTCTCTGGTTCGATTCCCAGGGGGGTACAATTTGTATTCGATTTAGTTGGTAGTAGGGCTTAATTCAAGTCTGCCTGGCTAGCTACAACCATCAAGTGAAGGCGTTGTGCATAAAAATAAAGAAAAAGATCAAACGGCTACCCAGAGTCACCATCCACCACGTCACGTGGCTTAGGAAAAGTGACAATAAATACACGACTTTATCGAGTTGACTCTGATTCATGAAAATAATGGTTTGCACAGAAATCTTTGTACTCGAACATGTGTCGATATGTCGCAGGCGTATTGTATATTTAGCCGTATTACATAGCAACTAGCTGTTTTAGAAAACGGCGCCGTATTGTAATACGGCGAGCCAACGATACGCCAGATTGACAATGTGATACGTTGTTCAATACGGCGAAGCACGTTTAGCCGTTTTGTATCAAAGTTCTATTGTAGAGTGACCACACTAGCAAAATGAAACAGTGCTTAATAAAATAATTTTTTTTAGTAATTGTGAAAAAAAGGTAGGTTTAAGTAAACTACTAAAGCACCTAGTAAGTAATAGGAAACATGTGTTCTTTTTATTAGTTTTAAGGAATGTATAACTACTTCTATCAAATAAGTAGGTACGGTTTGGTTCTTGTTTGTAAAATTTTAATATTAGTTAGACTTAGTAGAAACAATGTTCTACATTTAGCTTATTTTTTAGTTTAAATAATTTTAAATGTTATTAAAAGTTAACTTTTTTTGTATATGTAATGTATCAAAATACTGCCCAAAAAGTAGGGTCTTCCGAAATATGTTTCTTTAATCTTCACTGGCTACACTCATTACGTTGTATTTTTAACAAAAATAATATTGCGTAGAATTCCGCACAACACCAGAAACCATTGCCACCTTACCAGTTTTAATCTCGTTCTTTGATCCACGGCTTTTTCACACTTCCGCATTGAGCTGCGTAGAAACTATTTAACTGCACGTTAAAAAATGTCCTTATAACAATTATCTGTACACATTTGGCACGTTTTCTTCATTTAATTCATCCATATTCTTACTTATTTTCGATGCAATATTCGCACTTGACGCCATTTTTATTGTTATGGTAGGCAGCGCCGCGAGTGTTGATAATTAGTACTAAAAACTGACGGAAAAGCGGCTTATGAACCGCCCAATTACATTACGGCTAGCCGTTTTGAAAATCGCAAAGCGCTCTATTCAATGCGGCGCCCTTTTGATCAGCCGTTTTGAATACGGCGTATCTTTAATCCGCTGCATTACAATACGGCGCCGTTTTCTAAAACAGCTAGTTGCTATGTAATACGGCGAAATATACAATACGCCTGCGACAGATATAACACTGGTGAAATACTTCAGTCCATATCGACATAAATGTTGTTTGTCGTAAGATTAAATAGACCAGGGGTGCCCATACTTTTTCTTAAGGAGATCGACCTAACAACAAATTATGAATAAGAGATCGACATTTTGACAGTTTTTGAAAAAAATATGCATAAGTAAAACTACATGAGTGCAAAGTGTCAAATCTGTAATCCTGGGCGATCGACTTTAAAACCTCTCGCGATCGACCGTTTGGGCACCTCTCAAATAGACGTTTTGAAAGTTTATTTGTGCGTGTCTAAAGTCACTACACAATTCATAAATATCGTAAAAACATTTATATTTATTTTATTCCACAGTAGCGATTGTAGTGTAATAATACTTTGACCCCTGCTGGGCACTTTAACTTGAATAGCGTAAAAACGAAATTTAGACAACTTTTTGCAACAGCTTTGTGTATTGTGAAATGTTTGTATAGTAAGTACATTGTTATGCTTTTAGGCGTCGCCGATATATTTTCAACATTATTTTTATAAAAATTTAATTAGTTTTACGTTTATATGTATATCTCGTTAACAGAAAACTAGAGTCTTTATTTTTGCATTAGATTTATATAAGACGCTGGGTGTTGGATGGAAGTAGGGGTTTGATTCCCAGGGGGGATACAATTTGTACTCGGTTTGGTTGGTGCTAAGGCTTATTTCAAGGTCGCCTGACTAGCTACCACCATCTTACCTAAGTGTGACGCTATACAACAATTTAAAATTGTTTCGTTCCGGCAGTTAGAGGTAAGATAGCCAGTTCCTCAGTGATGAGGATTTCGGATATAGCGCGCTGCCTTACCGTCGACCTAATCGTCACTTAACATCAGGTGAGGTGAAGGCCAACCACTATCCAACTTATCCAGTTGTGCAAAATTTTTTTTCTTTCATTTGTCATTAGACGATTCAAATAAAAGTCTTATTGTAATAACATTAAAGACTCAATTTGTTTACAGAAAATGTCGCCATCCCAACATAATCCTCCTGATGGGAGTCTACCCTGATGTCCACGACGACGTCAACATAGTGTGCGAACGGTGCGTCGACTCCTTGTACGGGATTCTACATGTACAGGTAATTTATACAGGGTGTTAATTAATGAACCAGAAATGAGAAAACCGTTTCTTCGGACCATCAAACTGAACAACGTTTCTATGGGACCCATATCAAAATGTATGAAACAACCGACTTACAGTCTGATTCTTTCTTTCCTTACTTGTCTTATTTAGTAAACAGCTGTCATACTTACGTCTTTTAAATGTAAATAGTTATTTAAAATGTTATCTTATTAAATCAAATTGTCATTAATCTATGTGTGGAAAACCATTTCTTGTATTTTATTTATTGTTTTTTCAATAAAGAGTTGGGCGAAGATTGTTTACCAAATAAGACAAGTAAGGGTAAACAGACAGTTTAATATTTCAAAGTCATTTTTATTTGTATTAAAATACACATCTTTTTTTACTATGCTTCTTTGGATTACAGATAAGGTGAGGTTTTCAAAGAATTTGTGTTTTATATTCAAGCATAAAAAAATATTTATCGTTAGTTCTATACATTTGCTAAGTCTTTTACGCCTGTAGCACACCTCCGCCGCGAAACAATACCAGCGAAACCGCTGTAGTTCTGCCATGACTTGTCTTGTATCGACGATGATCGCATATAAGGGCGTTAGTACACCGACGCTTTCGAATGCGGAATCTTTGCGAAATCATTGCGGTTTCGCAAAGATTCCGCATGCGAATGCGTCGGTGTACTAACGCCCTTATATGCGATCATCGTCAATAGCGGTTTCGCATTATTTTCGTGGCGGAGCGGAGGCGTGCCAACGGTCCGAGCCGATCGGGCGGAATCGCGCGTGAAAGAGACAGCATCGTAGTTAAATCTATGCGTTAAAACAAGTTGTTTCGCCTCTGTTTCGCCTGTTGTACAACTGACAGTTCATGGCCGCACCTACTTGGGTTTCTCTGATATTGTTTCGCTGCGGAGGTGTGCTACAGGCGTTAACTTTTGAAGAGCAACATCGTTTATATTGCGCATAGCTACGGAATGGAGTTCCCTGCTGTGTTTCCGAGCGCAAACAACCTGGGGCCCTACCGGCTAACTTATCCAACTTCGGCGGGTCTGCCGAGCTTCAACTTTGAACAGATAAATCGAAGTAAGGAATTTCGTATTGTACTATTTGCCGTAGTTATTTGTAAGATATCGATGTTCGTGTGACATCATTAATTGGGGTTCGGCATTTTGGCTCGATTTATCTCTTTTTATTTGAAGCCCGGCAGACTTGTCGAAGTACGATGAACTTTCCGAAATTTAAGGCCACAGTGAATAGGCACCTGGGCAAGCTCGCTCCATCGTAGACCCTTTCTTTGCTTTCGGGCTAGACTGGGGTCAAGATCAAACACATTAATTATAAAAAAAAGCGTTGTCATAATCCTATCTTTCCAGGGTCGTATCCTAACCGCGCAGACGTCCGTTCAATACGCCCTCGACATCGCGAACGCCCTCGTATTCCTGCACATGCAGGGCTACATGCACACAGGGTTGACTAGCGAGGGCGTCATGGTGACCAGTCGGGACGCCGCGAAACTCGCTGACTTGTCCACCTGCCGGAAATTACCGACGGCGCCGGCGCAGAAGGAAAAAGGCTATGAAATGTACTCCCCGGAACCGCAGTATGTTAATATCGAAGGTTGGTCGCAAATGTTTTGTTAACTTTCAAGTCTTTTAGGTTTTTCAGTGTATACTTAACCTTTTCAACTGAAATATACAAAATTGTCATAATGTTATTTCAAAAGAATTGTTATTTTATAAATTTATAGGCATTATGTCTGTTAACTACTTAATTCACTCATATAAGTGATTCACCCGTAATTTTTTGTGTTTTTTATATGAAAAACTGCAAAGTGAAAACCCTAGACGCAAATAAACGATTGTTTTCGAAAAACAATCTCATTAATAGGCAAAAGTAAAACACAATTTAGGTCTAGGCAGTACTTTGCATTTTATCATGAGGAGAAACTTTTTTTTTTCAAAAAGTGGCGTAATTTTCCAGGTTTTTATACATGATACCATATTCGGATTTAGGGGTTTTTCGTAACACGTTGTATACCTACATAGTATAATGTTAAGGTTAGTGCAGTTAGGCGAGCTCAGAACGGTATAGCGAATCACCCTTTTCCGATGGTACGCTTCGCCGAAATCACTCTTAGTCGACGGTTGGTTCCACGAATAAATCCATCGCCGATAGAACTATTCGCCGAAAACACCGTTCATCGATGGTCGGTTCAGCTACAACACTTTACCGATCGCTGAAATACTTATGTACTAATGGAGGAGCCGTTGGATTCAGGGGTGAGAACAATTATCTCCTGCGATGTTATGCTGTCCTGGTACTTTTGTTCCATCTGAGACCTCCAACGATGTCGGTGCAATAGTTAAGAAGTAAAGGCGTAATAAATAAACTGACTTTCGCATTTATAATATGTAAGGAAAGGATTTACATATGTCGGCGATCGGTAAAAAGTGTTGTAGCTGAACCAACCATCGATTAACGGTGTTTTCGGCGAATAGTTCTATCGGCGATGGATTTATTCGTGGAACCAACCGTCGACTAAGAGTGATTTCGGCGAACCGTACCATCGGAAAAGGGTGATTTGCTGAGCTCCAGTTAGGCAGAGAATAGTGTTGCTTACTGAATAACTTTCTTCAAAGAACATAGGTCGAAATACGAAAAAAAAATCATACTCCCATGCAAAATCAGCTGACCTACTTTACTTATACTTACTATGAAAGGCGTTAAAAATTTTTTTTCAACCTATGTTCCTTGGAGAAAGTTGTTCAGTTTTTTTTTTTTGTTTATTCATGGAAAACAAACAACATTCATTAATTATAGATAAGATAAAACTAGAATATGATACATGCCTTTATCTGTTTTCACAGATAGAAATTAATACAATCCAGATGAAAAAAGAAAAAAAAAAAAGAAAAACATGCATTATCAAACTAAGAGCAAAATTGCTTTTTAATATTGTACCTACTCATAGACAAAATAAAAATAACACTAAAGAAAAAATAGAGTAATATATGAATATATATATATACAAGGTGTTTAGTAAAAGCCTTATAAAGCCGAATATGGTAGATAGGGACCATCAAACTGAACAACTTTTACTATGGGACCAACTCTGAAATCGCGAAAAAAAAAACAGCTGTTTCATACATTTTGATATTTTCGTTGTTATTTTTTGTATGAAACAGCTGATTTTTTTTTCGCGTTTTCAGAGTTGGTCCCATAGTAAAAGTTGTTCAGTTTGATGGTCCTTATCTGCCATATTCGGCTTTATAAGGCTTTTACCAAACACCTTGTAGAGAGCCATACCAATATCGGTCAAAGAAAAACTACATTATTTAATTGTCAAAGAAATCTACATTAATTTTATTTTTGAAATAATTCGATCCCGCTGTAAATTAGTCAGTATTTTCTGAATGATTTTGATTGAAATCAGTTAATACCCTGTTAAAGTAAGAATTAGATCTATAATTTGGAATACATGTATATTGTATCTACTTGAAATTTAAGGTAATTTCGCCTTGTGTTAATGCGGACGGGCAGTTTTATATTTATCAAAGAAAAAATTAAGCAATAGTATCACCTGTTTAAGTATCATCACATCATTTCCACCTTATATATTTTTATTTAATCAATTTCAAACCCTAACAGATACTCGCCAATCGAACGCTCTGGATACCGAGCCTCTACTCTCGAACCGGTCGTCCGAAGCGTACCTCCAGTCTAACGCAGTCGCCTTAGACTACGAGACGAAGCGCTCTTCACCCCATTACCGCTGGCAGGCGCCCGAGCTGTTCCAACCTGATGATGAAGGGTTCGTGCACGCGTGCCCCAAGTCTGATGTGTACTCCTTGGGACTGATACTCTGGGAGTGCTGCAATGGTATGTAAATTATTCTTTTTTTTATCCACAACGAGATAGTGCTTGGTCTTCACCTCAAAGGCCGAAGCACACACCCGAAATCCTCATCACTGAGGATCTGGCTATCTTACCTCTAACTACCAGAACACTTTATTTTTATTTTTATGGCGTCAGACTTAGGTACTTAGGATGGTGGTAGCTAGCCAAGCAGACTTAGAATAAGCCCTACCACCAACAAAATCGAGTACAAATTGTACCTCCCCTGGGAATCAAACCCGGGACCCCTACGTCGTACACGGGTGGGCGAACCACTAGACCACAGAGGCGGTTAAATTGTGTAACTCAATGTTTATAACGGACTAGCGACCGCCTGCAACTTCGTCTGCGTGGTCAGTTATTTCTCTGTCCCTCAGGACAGTACTTTTTTTGGAATGAAAGGTATTATATGTCCTTATCTGTACCCTTGACAACGTGTATGCTTAATTTCATGATGATTGGTTGGGTAGTTCAGACGTGAAGGCGTAACAAACGGACTTTCGCATTTATGATATACTAGCGGCCGACCGCGACTTCGTCTGCGTGAACAGTTTTTTTGCTATCCCTCGGGAACTATACGTTTTTTCTGGATGAAAGATACCCTATGTCCTTTTCTGCACCCCTGACAACGTGTATGCAAAATTTCATAATGATTGGTTCAGTAGTTACGACGTGAAGGCGTAACAAACAAACAAACGGACTTTCGCATTTATAATATTAGTAAGGACTAGCGGCCGCCCGCGGTTTCACCCGCGTGGTTCCCGTTCCCGTGGGAATATCGGGATAAAAAGTATTCTATGTTTTAATCTGGGCTATTTACTATCTGTGTGCCAAATTTCAACCAAATCCGTTCAGTCGTTTTTGCGTGATTGAGGCACAAACATCCAAACCCACAAACTTTCACATTTATAATATTAGTAGGAAGTAAGGATCGCGATCGTGATTTCAAATTGTACATCCATTACTGGCTTATAAAGTTATTCGTCGTAGTAATTCGTATTGCCGCGGCAATAGATGAGTACAATGTGAAACTGAAAGCAACTGCATTATGCGTGCGATAAATACACCTAGCAGTTACAAAAATAGGAAGCAATTATCATCCAGAGCGTCCCAATCCCAACTTGAGGTCCGAAACAGATTTTATCAAGGATTTACCGTACAAAACACGGCGTGCACGCATGCCCCAAGTCTGAGTAAAGGCAGAGTCGGTAAAGCCAGTAGATGGTTCAGAAAGGTTTGTATAGATGGCGCTACTACTGCTATTCATCTAAAAACATGTTTCACAAAATTCAAGATGATACTCGCAAAGTGGGTTTGTTAAAGGCTTACGCCCATCTACGGCCCAACTTTAAAATACCGTGTACAAACTTTCCATAAAATTTAAAAATCATTATTCAATTTATTATGAATAATGCAATTGGAATTATTGTGTAATAAAGTCGCCATCACCAAAATCCATTTTAATAACAATTCAAAGATTTTTATGCGAGTGACGTTGCTCGAGGTACGAAAAAATCTCGTAAACAATCGATGCGATATAAAAATCGATACCAACAAAATATATTATTAATTACTAACATTATTTGTAACGGCAATTCTTGTTTGACTGAGTATAACTTCAAAAAATATAGTTTTTATTAAAACCAGTGAAATGATAAAATATTTTTTAGATTATAACAGTACTGAACAAGATTAAAATCGATTTAGTAATCGATTCCAATAGAACAATGGCAGCACTATGTACTCGGCTGATCGACTGTCAGTTTGACAATGGTGACAGTACGACGACGGCGACGTCACAACGTTTGATTGTCGTTTGTTTGTGTTTTGTTGTTTAATGTTTTGTTTTGTATTGGAAGTGTTTTGCAGTGAGTGTGTATTTCTCGTGCATCCTTTACTTTTTGACCCATTTTACGCTAATGGACTCCGAGTCTCCGACCCTATCCCGAACTTTGGAGTTAGGCCCCACTATTTTATATGACGATAATCTGGAATGGCCCATGGCCCACTTGACTCTCGCATGCATTGGATTCTGGAAGCAGCTCTGGTTAGTTTATTCAAAGTGAACAACATTACATTTAGTTAAAATTGACTTCGAGTGACTAAAACAATAAAACAAATGCCTCTGATATGAAAATTGTTGAAATAAATTGTGCCCATACTGACGAAAAAAAAGTCGATTTATCTAAAAAAGGCGACTTATTTCTTAACCAACATTCAGTTTATTGAGTTTTTGACATGCCATGCTTTCATTTAATACACAATTTGTCTATGTACACCACGATGTACCGTGGGCCGGAACTTCTATAGACCCATGGGCATGGTCCTTTCCGTAAAATATCAACTATTGTTTTGGTTGATAATATAATATTGTGAATGTGAACATAAAAATATTCGAAAAGTTAGAAAGTTATCCTTTAATTTTGCATGTTAGTTGCCAACGTCCATACCACGTTGAATACACCGGTTCTCGTCCGATCACCGAAGTTAAGCAACGTCGGGCGCGGTCAGTACTTGGATGGGTGACCGCCTGGGAACACCGCGTGATGTTGGCTTTTTGCTTGTTTTTTTTAAGTAAAACTCCATGATCATTTTTGTTAATGATGATTTTCTGCAATTATAAATAAAAACTATAATGGTGATTTCTGTCTTGCCAATCATTATATAAATCGGTACAATTATGAATCCTACTAATATTATGTTGAAGTTTGGATGTTTGTTACTCAAAAATGACGGAATGGTTTTGGATAAAATTTGGCACACAGATAGTTTATAGCCTGAATTTAAACAAGGGGAACTTCATTTCCGATCAAAGGTTCCCGGGGATTTTTTTCCGAATAACCACGCGGACAAAGTCGCGGGCGAAAAAGCTAGTAAAATTATTATTTTTATCAGTATTTTAATATTTAATACTTACTTAAGTTTTCAATGTGTCCTCGGCAATAACTTGAATTATCTAAGTCTAATTATTATTTTAGCCTACAACGTGTAACAGATATAATGGTTAAACCAGAATATGGTAGATGGAACATCAAACTTAGCAACTTTTTTTAACTATGGGACCAATTCACAAATCGCGAAAAAATTAGCTGTTTCATACAAAAACTAATAACGAAAATATAAAAATGTTTTTTTTTTGCGATTTCAGAGTTGGTTCTATAGTAAAAGTTGTTACGCTTGTTCCTAAGACAGTAGATGTTCAGAACAAAATGTATGGGAAATAGTACATTACATCCGAGAACGGGAAGCTAGCGATTGCATTGTCGAGGATGGTTTGAAGCCCGAGCCGCAGGCGAGGGCTTTAATCATTCGAGGCAATGCAAGTAGCTTCCAGTACAAGGTTTGTATAATACTTTACTCACGAAATGCGAGGAAATACAATTTTCGTTGTAAAAATGTGATATTTAAATTGGTTCGCGTAGCCATGTTTACTGACCGGTCATGCAGCCATAAAGTTTTATAAAAAGAATGCTAGCTGATAAGGTCTACCGATTTGAATTTGGAACACTTACTTCCCGCACTCAGTGCGGGAAGTAAGTATTGAATTTCATTTCCGCACTGAATTTCAAATTTAGAATGTGATGAACCAGACCCCCACGGAAATGTTGAACGCCCCGCATTCTTTTTTCAAATGGAATGATAACATTTCAGAGCATAAGTGAGTAAATTATTATTATAGGTATTTATTTAGTGGTTTTTTTTTACCGAAAAAGACACAATGACCCAAAATGGATATAAAAGACTATTCTACAATAAAAATGCCGGAATTTAAAGCCAAATTAAGACGTTTTTATTCTTATAGAATTTATAATTTTTTTCTATACCCAGATTTTTCGGAAATTTGAAAGTGCGATCATTTTTAAAGCCTATAACACAGAATTTAATCCTTTTAAAGCTTTTAAAAACGATTTTTTAAGTAAAAATCCTTTGTTTTCATAGTTCTCGTGGAACAAGCGTACGCAGCGCCATTTTGACAGTTGTCTTCCCCATTCTATTACACGTTGTATAAGGTTTTGAATAACATTTTCAGCTTCGATACCATGGATGTCCCTTTCATACGAGAAGCTGAAGGAGTTGTACGTGCTGTGGCAGACGGGCATGGAGCTGCCTGCGGACGGCACCTACCCGGGCAGCCTGCTGGCGCTCCTGCGGGGGAGCTTGCAGCTGCAGCGCGCGAAGAGGCTCGGCCTGGACACCATGCAGGACACTTTGAATAAAGTTAAAGTGAGTGAGGCAGTTTTTGGCGCCATTTTGTAGAGTTCGGTTCGGTGACTATTTTAATTATTTGCAAATTGAAAGTAAGTAATGAAATAATAATTAAAGGCAGCTTTGTAGTTACTGAAATAGCCGTATACTATAAATAGTACGTTTTGGCATGAAGTGTTCAAAAAATTCGCACTTTATATTGCCAACGTCCATACCACGTTGAATACACCGGTTCTCGTCCGATCACCGAAGTTAAGCAACGTCGGGCGCGGTCAGTACTTGGATGGGTGACCGCCTGGGAACACCGCGTGATGTTGGCTTTTTGCTATTTAATTTATTGTATTTTGTTAGAGAAACTTTTTACTTTCATAACTTTTAAATTGAGTGATTATTTTTTTCTGTTTTGAATTTAGTAAATAAATACTACCAACCGCTTGTGACTTTGTCTGCGTGGACAGATATTTCTCCTTCCTTCGGGAACATTACTTTTTTCGGGATGAAATGTACCTTATGTCCTATTTTTGTACCCCTGACAACGTGTTTGCTAAATTTCGTGATGATCGGTTGAGTATTAAAGACGTGAAGGCGTAACTAAACAAACTGACTTTCGAATTTATAATAATTTAGTAAGTATATATTTATCTATCTTAAGTTCTTATCGAAAAATTCCACTTGTTTAATCAATATTTTAATTTTAAATAAATATACAAAAATAGATTATTTTTAATCTTGGATTCGTGATTCATCCGTGTGCGTGAAGTAGTTATTTTAGTGATGCGCGATTATTACTAATTTCAATAATCGAATAATTATTACTAATTAGTAATACTTTTGAGATGTGGCTCTACGAAGGTTACTAAAAAAAACGTATTGCCGTGGCACTAGTACCAAATCCATAATATAAAATATATCTACATTACTAATTAGTAGTACATGTTAATGGTCAAACAAATTATTCGAATGATTGAGATAATCGAATGATCATTCATAATCGCGCATCGTTAGTTTATTTACTAAAACACACGTTGATACAAATACCATTACGTAGGCAGTAATAATAGAGGTATTTCAATGTGATCATTGTATTCGAGTCGATGCTTGCCAACGTCCATACCACGTTGAATACACCGGTTCTCGTCCGATCACCGAAGTTAAGCAACGTCGGGCGCGGTCAGTACTTGGATGGGTGACCGCCTGGGAACACCGCGTGATGTTGGCTTTTTGCCAAATAATTTAATTTTCATAAAAAGTATTTAACTTTTATTATTTTATTGTTTCTTCTTTGGATTACAATTTTTTTTGTTGGACCAGTAGGTATTCATAAATTATTTGTGGCCAAACTATCTATCATAATATATAATTTTCTTTAGATTCAAGAAATTCTATGAATATGTTAACTCATTCAATTGATTATGCTTTTAATTAATAAACTTTTACTTGGAATGAGGGAAACAGAAACATATTTACTATTTATTTTCCTCTTTTTCTTGACCTGAAAACCTTGAAAGTTAGATGTGGCGGAAGCTTTCGCTTTAAGAAATAAAATGATAACTGTTCTTAAAATTACCTCTTACAAAAAACATAAATAGATAGGAGTAAAGATACCCATAATTTATTATTTACTAGCTTTCCCCCCACAGCTTCGCCCGCGTGCACTACTGGCTATATCGAGCAGAAGGAGACCCGTGCCCAGCAGTGGGATAAAAAGTAGCCTATGTCCTTCCTCAAGGTCCTATCTATATCAGTATCAAATTTCATTAAAATCGGTCCATCGGTTTAGGCATGAAAACGTAGACAGACGGACAGAGTTACTTTCGCATTTACAATATTATAGTATGGAGTATGGACTTTTAAGGCGGCCGCATATTGTAAGAAATTTCTCTCAGGAAATTCTGACGGTCGCAGATGAAGGCACTCGGTGCATACATTTTGTATTAGACCCCGCATACTGTTAAAATTTGATTTTTTCTAACAGTGTGCAAGGTCTTATACAAAATGTATGCACCGAGTGCCTTCCGGCGACCGTCAGAATTTTTCCGACAGTTTCGTTACAATATGCGGCCGCCCTTAGTTTCCATTATCGGAATATTGGTGTCCAAAGCCGTATTTGATCTAACGATAATTTCAATTTCAGCATGACATGGACGAGTTGGAATACATCGTCATACCAGCGAGGCTGTCTAAAAAGAAGTCCGACTTCAGTTCCGGTTGGGACTCGAACTCCACTCCCACCGACTCGGAGTGCCTAAGTCCACCACGAGAACTGCACCACAAAGCTGTCGTACACCAAGGAGTCACTTCTTCTGACACCAGCGAGAGAGAAGGCAGCAAAAGCGTTAGCCCACTTTACGAAGTCATCAACAAGTCATCACCTAGCCCAGAAAAATGCTTCATTCCTGATAGAGACACTATTGATAAAATACCGATACTCAAGTACGAGCATTTACCAGAAAAAGATTTCTCAAGCGCCTGCTCCACTCCAATAGCAAAAGTCAAAGCGAGAATTAAAGACATCGGCACCCCAGGCGCTTTACACCGAAGCGACTCCACTGAATATTGTAGCATTTTTAGCCCAAACCGCACAAACAATTTTGTACTCAACGACGACTCTAATAAAGACCAAAATGAGAGACCTATGGCGAAACTGAGTAGGAGTTTCACTCCGAAATCTTATAAACCTCTTCATATAAAAGTGCCGGAATGCAATTTGGACTCTATTAAGTCGATACTGAAAGAACAGAATGAGAGTGAGCGGTCGTCTTACAATTTCGATATAAAGAATTACAGTTTACCGACTACGCCGATCGCTCGAAGCAATAAACTGAGGAAAAATGCGTGGTTGTCCGGCGATCTCAGCTTGACTAGGCGGAGTACCGAGGTCTTGCAAAATTTAAAGGCAAACAGTAAAGAAGGTAAGTAAAAAAAATATCTCACTTTACAAATTGCTCTAAAAATATTTTCTAAAATGCTTAAGGTTATACCACCGAAAGTGGCGCCCTCGAGAGGTAATAGAAAATTATTTTAACAAAACTTGGATTTTTTAGAGCCCAAGCTAGTATTTTTAGATGGTATCACTGTTCTCCCGTACCGTAGCTAGTCATTCGTAGAAGTTAGGGCATGGATACCGGTATACCGAAATACCGGTATACCGGTCATTTTTTTCGGTATTTTGATACCGGTATTTGAGAGTAAAATACCGGTATTTCGGTATTTCGAAAAAAGCTATATATTTTTGCAAGGGTGTTTAAATATTATGCAAAACGTTTAATTTCTATGGTTCACAGTGTTGTTCATACTGCAGATGAGTTTACGATATGAAAACTCAACGAATCACGAATAATCACGATTATAGAAAAAATCGCCACTAAATCAACTAGGCAAAACACTGCAGTCTGCATGCATATAGCTAGTATCTAGATGGTATTTAATGATATTCCTTTTAGTTGTTCGTTTAATGTGTTCATTGTAATTATTGTAAATCTCTGCAAGATGGTATTAATATTTTGTTAAATTGGTATTGTAAAAATTATATGTCACTTAACAGTAAGAATGATGTCAAACAATCAGTTTCGAAATAAAAACATCAAATATTTTACAATTACGATATAAATGGAGTAGTCTTGGATCGTGTAACCGTTGTTCGTGATCTGGGTGTATTTTTTGATTCAGTATTGTCGTTTAGGCAACACTACGATCATATTTGTAGTAAAGCTAAAAGGATGCTTGATTTTATAATAAGACAATCCAAACCATTCAAAAACCCGAATTCAATAGTAATACTTTATACATCTTTGGTTAGGAGTATTTAAGAATATTGTTCTAGCGTTTGGTTGCCTTTCTATAACAATCACATTGACAGAATTGAGTCTATCCAGCGCCACTTTTTATGGCACTATGTGTCCCGCCCACTGCCACTTTAGCTGAGCAATAATTCCAGCGATGTCAGTTACTTTAGTTCTCCTACGGATCTCCTCATTTCTGAATCGATCACGCAGGGAAATGCGGAGCATGGCTCTCTCCAATGCATGCTGGGATGAGACCCATAGTTAAAGACCACTAACCGTAAATTATCTTAATTACCTTTATATATAGACTTTCGTCCCGAGACACTGAGGTAAGTCGGACGCGAAGATTTTTCGAAGCATCCTGAATGCTGCCCATCCGAGAAGGATTCGACGAGAAATCTATTTCTTGAAGTTGGACTTGCCTAACTGGACTACCTGTTCTAGGTATACGTAATGGTCAACAACTTCAAGTGTAGTGTTGCAAACATGAACTGGAGCGGGCACAGCATGGGCAATCGACATGATTTTCGTCTTATCCATGTTCATCCTGAGATCCACTCTTTGGCTATGGAGATCTTCGAGCATTGTGTTCAGGTCTTCCAAGGTCACAGCCATAAGAACTCTATCATCGGTAAAACGAAGGTGTGTTAGGTACTAGCCAGCCTTAACTGGACACTCCAAACTAAAGAGACACCTGATTCATATGAAATTGAGTGATACTGACGTCTGCAGATATTGTAATGAGGAGCAAGAAACACCCAAGCACCTCTTATGTGACTGTGGACCTTTAATCCACAGGCGTAGCATCCATCTGGGACGACACATAATCGACCCGGAGGAAATAAAAATTCTTGAAACCAGGAAGATTCTAGAATTCTTAGAAGCCGTTGGGCTCAACGAGTTACTATACCTAACTAGGTGGCGAGTTACCACAGCTTCATCTTGAGCTGCATAGCCCCTAACACTCAAATAATAGGTAAGTACTGGCCATTAATATTGATACCAAGTCCATTCCAGTCTATGAGTTTAAAGATGTCCTCCAACGGCTCCAACGCAGCTGTGAACAGTTTCGGAGAAATAACGTCTCCCTGTCTCACACCTCGCTGCAGTTGGATTTTTGGTCTAGAACTCTAAACTATGGTGCTAAACCCTTTTCGAAACCTGGCTTGTTCGGGAGGTTGGAAGTCGTCAAACTTGCGAGCTTGACGATTCGTAAGGACATGGCTCAGAAGTGAGACGGGTCTGTAGTTCTTTAAGAGGGGCTTATTCCCATTTTTAAAGAACAAAATATTAAAAGTATTATCTAACATTTCTCTTAACGCCTCTCAGAGAAAAAATTGGCGGAAGAATACTCAGAGAGGTTATGTCGACCTCCCTTTTGATCCCTATCTACAAAACGAGCTAACTGTAACTTTAGATCGTACAGTGTGTGATTCGGGATGGGATTTTAGTTGATAAATTATAGAGTCTTAAGCCGGTGGTACTCTCCAACCATCTTCTCTATGGGATTTTGATATTTTTTGATTTCAATAATAATTGAATCAAATAACGCATATTCTTTAGTATTCTTTATTACCTAGGTATTACTTTAATAACTCATTTTGTGGTTTCTAGGCAGTTGGTAAATAGTTTGAGTGTTTCTGCCATAAAGTATAGCGTAGAAAATTGCTTTAATCACTCTCCACAAACAAGACTTACTAATCGTTTCTAGAATCATTTAAAAAGTAGGTAACTAGCAGTTTAAAAAAAATACCGAAAAAATACCGAAATACCGGTATACCGGTAATTGAAATTTCAATACCGGTATTAATACCGGTATGAAAATCATACCGGTATTCCATGCCCTAGTAGAAGTAGATAGCAAATATGTCAAAAACGGCCAAATTAGCAGTTTTTCTATCTACTTCTAGCAGAAGCTACGAGGGAATGTAATGTAATGATACCGTTTAAAATACTGGTGTTTTTAAAATTGTGTATTAGGATTCACCGCGGCCGGCGCGTCTTTCAGTCATACAATCGCCTTAAAAGGTGTGTTTTGACTTTGACACAATCGCTTTCTAGTTCTTCTTGAGCCTTCAACAGAGGCATGCCTCTTCTCAAAAAAACGTCGAATTTGTATGGCAGAAAGTTGAAGCGACTCGGTGAAGTGAAGACAGACCAAAGGTTACCTATTTTAGTAATGGGGAAGGCAACTGTCAAAATGGCGCTGCGTACGCTTGTTCCACGAGAACTACGAAAACAAAGGACTTTACTTAAAAAAACGTTCTTAAATTCGGTTTTATAGGCTTTAAAAAATTGATAAATTCTGTAAGAATAAAAAACGTCTTAATTTTGCTTAAATTTCCGGCATTTGCATTGTAGAATAGTCTTTTATATCCATTTTGGGTCAATGGGTCTTCTTAATTTTGCTTAAATTTCCGGCATTTGCATTGTAGAATAGTCTTTTATATCCATTTTGGGTCAATGGGTCTTTTTCGGTAAAAAAAACCACAAAATAAATACCTATTTTCCCATACATTTTGTTCTGAACGTCTACGGTCTTAGGAACAAGCGTACGTAGCGAAATCTACAATTAGCTTTGCGTTGCCATCCCCATTATTTACATTCTATTACAAATTAACTACCTACCTTACTTTACAAGAATCGTACCAAGGGCAACAGCGTCGCTTAACCACTGCTAAGGTTAAAATAGCTTGCACGCTGCGCCCGCTGTTGCATACGTTTAGTTCGTGCAGGGGCGATACGCGCGCACACGAATTTTGTTGCAAACTGGTTAAGCGACGCTGTTGCCCACAGTCCCTAGTTGGTCTATGAGGGCGCCACTGAGCGCAACATATCGCCATATCTCTTTATGATTCAGTCATGCTATCGCCAACGTCCATACCACGTTGAATACACCGGTTCTCGTCCGATCACCGAAGTTAAGCAACGTCGGGCGCGGTCAGTACTTGGATGGGTGACCGCCTGGGAACACCGCGTGATGTTGGCTTTTTGTTTATTTTATTTTTTTCTCATCATGATCTTAAGAATTAACTATATTTTTTTGTTTTTCTTCCTTTAACTTTCGTTTTTTTTTCAGTTATAGACAACGCACGGACTAGCCCTGAAACTCCAGAAGTGTCTGTTAATACGACTTCAGAGAAAGTTGCCGGATTTGGCGACTGCTGCGAGTGCGACCAGCAACAGTCGCCCGACTCCACTCGCACGCAAGATAGCTTCACCGGACTAAGAAGGTATGATCCTACTAATATTATAAATGTGAAAGTTTTTGGGTTTGGTTGGATGTTTGTTCCTCAATGACGCAAAAACGGCCAAACTGATTTGGATGAAAATCGACACACAGTTTGTTGGATTAAAACATAGGATACTTTTTATCCCTGTCAAAGGTTCCCTAGGGATTTTCCGAATGTCCATGCGGACGCAGTCGCATGTGGAAGCTAGTTGTTAGTAAGTGGTAGTTTTTAGGCTTCCCAAAGGGTACCTATTACTGACTCCACTGTCCGTCTGTCTGTCACCAGGCTGTATTTCATAAACCGTGATCAATAGCTAGATAGTTGAAATTTTCACAGATGATGTATTTCTGTTGCCGCTATAACTACAAATACTAAATGCGTCATGCTCGTGAACGGGTGCTGCCAGTGGGAATGGGTCTGCTTCTGTCTGCTTGTACTAAGGGCGTCGTATATTTATATATATATTTTTCTGTTTAATTTTATCAATATGTATGGCACTTCTTACTCAAAACATAAAATTAATAACTAAACCTTGTTTTGATTTCTCTTTTTTTTTAAATTGCAATCTTTTTGCTTTCTATAGTCAGTAGTTTTGTAAGTAAAGGCCTATGAAAAGCTTTTGGATATTAGTTTTCAATTCAGTGCCTTAGGATGGGTAGCCTAAGTATGTCATGCTCTCTTTAATCATTTCTGCGGTGGTGTCGTGTGGGGCGGGTCGTTACGTTCCCTCAAATATGGTTGAGCGAAGCGATGGCTGGTCCATGCGTCATGCTCGTGAACGGGTGCTGCCAGTGGGAATGGGTCTGCTTCTGAGTGCCTATCTTAACGCATATTGAATTGTAAAAATTGCGTTTTTATTTTTTATAATTTTTTTATGTCATTGTAACATGTGTTTTTTAGTAAATTTTGCCTACTTAGGTGCACTTTCGAGTAGCAGACAGAGCGATTTCCTAACTAGTTGAAAGTTATTTACTCTCACAATTACCTATCCGATATGTAGTAGGTATTTAATTTCAGCCTACCTACCCATTGTGTGCAAACTTTTGTTAATGATGGAAAATGACCTCACTTTAAATGTGGAGCTCATTTTTCAATGTTGACGACTCTGTATGAAATATACAGGGAGAAAAAAGCAGCCCTTGACGAGTTTCTTGCCGGTTCTTCTCGTTACAAGGTCTCCCGCTTAGGGTTTGCGAACCGATGGCGTAGCTTCTATGACATTCACAAGTGCTTGTAACAGCCTAGACTGAATAAATTATTTTTGAATTTGAATTTAATAAAAATAGAATTTGTACGGAACCCGAGTAGGCAAGTCCGACTCGTGGTTGTCCAGTTTTTTTTTTACATTTAGTTGTACAATTCGATCGTTTCACTTCCAAGTCCAAAGCAATTTAAAAAAATGTCCAATGATATTTTTTACTTCAACAATCTTCGATTGATAATAAAAATAGTTGATAGCATTTTGATGGTCACCCATAGAAAATCTCACTGAAAGGATATCAAAAGCAGATTGACATTTGTTTTTCTCAGAAAAAAAGCCATTACGGTTACAACGCCATCTATTGTCATGCTGGAATACTAAAACCTCAAGTGCTAGTTTAAAACCTATGTGAATACAAAGGTTTTAAACTAGTGCTTCAGGTTTTGAAATATTTGTGATCTAAATATTTCTTGCGCCTATTATTCTTTTGAGCTAAAATAACCCTTGAATGGAAAGAAGGGATATAACATTAGCTAGACGATTCAAAAATGTTCATATGTAATAAAAGTTCATTTGTAAAAAGATTAATTTCACTCTCTCCTCGAAAAGCGCCACCTACCGTCATACTTCTGCATTACAGAGCCGACCAATCGCAAACATTATCCTCTCCCGAGATCGAAGGGCGCGCGCGCGAGCGCAGCAACTCTTGGTCGTTCAAATCATCCGCCGATAGGAACTCCAACAAGTACAAAGTAGAAGACGAGATCTTGGCCGGGGTCAATGTGAAGCCGTTGGTCGCCATACACGAGAGGTGGATATACGAGGCTAATAGGAAGACGGGACGATCTATGTCTTTGCCAGAAGGGAATAAGTAAGTATTTAAGGCGCTTTCCTGATCGAAAGTGGCGCCGCGGTCAGGCGCGGTCGCAGCCTGAAATTTTGGAGGGGGTCACTATACACACAATAATACAATTGTTGTTTTTATTTTGTAAATTTATAGAAGCAGTGCCGGTTTTAGCACTACCAGCGCCCTAGGCGATATTTCTACGGGGCCGGACGCCCCCTATATGCGATTCAAATATTTTCAATTTTGCCTGTTAGTCAAAAAACGGCCGCGCAGCGCGTTTTTTTAGTCAGTTTCACCTACTAATCATGTAACCTTGCTTGTTTATAGCAAAAAAAATTGCCGCGCAGCGCAGTTTTTAGTCACTTTCATCTGCTAATCTTCAAATTTTGCTTTTTACAATAAAAAAACAGCCGCAAAGCGCGATTTTTAGTCAGTTTCATCTACTAATCTTGTAATTTTGCTTGTTTATAGTAAAGAAAAACGGCCGCGCAGCGCGATTTTTAGTCAGTTTCAACTGCTAATCTTGTAACCTTACATGTTCATAGTAAGAAATGACCGCGCAGCGTAGTTTTTAGTCAGTTTCATCTGCTAATCTTCTAATTTTGGCTTATACAGAAAAAAAACTACCGCGCAGCACGATTTTTAGTCAGTTTCATCTACTAATCTTGTGATCTCGCTTGTTTTTAAAAAATAATGGCCGTGCAGCGCGATTTTTAGTCAGTTTCATCGACTAATCCTGCTTGTTTATATAAAAAAATGGCCACGCAGTGCGATTTTTAGTCAGTTTCATTCATCGCTTCGTCGCATCACGATAGATAGTCGGGCGTTTTCGGCGCCCCACACACGAGGGCGCCCAGTGCAGTCGCACCGCTTGCATCGCCCTACTGTCGGTACTGTATAGATAGAAGATTTTTCTATTTGACGTGTACGATTTTGGGGGGGGGGGGGGGGGGGGTAATGTCCCCCGTTCTCATACACAATTTTAATATAACTTTTCGTGGAATTTTAAGAGCACATAGTCTATTTTTAGACGGTATCATTACAGTCCCTCTTAGTGTCCGGGCACGAAAACTGCGACGGCGGAGCGGCAGCGGGGCGGCGCGACAGCGGAGCGGCGGCGATGCATTCAACAGTATGGCACAGTATGGAGACGCGCACGAAACGGGCGGTGGCAGAGCGGGGCGACGAGCGATGCACGGGCGGGAGGAGAGCGACGAAAACAAATGAACAAACTAGTTGGATTTGGTAGCCCGCGATTACAGTAGTGTTGTGTTGAATAATATAATAGTGTCTGTTTGATTACTAGGTAGTACCTATTTATTCAGTATGGATGTCGGCATCTTGGACATCATTTAAAAAACACAAGATGAGCAAAGAATCCGGTTTTGTAACTAGTTAACGCCTATACTTAGACCATTTTTTCGAACTAAATAAAATTTTTAGACATAGGATATATTTCGTGCTTTGAATATTTTTCGGTATTGATTTAACAAGAAATTGTTTCCATAGCAACATCACATTTGACACATCAATAGAAATAAAAAAAAATAAGAAGTTACTTTAGTGGTATACCGTGGTCCTACCAGTAGGTCAAATCGGTAGGTCCACGGGCCCTTAATGATATTTAGCCCATCTGTCACAACACTACTAGCGCGGCTGACCGACCGCTAAGTTTCGTGCCCACGTTCTCATCGCCCCGCCCCGCCGCCGCTCCGCTGCCGCGCCGCCCCGCCACCGCTCGGCCGCCGCCACTTTCGTGTCCGGACACTTAGTCGCTGCTAGAAGTATATAAGAAGATAGCAAAACTGCTAAAAGTGGCTGTTTTTGACACATTTACTGTCTACTTCTACGAATGACTGCGAGGCGAGGGAATGTAGTGATACCTTCTAAAAATACTAAAAATTCCACGAAAAGTTTTATTAAAATCAGTTCCTATTAACAACTTATTAAATAAAAACCTTTGAGGGCGCCACTTTCGGTCAGGATTTGATTTGTATTTCATTTACAAACGTTCCTTATTGACTAAGAGTGATGGATAATTCCGGTCGATAGTTTGCCAACGTCCATACCACGTTGAATACACCGGTTCTCGTCCGATCACCGAAGTTAAGCAACGTCGGGCGCGGTCAGTACTTGGATGGGTGACCGCCTGGGAACACCGCGTGATGATGGCTTTTTGCTTACTTATTTCAGATACTTTTCCATACTTTTTTAAATTAAGCGAGGTGATTATTACACAACTGCCCAAAAAGGAGTGTATATGTGTTTAGTGTTCATGTATGTTTGCGGGTATGTGAGTTTCTTTATTCCACCATTACTTCTAAATGCCTGAACTAATTTGGATAAATGGGGTATCGTTAGAATCTTTGCAGCATCCCGAGTGACACTGGCTATATTTTTTTAATTCAATATGGCGACTGTACGAGACGCCGCTTTGAAATGTGTTTTTTTTTTCTATTATTACAATATGGGCATCAAATGAAAGGCTTTGATGAGCACATTCCAAAACTATATAATTCGTCGAATTTGTCACTAAAATGTTTAAAATAAAAATAAATAAAATTAAAAAATATTATTAATAAAAACACGACTGCCCTGACAAAAACGAACTAAAAAGTTAAATTTTCAAGTTCAACGGCATTTTGCGAGCCATTTTGGCAACATGACTTTTCCAAAGTTAAAAGCCTGCTTCGGTTCTGAATGTTGCCAGGCCCAATTTTGGCTCCTTTGCCCAAAATTCAAGATGGCGGCTAAAATGGAGCCTTATCTTATTAGAACTCGATTCTGGTCGTGTGAGGTGTCCTGGCATAGGTTTTGAGGGTCACTGAACTCAATTTTGATAACCGGAAGTCCGTCCGGGTACCGGAAGTATGAGATGTGGCTGGAGGAGTGAAAATTCAGCTACGCGACACATTTTTTTTAACACAGTTACTAGACAAAAATGGTCGTTATCAGAGAATTTACTAGACAAAAATGGTCGTTCTTGAATCAGGTCGTTATCAGAGCAAAGCACGCTTGAAAAAAGTCAGGGGGAGGGGGAGCCAAAATTCGGCTTGGCAATATTCAGAATCGAATTCGGCAGGCTTTTTTGCATCGGAAAAGTCATGTTGCCCAAATGGCTCACAAAATGCCGTTGAAAAGAGGTGAAGGAAGCCGATTTTTAGAATTTTCTGTTAGTACGAAACTTTACAGTACGATAAAGAATCATAAATGAAACATTTAAATTATCCAAATCGATTTTTTTTGTTTTTGGATATTTGTACATAGGTTTCGGTTCATATTACATCTTAGTAAAGTTTCATTGACTGATGATTTAATGTTGGAGTTTCCATACAAAAGATCATTTCAATTCCTACACTAAGGGTACGTTCAGATGACAAGCGCTCAACGCGCGTTGAACGCGTGTTGTATTTCACATGGTGCGTGATTGTCAGGCGTTGAACGCACGTTGCTGCGGTTGCCCTGGTTTAGTTCGAGTTCTACATTTGTTGAAGATGGACATAGAGACAGTTTTAACAGTGATTTATATAGTAATTCGATAATTCAGTATTAATAGCTTTCGTTTCCATTTCGGACGATTTCTGGAGCGTACCCTAAAATACGTCTATTTGCGTCAAAAGCGCGCGCTCATCTGAACGGTAACGTAGAAAACCAACGATGTCAAAGCGCGCGTTGCGCTGACAGCAGTCGAGCGCTAGCGCAGCGTTTAACGCGCGCTTAAAACGTGCGTTAGCATGTGTCCGGCATGAATAAAATGTATGTAGTTCTTAAGCGCTTGTCATGTGAACCTGCTCTGGGCAATACTCGTGTTGATTGTAGGTGTGGTTGTGCAGGTGCTGCCCGCCGGCGGTGAAGCCGGCGTCGCACTGCGTGGCAATACTCGTGTTGATTGTAGGTGTGGTTGTGCAGGTGCTGCCCGCCGGCGGTGAAGCCGGCGTCGCACTGCGTGGCAATACTCGTGTTGATTGTAGGTGTGGTTGTGCAGGTGCTGCCCGCCGGCGGTGAAGCCGGCGTCGCACTGCGTGGCAATAACTACTCGTGTTGATTGTAGGTGTGGTTGTGCAGGTGCTGCCCGCCGGCGGTGAAGCCGGCGTCGCACTGCGTGGCAATACTCGTGTTGATTGTAGGTGTGGTTGTGCAGGTGCTGCCCGCCGGCGGTGAAGCCGGCGTCGCACTGCGTGGCAATACTCGTGTTGATTGTAGGTGTGGTTGTGCAGGTGCTGCCCGCCGGCGGTGAAGCCGGCGTCGCACTGCGTGGCAATACTCGTGTTGATTGTAGGTGTGGTTGTGCAGGTGCTGCCCGCCGGCGGTGAAGCCGGCGTCGCACTGCGTGGCAATACTCGTGTTGATTGTAGGTGTGGTTGTGCAGGTGCTGCCCGCCGGCGGTGAAGCCGGCGTCGCACTGCGTGGCAATACTCGTGTTGATTGTAGGTGTGGTTGTGCAGGTGCTGCCCGCCGGCGGTGAAGCCGGCGTCGCACTGCGTGGCAATAACTACTCGTGTTGATTGTAGGTGTGGTTGTGCAGGTGCTGCCCGCCGGCGGTGAAGCCGGCGTCGCACTGCGTGGCAATACTCGTGTTGATTGTAGGTGTGGTTGTGCAGGTGCTGCCCGCCGGCGGTGAAGCCGGCGTCGCACTGCGTGGCAATACTCGTGTTGATTGTAGGTGTGGTTGTGCAGGTGCTGCCCGCCGGCGGTGAAGCCGGCGTCGCACTGCGTGGCAATACTCGTGTTGATTGTAGGTGTGGTTGTGCAGGTGCTGCCCGCCGGCGGTGAAGCCGGCGTCGCACTGCGTGGCAATAACTACTCGTGTTGATTGTAGGTGTGGTTGTGCAGGTGCTGCCCGCCGGCGGTGAAGCCGGCGTCGCACTGCGTGGCAATACTCGTGTTGATTGTAGGTGTGGTTGTGCAGGTGCTGCCCGCCGGCGGTGAAGCCGGCGTCGCACTGCGTGGCAATACTCGTGTTGATTGTAGGTGTGGTTGTGCAGGTGCTGCCCGCCGGCGGTGAAGCCGGCGTCGCACTGCGTGGCAATACTCGTGTTGATTGTAGGTGTGGTTGTGCAGGTGCTGCCCGCCGGCGGTGAAGCCGGCGTCGCACTGCGTGGACACGCTGCAGGCCGGCCTGCCCTCCCCGCCCGCGCGCGCCCGCCCCGCGCGCCCGCCGCGCCCCCACGCGCCCCGCAACGGTTAGTCTTAAAAGCTTAGGCGATTATCATACTACCTCCGCGCTCCACGACACGGGGCGGCGATCATCAAATCAAACATTTCTCCCGCGACGGGACGCGGAGGCACTAGATGGTGCCGCGCGTGTTTTCTATACGAACTGTACAACATTAGAATGCACCGCCCCGTGCCCGCTCGCGGAGTGCGAAGCAGTGTGTGAACCGCCTAATTACATTAACCAATCTAATATCCAATTTAATACTTTACAATAAAATATTATGTAGTAAGTTGGATTTCAAACAGTGAATTACTAACGACTGTACTTTCATTTTTACTTTGCTTGATTTATATTTTGTTGCGGCTTGCCAGAACGCCAGACCTTGTTTTCTTAGATAATGCTCTTACTTAAAATGCATGCTATTTGGTAATGCATACAAAAGGCTACAACGTTTCCCACCCTCTAACTAAACCTTCACCTAGCTAGATCTAAATAATTATTTTTTATTATATTGTAATGCCTAAGAACTAGGTATGTACTCTGTACGTTTTGTTTTTTTGTATTTGAAATTTAGTGATTTCATACGAAATAAGAGTCAATATTTTCAAATCTACAATGTATATTAAAAAAAATCAAAACTTACAGCTTAAACACAAAAAAATTACAAAAATAAGGACGCTACTTTTTATATGCAAACAAGTCCAAATCCCGAAAGTTATTTTTAGCAACACTAACTATTCCATTTTATTTTATTTCTACTCTTTCTGGCCAAATTGTAGTTCTTACTACTACAGACTACAGAACTTCTGAGAGCGGGCGGTAAGCCGATACTCAAAGTCCTCCAGAAGCTCTTTAATTCCGTCATCGCCCAGGGCAGAACGCCAAAGACTTGAAACATAAGTGAGGTGATCTTGTTCTTTAAAAAGGGTGACAAGTCCCTCTTAAAGAACCATAGACCCATCTCGCTTCTGAGTCATGACTATAAGTTGTTTTCGAGAGTCCTTACGTATCCTCTCGCTCGCAAGTTCGACGACTTCCAACCTCCCGAACAAGCCGGGTTCCGAAAAGGCTTTAGCACCATAGACCACATCCATATGCTGCGGCAAGTTATACAGAAGACTGAGGAGTATAATGAGCCACTTTACTTGGCGTTCGTGGACTAAGAGAAAGCCTTTGATTCGATTGAAACCTGGGCGGTGCTGCAGTCTCTCCAAAGGTGCCAAGTGGACTATAGGTATATCGAGGTGTTGAGGTACTTATACCAAAATGCCACCATGACGATCCGAGTACAGAACCAGAACACAAATCCTATCCAACTGCAGCGTGGTGTGAGACAGGGAGACGTTATTTTTCGAAACTGTTCATAACTGCGTTGGAGGACATCTTTAAGCTCTTGGACTGGAAAGGACTCGGCATCAACATTAATGGCCAGTACCTAACACACCTTCGTTTTGCCGATGATATAGTCCTTATGGCTGAGACCATGGAAGACCTGAACACAATGCTCGAAGATCTCCGTAGTGCTTCCCAAAGAGTGGGTCTTAGGATGAACATGGATAAGACCCTACCTGTACCCTCTGACCCTAGACTGTACCCTCTCCAGTTCATATTGGGAACACTACACTTGAAATTGTTGACCATTACGTATACCTAGGACAGGCAGTCCAGTTAGGTAGGTCCAACTTCGAGAAAGAGATCTCTCGTCGAATCCAACTCGGGTGGGCAGCATTTGGGAAGCTTCGAAAAATTTTCGCGTCCGACTTACCTCAGTGTCTCAAGACGAAAGTCTATGAACAGTGTGTGTTGCCAGTGATGACTTACGGCAGTGAAACGTGGTCGCTAACTATGGGTCTCATAAGGAGGCTCAAGGTCACCCAGCTTACAATGGAGAGAGCCATGCTCGGCGTTTCCCTACGAGATCGAATCAGAAACGAGGAGATCCGCAAGAGAACTAAAGTAACCGACGTCGCTCGAAGGATTGCTCAGCTGAAGTGGCAATGGGCGGGACACACAGCGAGAAGAACCGATGGCCGTTGGGGCGGAAAGGTTCTGGAATGGCGACCGCGCACCGGACGACGCTCCGTGGGTAGGCCCCCGACAAGGTGGACCGACGTGAGGGTGAAGGTCGCGGGAAGCCAGTGGATGCAGGCAGCGCGGGACCGATCGTCGTGGAGATCCTTAGGCGAGGCCTATACCCAGCAGTGGGTGTCGTGCGGCTGATATGATGATGATGATGTAGTTCTTAGGCATTTCAACAACATACCAGAAATTCATTGCTGTAGGTATACCTAAGTTAAGTCTAGAAGATGGGAAATGTTATTGCCCTTTGTATCAGCGAACTAAAATCTATGGAATAAGCAGTCTGCGCAAAAAATGGATAGAGCTAAAAATGTTGACATTTAACTATGTAGCACAAAGCGTCTGAACACTGGTTGCTGATTAGCGACCATAATTTGTATACTCATAGATATTTTCTATACTTAAACGAAAAAATAAGATAAGTTATTTCTGCATCTTTTTACTGCCTTCTTTGCATCTTTTACACCATTTGACTATAAAGGACTTCATTTTTTTATTTTTTTTATTTCATTTTTAATAAACTCTCTCTTTCTATCTTCTCTAGAATACAAACTGCAATTTATTGAAAGGAACACTAACGTCAGTCACCGGGTCCGTGGCTGGCCCGACTAAAGCTGAGCGGGTTGTACTTTTTCGGCCCGTTGGTGCATTTTTTTAAGCAATGTATATTTGCAATTACACTTTCATAGATTTTAGTTCGCTGGTCTGTATGGATAGTTGGGGACCGCTTGCTTCACAGTCCTCTAGATTGATTAGCTGCTATGGACGCCATTGTGAAGTTGCCAGTCACGTCGACAATTTATTTTGAAATAGCGGCAACTTTTTCGGCAATTTCTCTCAAGTTAAATATAAATACGTAGCTGAGAACGTTGCAATTGGCGTTCAGATAAAATTATGATATTTTTTTCGACCTAACCAATACATACTTAGTGTAAGTTAACTCATATTAACACATTGCTAAGCTTTTATTTCTCACTCTATAATTAAGTTTTGTTATTCTAGTTTTAAGTGAAATGGGGTAAGGTCCTTTTGTGTGATACACTTGTTTTCTTGTCTTCTTACTTTCTACTTACAAATATTTACTAATAAATGAAAGTGACATTTCTCTTTGATATAGAAAGCAAATAATATGCGCGCAGTCAGTGGTTACCACGAATTCCCCGATATCCATTGTGCACGATTCTTGCTTTTCACTTTCTTTGTGTGGCGAATGTATTAAGCCTTTATTAACTGCTACTAACTGTATTGTGTTTTTGCTTGATTTATGCTTTGTTGAGGCAGTGGTTTGCCTTTTTGATTTGTAACTAACAATATGTGCTCAGTGTTGATTGTAATAAAATTATTTTAAGTGTAATTTTGTTTTTATTTCTTATGATTAGTTTAAATCCTGGATCTTTAAGTTACTTGCTGTATATTGGTACGTTCATGCGCATTTGGTCCACTTGCCGGAAAAACGTCCACTTCGCATTTGGTCCATTTCGCGGAACGTCCATTTTGCATTTGGTCCATTTCGCGGAACGTCCATTTCGCGGAACGTCCATTTCGCATTTGGTCCACTTTCTATAATTTCCTTCTTTGCGAGCACAAAACACGTTTACCTAATTGTTAAATTAAATAAGTTAACTTTCTCCATATTTATGTTATCCTTGTACTTTGGTGACGTACTAAAAACAAGAAAAAAAAACAAAATATATATCGAAATGCGAAAATAGTAGCTAAAATACTCCATAAAAGAATATGGACCAAATGCGCATGAACGATTGGTTTATTGGCTAAATCCTAGATCTTTAAGTTACTTGCCTATTGGTTTATTGGCATGGCATGTTTAGTGATTTGGGTCAAATACTGAGTAAACATGTTGTTTATATAATTCAGCTTTCCGCGTACCTAACTTAATATGGCTTGGATAAAATATGCACTTGGCAACTAGTACGCTTGCTACTGTATGAACAGAATGATGAACACCATCATTTGCACCATTTTTTTTTATATTAGGCTTCTTATTTATCTTACTTTGCTAATATCAAGACTAATAATTAAAAATAACCGCGGTGCAGCAATAGCGTGTTTAATCCGTTAATCCTTACTTGCCATATTTAGTAACCAGTTTTTAACAATATGCATACTTCTTTTAAACTTAAATAGTCATTTAAAAATAATCAAATTGTCCATTAACAATTTATTTCGTAATCTGTGTGTTGTATTTTTTAAATGAATATTTCTTTAAAGAGTTGGGTGAACATTCTTCACCAAATAGAACATGGATGAAAGCAGGGAACTAAAATCTATGGAACATGCATCCCGCTCAAAAATTTGCACCACACAAAACTTACAACCAAGTGGACGAGGCTAAAAATCCTGGCTTTTAATTATGCAGCACAAAGCGACTGAACACTGGTTGCATAATAACGACCATTAGTGTAGGAAAGGAAGGTAGTGGACCCCCACAGTAAATCCACAGTAGACGAAACTTTACAGTATGATAAAGTATCACAAATGAAACTTATTTTTTAAATTATCCAAACATATATTTTTTTTGTTTTTGGATATTTTCACATAAGTTTTGGTTCATACTATATTACATCCCTGCAAAGTTTCATCGACTAGGGATGTCGAAAGTAAAAAAAAATATCGATCTATCGATACATCGATATTTATAAAAATATCAATATCGGCCTCGATATATCGCATTTCGCAAGAACATTTGTAGTTTTAAAATAATAAGTATTTAGTTCAGCCTAGCTCGGAAGTCTCTATAGATTTTTTTATACTTTTCTTGAATATAAATTTTTCTTCCAACATACTGAAGTATTTTGGTTTTCTTCAATCTTTTATTCATTTACTATCCAACTACCATTGTTATTCATATTAGTATTCAACCATTTTTAGATATAATTTTAAATAAATGGGAAAATTGGAGGTAAAAGGCCTTACAAAGGTCTCTAGCAGCAGTAGCGTCCCACCCCGCCATTCTAGCGACTTTTGAGTGATGTGATGCTAATAAATATATCGTTTTTGATACGATTTTCGATATTGGTTATTTTGTATCGATATATCGGATCAAAATATATCGGCTAAAAATATCGATATATCAAACAAAAAATATCGATAAATATCGATATTTTTTCAACAACCCTATCATCGACTGAGGATTTAATGTTGGGGTCTCCATACAAAAGATCGCTTCATTTCCTACACTACATAATCTGTAAACTCATTGATATTTTCTTTAAACGTTTTTTTTTTAATTCTTATGATACGTTAATCTGACACACATAGAACTCTCTCTTTTCTTTAAAATACAAAATGTAAAGAACGCTAACGTCTGTGACCGGGCGCGTGGCTGGCCCGACTAAATGCTACGCGGGTTGTAGTATTTTAGCCCTGTGGTGCTACTTTTTAAGCTAAATTTGCTGGCAGCTAGGGTTAGCCAGACACGTTTGGCTTTTTGATCTCTTTTCCGGCCAAATTTGACTGCGTCCGGTCTGTCCGGCTCTGAGTCCTCCGACCGCTGTTTGCAAGGCGGTAATAAATATTGTCCAGCTTCAAGAACATATTATGTCCGGCTATAAAAAGCTATGATTAGCTATTACCTCAAAAAAGGTATATCCGGCTTACGGTAAAATGACCGGTCAAATTGAGCGCCGAGTCCGGTTTTTGTTTTTAGATCTGGCAATCCTATTTGCAACACTTCCATAGATTTAAGCTTTTATTCCCATCTGCCCCCTTCAAGCTCCGCCACCGGGGTGGTGGTTGGCACTAATAGGTGGCGTTTACCACCCCGGTGGTCGATGGCACCTAATTGCCATCTGCCACATTCGAGGGTGCCATGGGGGTGGTGGTTGGCACTAATAGGTGGCGTTTACCACCCCGGTGGTCGATGGCACCTATTTATTCCCATCTTCCCCCTTCGAATATACATTTTAATTGCTCATGAATCATGATATTCAGTGATGTTTTATTTTAATTTTCATTATTAATGTCCAATACGAAATGCGAATAAATAATAATATTAATAAATAAATCTTTATTGAAATAATCTTAGTACATACAAATTAACAACTAGTCTTAAAATTAGTACTTACTGGGAAATGACAGTGTGCCTGAAATAGGTTTGACCTGTGTTTCAGGCTAATTAAGACTTACATTATTCTTACAAAATTATTAACCAATAAAATACAAGTAAATGAATAATTAAATAAAAAATAACAATACATTCAGAGTAGTCAGAATTGGCTTATAAATTAAAATATCACATATAGGTAGCGAAAAATCGATAGAATAAACCCCTGGGGATCAAGTCTGCTAATGTTTTCGTCGAAATCGTAGTTCTATGGTGTTCTAATTTCAAACCCAAAATCAAGATACAATGTTTCCGTTTTGGGTTTTGGGTTAAACAAGAACTGTGTCAAAAAGCATTACCATTCAAAACACCATTGAACTACGATTTTGACAAAAACATTAGCAGACTTGACCCCCTGACCCCTGTACTATAACTACGAAGAGGGCAGATGGGACTAAATAGGTGTCATCGACCACGGGGTGGTAAACACCACCTATTAGTGCCAATCACCACCCCTATGGCACCCCCGAAGGTGGCAGATGGGAATAAATCTGTGCCATCGACCACCGGGTGAACGCCACCTGTTAGTGCCAACGACCACCACGGTGGCGGAGCTTGCAGGGGGCAGATGGGAATAAAGAGATTTTAGTTTGCCGGATAAACGGAGTATATGTTCCGGTGGTGCAGGTGGGCAGTGGGAGCAGTTCTGCCAGGCGCGCGAGGCGATCGCGCGCGGCGTCAACTTCACGCGCGACGCGAGCGCATCGCCGCCGCAGCGGAGGAGAGACCTCCAAAAAGGGTACATTTACATGACAAATATTACTTAAGGTGGTTCGATGAGTTCAGTACCTCGTCATTTACGTTTTGTCAAGGGCTTAGAATAAAAGTTTTGGTTATTTTGCGCAAATAGAAGAGTAAAGTGCAATGTTTATTGTAGTTTATGATACAAGGTTGGTAAGGAGGTTTTTAAAACGAGTTGACGTTTTATAAGCCCGAGCCGCAGGCGAGGGTTTTTGATCGTCACGAGTTTTAAAAATATTTTTTCATGGCCTCTCAAATATAAGCAAATATGTGGCCACTTTTGGCACTATTGAGATGCACGACTTATTGCTTAAGTTGGAGTTCTTACAACTTTATTATTTAGATATTGCATTTTACTCTTTTATTTGTGAAAAAATATCAAATCTTTTAATCTGAGGCCTTGATAAAACGTAATTGATTTATTTCCATTGGTGGCGCTACTGATTCTGCACCATAGTCAAATACTAATAAACAAAACACTAACATAAATAGCTTCATTCATACTAAACATAAAAAACAACACGTGACAGCGCTCTGATAACAACTTGAGGCACAGTGAATATTTTTGTGTAACCCGAGCCGCGCGCTCACGCTCGGCGTTGGGAGCAAAAAATTGGCGGGGCACTTTAAGGGGCGCCGCACAGTGGGCTGAAAATCGACTCTCAAAGACTTAGGGACATGAATTTATAAATGTCGTTTTTTTTGTTGTATTCGGCTTTTGTTTACAATCACTATGCTCAATTATGCTGAAAAAGTTATTACAGTGTATAAACGGCTGACTTATAATTATTTTGCAAAATATTTGTATGGAGCTCGCATGAAAAATCTGATTATCTTTGCAACTGCAAGTCAAACCGTAATATCCTTACAGGAGGTCTTAGAACTATTTATTTGTGATTTTTTAACATACCACATATAACGGTTGCAGCTGCAGGATTTTTTTTAAAAAATGGACAAATATAACGTATTATTTTTTTATTTAGTTAATATTTTTTTAATGCTTCAAATCAAAATACTAGAAACCAATTAGTTATTTATTACCTCTCTAGTATGCCTAAGCGATATTAGCTACTTTCAGTTACTAGTAGCATGCAATAACACAAATAAACTATGATTTTACACTGGGAAGTGACTTAATTATGATATAATGATATATTAGAATTTCCGGTAAATACTTTCTATCATTTAGCAGCATTCCACATTTTAATGAGCATACCTACCTAGTTCACAAAGGAAAATGTTCAATGACTAATGACAATCAATCATAATAAGTGGATCATACCGAGTAAACCATCTTGATATAATAATGAATAATAATAAAATAGCTTTATTGATTCCACATTCACAATAATAATATTAATTTGCAATCACAAATTCATTTCATTAAATATAAATTTCATCTTGATATACTTGGTGCCAAATGCTCCAAGCAGCATTGGAATGCGATGCACCCGCATTTTAATGTAAACTGAAACAATACCTACCACTGAACTATTCAATACATGACACTGGCAAAAATTACTCCCTAATGAGGAGAGTAAATTGCCAAACGAAAAAATAATTTGTTAATTAGGGTAATTCAGAAGTTAATTTGCAAATCTCTTATATTTTTAATAGTCATCGTACATAACAACTAACAACAATCAATAAACTACTATAAATATAGTATTTGACAATTCGTACTTCAGTTTATTTTAAACTTTCGAACTGTCACAATCTTTACTCTGCAAACGTAAAATATTTATAATGGAAAGTCTAACTACGAACTTAGACTTGTTTGTTGTTCTGAGAAGGGAAGGTACTTCATTTAATCATGAAGTATTATTCAGTGCAGTGACAGATCGCTTAGGTGATCGCATTTCTGACGAAGATTGTGTAACGCTCAAGGAGTTTTGTAGAAGATTTACGCGAGCTGCTTCACAGAGGTGGCAAAAATCTCACCGTATCCTCGATGTATTCAGAAAGCAGTATGAAAATTGGCTTCAGGCTAATATTGATTGGCCAAGTTGCGTACCAATCAGTTTTGGCATGCCACAATCAAATGAAGAAGACCAAGGACCCAGTGCACATTTAATCTGTCCAGGTCCGTCGACATCATCTACTGGCACAATGACAAAAAGACCTAGAAAAGCCTTCGAAGATTTAGGAAGCAAACAAAAGAAGAGAAGATCTGACGATAATAAGGGCGAAGATTCAAATCAATTGGCGTATTCAGCTGCATCACTTTTAAAAGAAGAAGGTCGTGAGGATATCGCATCTGTTATCGAACACATGTTGAAAAATCCAGAAGCAGCTACAAAAATTAAGGAAATGCTTACTAAACCAGTTAAAACAATAATATTTACAGCAGAAAAAGCACTCGGGTTACTTCTTTCATTAAAACTGACAAAGTGGCAATACATCACCCTACGCGAAACAACTATTCGAGAAGGTGCAAAAGATATATACCCGTCTTACTATAAAGTGCAAAAAGCCAAATTCAATGTTATCCTCCGAAGCAATCAGTGACTATAACAGATTCTTCAGCAAGAATTACACTTCAAGCATTACTTGATGTCACAGTGAAGAGGATCCTTGAAAGTCTTCCTGAACAGGTGCAAAATAAAGATTTGAATTTGAATTGAATATGCATTCAAAACAGCAAAAAGGTACGTGGAGTTATATGATTGGTACCACATGTCTTCGACCGTTCATAAGTTGCTGATACATGGTGCAGACATAATCGCCAGTAACAATATTTTGCCGATTGGAAGCCTCTCAGAAGAAGCCTCAGAGGCCCGCAACAAAGATTTTAGGAGGTTCCGGGAACATCACTCGCGGAAAAGGACCAGACAAGCTTCCAATGAGGATATCCTCAATATGCTTATTCTTTCGTCTAATCCCTTGATCTCTGCTCAAAGACCGAAGTTGGACGTTAAGAAAAGTCAGGATTTTTTCGTTGATACCTTAGAACTGATCAAGTCGTCAGGACCGTTCGAGTTTTTGGATGTGTCTAATTTAGATCCTGATTCCGAAATAGAATCCGACGAGAGCGATGTTGAATGTTAATTAATGTATTTTATGATTTTTGTTTTAATATTGGCGTATGTACTGTTTTATTTTTTTATTTACTTTTTATTGTTTGATTGTATTTTGATTTTATTTAAGAATCATGTGAAATAAAATAAAAATATATTTCTAAAGATGAAGTATTTTATTTTAACAGAACTTTGATATTTCGATAGAAAACATTTTATAAGAACTTCATATAGTTTTTAGATTCTTAAATTCTTATTAGACCTCTTTCTATGTACCTATACCTATGTAATGAGAGTCTTATGCTCTCTCATTAGAAGAGTGACAATAGTGCTCAACAATAGAAAGTTATTTACCTAAACTCCTAATCCAAATAATTAATTCACTCCCCAGAATAAATAATAAGGTTGATTTTTGTTGTAGCATGCTACACCTAAGGCTAGGCGCGAATGGAGGCTTACTGTTGGTTAATTGTTATCACTTATTCAGACCAGGAAGATAATAAAAGCTTATTGGTATTTACTATTTTGACTTGATGATATATATGATATTAACGAATTTAAAAAATATGTAGTATTAACAATTTTTTTATAAAAATCCTGCAGCTATAACCGTTATATGTGGTATGTTGAAAAATTACAAATAAATAGTTCTAAAACCTCCTATAAGGATATTACGGTTTGACTTGCAGTTTCAAAGATAATAGGATTTTTCATGCGAGCTCCATACAAATATTTTGCAAAATAATTATAAGTCAGCCGTTAATACACTGTGATAACTTTTTCAGCATAATTGAGCATAGTGATTGTAAACAAAAGCCGAATACAACAAAAAAAACGACATTTATAAATTGATGTCCCTATGTCTTTGAGAGACGATTTTCAGTCCACTGTGCGCCGCCGGCTCAAGCGGCTAACTAAACCAAATTACGAAAACGTTGTCATGCGCCATCTTGGTCGAGTCGTGTCTGCTCCACACATTGGCCCACCTTGGCCAATTTATCATTCGTTAATGCTTTTGAAAGAACCTCTTTGATGCATTTGTTACAAAACCGGCAACGCACGATAGATTTGCCAATATTGTGGCAAACGTGTGGAGCCGGCATTGCACTTGTATTAATATAATTTATTTTGAACCTTAATGTCTTCACATTAAATTACCTAACTGGATTTGTTTAAATTGTCGTAGCCCAGCGTGTCGTTGAAACCTGTGCATACATAATAATATGTATATCGCTTTTGTAAACAGGACTGAAACGGAAGAAGAAATTACAAAATCAGAGCCGAAGATAGACCAAGCGACCGACACGAGGAGCATAGAGGAGTTCATACGAGAACTGATCCGCAAGGAGTTCACCCACCTCCTGCACGAGATCTCCGACGACGCCAACTCCAGCTCCGTCCACCGCAGCGAGGAGATCCTGAATAAAGGCATCGCCAATATTATAGACAATCTCGATGATGAAAAAAAAGATATGCGATCTTTTTCGAGGGTTAAAATTAACGGGAACAATAAACCTCTCTTGCAAATTACGTTCAGTCGGTCTGGGGAGAACAGTCTGCAAGTTTTGGACGGTTGCGTGAGTGTGACTGTGCGTGATAACAGTGGACGGCCGGCGTCCGGCGCCGGAACCGGACAGGCATCTTGCGCGTCCGACGCGGGGCTCTCTGATGACGCACATATCAACTCTTTGAAAAGGTGCCAGGCTTTCAGCGCTCTTCAGGTAACTTACACTTATTACTGACCATCAGCCATTTTAATATCCCTGCAGACCTACTGGGAGGTTTTGACGCAGATCGTTATTGTCGCAAATAGTCATCGCGTAAAATTTGGTCACTTTCGCAGAATGTCATTTTCACAACTGGTCACTTTCGCAAAATGTCATTAACATTTTTTCAAAAACTCAAAATTTTGTGAAAAAGAGAAAAATATCTGAATGACATTTTGCGAAAGTGACCAGTTGCGAAAACGACATTCTGCGAAAGTGACCAAATTTTTCGCGATGACCATTTGCGAAAATGACGATCTGCGTTAAAACCTGCTGGGGTTGCTGCCTTCCTTATAGGTGGATAATTAGGAAAAGGGCACTAACCCACCACGCGGGCCCAATGCGGATTGTCCATCAGCCATTTTTAATGTCCCCACTGCTGGGGCACAGGCCTTCCTTATGGGTGGTAAGGAGAATGGGCCATAACCCACCACGAGGGCCCAATGCGGATTGGTGGGTGTTAACCACTGCAAATGCAGCCGGTACCAACGTCTTAACGTGCCTTCCGAAGCACAGAGGAGCTCGAGATAATAATGACCGACTCTTGCGAAACATTCGCTGGGCCAGGCGCTTATACCACTGCGCCTCCGAGTTCCAAGCTACATTAGCTACACTTATTACTACTTCGATAAAAAAAAATGTTACACAGAATTAAATAGTTACCATTTGAAAATTACCAACAATGTAAATTGATACTCACTGTTTATACTAACTGTCGAAAGAAATAATTCCGAGTCGCGTTTTAGAACCATTCTGGACCGTCGGCCAACCAGGGTCATTTTCGATCTATCGCATATTAGCACCAGACCAAATTCGCATGATAGCCATTAGCTTGGTGTTATCAAATATCATCATCTGGGTTGCGAAGTAAGAAGCTTCTGGGAAATATGCCAACCTGAACATGGTCACCCATCGCTAAAAAAATATCGATCGCATATTTATATAAATGGTGAACAGGGTCGTGGGTGGCATCATTACCTGAACTATTTTTTGTCTTTTCATATCGATCGAATAAGGAACACGGATCACAAGAGCATATATGTGAAATGTACTTACCTGCCCTGACCTCCTAGACGCTTCCTGAAAGCGACGCAAGACTGTGGTTTTATATACGCCTGGGACCTGCCCCACCCCCTGAATGTAATTATATGCCAATATGTAGTCAATTATTTTTTGAAAAAAAAGTCTATATTTCTAGCCTGGCCGCGCGCATGCTTCCTGAAAACTAACAAAGTCGATGTCTAACATGTTTGTAATGATGCCACCTACGACCCTGTTCAACATTTATATCAATATTCGATCGATTATTTTTTGCGATTGGAATCATTGTATGGGAGGCCATATGTTCAGGGTGGCTTATCTTCCAGAAGCTTCCTACTTCGCAACCCAGACGACAATTTTTGATAACACCAAACTAATGGCTATCTTATCAATGTGGTCTGGTACCAATAGTCAAAGTCAAAGTCAAAGTCAAATAAGCTTTATTCAAATAAACTTAATTATTAAGTACTTTTGAATCGTCTATATTTTCCTACCACCCGTTCCAGACTTTTTTAGCTGACAAGAAGAACGGGCGCAAGAAACTTATCAGCTGTAACAGCCATAAGTAACGATATTTACAAACTTGAATATATCGTTACCAGATAATTACAACAGGGTGACAGGATTATTGGCAACAACATAGACTTATTATATTATATTACTTCAACAAAGTACTTACAGTAGCAAGTTATGTGTTACATCATTTCCACGCATTTAGATCTTTAAGATAATCGTCTACTTTATAATAACCTTTACCCATGAGCGTTTTTTTAACATGGTTTTTAAATTCATGCAAAGGAAGATCAATCACTTGTTGTGGAACTTTATTAATGAAAGCTATGCCTTTCCCCATAAATGAACCTCTAGTTTTTGCAAGCCTAAATCTTGGAACGGCAAGTTTATCTTTATTTCTTGTATTAAACTGGTGAATATTGCTGTTTTTAGCAAATGAATCATAGTGTTTCCTTACATAAACTAAATTTTCATATATATATTGACCTGCCAAAGTTAAAATATTAATTTCTTTAAACAATTCTCTCAAGCTATCTCTTCGCCGAAGATTATATATGGCGCGAACAGCTCTTTTTTGGAGTACAAAAATATTTTCAATACTGGCAGCTGAGCCCCACAATAGCAGTCCATACGACATTACGCTATGAAAATAACTAAAGTATACTAACCTTGCCGTTTCAATATCAGTTAAAAGCCTTATTTTCTTAACAGCAAATGCCGCTGAACTAAGTCTACTTGACAAGGCTTCAATATGTGGATCCCATTGCAGTCGGGAATCTAGTGTGATACCTAGAAATTTTGTGCTCTCGATAAACTCGACTTCATCGTCATTCAAATTAATATTTAATTTTGTCTGCTCAACATTAGGTAATGAGAATTTAACACATTTAGTTTTTTTGGGGTTAAGTGCTAAATTATTACTATTAAACCAGTATGAAACTTTAGAGAGGGCACTATTTACTTCGTCCGAACAGTTATTACCTCTGTTTACTTTAAAAACTAAAGAAGTATCATCCGCAAATAGTACTGTTTCACATAAATTATTCGCGTAGTTGGGAAGGTCATTTATATAAATTAGAAACAGCAATGGGCCCAATATTGATCCCTGTGGCACACCCATATTGATGGGGGCTCCAGTAGACTCAGTTCTATTAATCACTACTTTCTGAGTTCTATTGTACAAATACGATTTCATAAGACTAACTGATTTATCAGAGACACCATAATGTTCTAGCTTCTTTAATAGTGTTTGATGATCAACGCAATCAAATGCCTTAGAAAGGTCACAGAAAATGCCAATTACATCTTGCTTTTCTTCCCAAGCATCCAGAATATGTTTGAGAAGTGCAATTCCAGCATCAGTAGTACTTTTACCCTTGGAGAAACCAAACTGATTTTTATGAAGTATATTATTGTATGTGAAGTAATCTAATAATTGGGAATATATAATTTTTTCAAATATTTTACTAAGTGCTGGTAGTATAGATATTGGCCTAAAGTTAGCTGGGTCACTTTTATCCCCAGATTTAAAAAGAGGAATCAATTTACTATTTTTCATTAGATCAGGAAAGACCCCTTCGTCAATACATTTGTTAAAAATAAAAGCCAAGTAAGGGGCTAGTATATCAATTATTGATTTAATTATGCTTGTTGACATGCCCCAAAGATCTTCTGTTTTTTTAACATTAATTGTTTTAAAAGCTTTAATGATATCTGCACTATTTATATATTTAAAGGAAAAACTTTCATTGCACTTATCAACACTAGACTCCAGAAGGGAGACAGCGATGTTGGGACAAGCACTAAGAGTACTGGTAGTTTCTACAGGTATTCTAGCAAAGAAATCTTCAAAAACTTTAGCGACCTCATTGTCAGATTCAAAAGTTTGATCACCAGTTTTTAAACAGAAGGAATTTATATTGGATTTTGATTTGCCCGTTTCTTTGTTAATAATATTCCAAGTAGCCTTAATTTTATTGTCAGCTAATTTAATTTTATTTGCAAAGTACTTGGACTTTGCTAAGATACAGACTTCTCTGAATGTTTGTGAATACTTCTTGACAAATTCAATGAAGTTAGGATCACTAGAAGTAGCTTTCTCTGCATAAAGTTCGTATAATTTCCTTCTGCTCTTATATATGCCGGGTGTGGCCCAGTCACTAAATTTCGTACTATCATTACATTTGATGACTTTTTGTTTAAAAGTTTTACTAAATTCAGTTTGAACTATGCTAAATAAATGATTATATAGGTTATTGGCTTCAAAATTTGGTTCTGGTAATGTTTCAATTTTACTTGTGACATTGGTTCTGAATTTTTCAATATAGTGTTTTTTTACTGGCCTACACATTATTTCCCGTTTAGGCGGAACATGATGGTGCTCAATGGAGGCTAATTGTCCACTATGGTCGGATTTAATACAATTTAAAATTGATTTTTCAATGACATTACAGTTACAGAAAATATTATCTAAGCAGGTTGCCGATGTGGGTGTGATACGCGTTGGTTCATTAAAAATATGTAGCAAATTAAATGATTTAAATAGGTTTATGAACCTACTCGACAGTTTGGCTATTTTAGGGTCTAAGATGTCGACATTAAAATCTCCGCAAATTGCGACTTTTTTATTCTTCCTACAAGTTATTTTTAAAACTTCCTCCATAGTGGACTCAAACTCAAAGTAATTCGCTTTGGGGGGTCTATATACGCATACTATAATTATTTGATCAAGTTCCACGCACGATAACTCAACGGTTCGTTCAATTGAGAGGGATACTACATCTCTACGCTCTTTACATTGTAAACTATTGTGTAGAATAATAAGTGAACCCCCTCTTATAGCAGATTTCCTACTAAGCGAGCTAACAACTTTATAATTATCTAAACTTAAAAGTAATTCGTGCTTTTTCAACCAATGCTCAGTAACACATAACACATCAATATCTTCAGAGTTTAAGAATAAGCTTATTTCTAAATCTTTGCCAGAAAAGCCTTGCATATTTTGGTGTACAATTCTTAAACACTTTGGCTTTTCTATTGTTAAGTCAGGGCTAGAGGACGCCTCTATTGTCCTAGATGGTAATTTAAATGTGAAAAATTATTATTACTTGAACTAAGTAAAATGTTATAATTATTTTTATTTGGAACAGATTCCAAAGTTGAATGACTAATGTCAATAGTTGACTGCTCAATAAAAGCAGTTGTTTTACTAGCCAGATTATTGGCTAAATGTTTAAAATAAAAAGATAGCGATAATGCTATTTGTCTCCTAAAAGAACTAGGCAGATAGAACTTATCTTTTGTCAAGTAAAAACTATTAAATAATTTATTGATGTCAATTATGTGTAGCTGTTCACTATTATGAAATGCTACCGTATTCAATGTTACGTTCAACTGATACCTAAAGTTATTTTCCATTTGTGACACACTTTTGCAATAAGGGAATGTGAACAAAATCACTTTTTTTACTTTTAAAGACAATAAGGAATTACAATAAGCTATCAGTTGGTGTTTGTTCACATTACCCCTATTTCCTATCAACATTATCAAATTAGTGTTTTTATTAAATGTTTTTTTAACAATAATTCTCATCAAGTCATCCAAAGTTGACCCAGGCATACAATAATTAATTATGTTTTCCTTAGTGTGTTTTTGAATTAATTGGCCTAAATTCTTACCCATCTCATCGCAGAACATAATTGTTTCACAACAGTTTTTATCAGAAGATGGATTATTTTTTGTTGAGTTTTTCAAATCTTTACAAGTGTATGAGACCTCTGGTTCTGGTTCACATACTGAGTGGGTAGTTAAGTTAGTTGGGTTATTATCAGAAACTTTAAGCTCACACACTGAGTGGGTAGGTAAGGGCTCTGGGGCATCCTGGACAACTGCATCACACTGTTGTCTTACAATAGTATTTTGGTTAAAACAGCTACAATTCTGTTTTTTGCCAAGGGATTCGAACCGGTCTGTATTATAGTTACACATGTCAATCATGTCATTTGCAGCTAGCTTTTGGTAATTTAGCTGTTTGCGAGAAAAATCACTTAAATTATTGTACATTTCCCTGAGTGAAAGTTCCAAATTATCAATTTTTTCACTTAATAGATTATTTACCTTTTCACATTCTTTACTGTTATTACATGATGCCCTATTAATTACATCTAATTGCCCTAATAATTGCTTACGCTCTTTCCTCAGCTTTGAAAATTGGCTATAATAATTTTGTCTTTTTATCAACCTTTGAGTTTTCTTAATATATCTATTTAAGCGGATATATTTTTTGATTTTCTTTCCACTATTAAGTTGACAATTATTTCTAATGACAACAGATTTGTCATTATAGTTATTACATGCCAAGGTTGAATTGTCATAATATATTGCAGAATCACATTGATGTAACTCGCTAAACAGGCTTTGAGAATGCTTCTCTTCTACAAAAGTTTTATTTTCTTTTTCTAACTCTAAAATGGTCTTTTGAGCAAGAGACAAACTAATTTCAAGGTCGGTAATGCGACTCAATGCCTGTTCATGAGTGTAGTGACATTCTCTAAATTTTTCTATATACAATTGCATCTGGTTGTATTTATCTACAATCTCAGAATACTTTGTATGAACTTCAGCAAGCTCATTCTTGAGGTCAGTGTTCCGGGATATGGTCTTAAGAATCTCGCGTTCACTGTCTTCACGTTCCAGCAATAAGGTGTCATTTAGCTCTTTGGCTGCCTTCAAATCCTCTAGTGCCATTTTGAGTTTGATCTCCACATCCTTTGCAGTTGCCTTACGGGTCATCATGTTGTTATTGAGCTAGATGGAACTTGCAATCCGCAATCACTGCAAGTATACAATAAGTGATCAATAATCAAATTTTATTACAAGTAGTCAGTGTGATTCCTATGTTACAAAAAAGAAATACAGAAATAAAATTAAATAAACTAAGTTAAGCAAGTGAGGTCAGTAAATTATAACATATGTTTATTATTTATAATAGATTTGATGTGCAATTGTAGCAAAGGTTTATCTATTACTAGGTATCAACTTTGACTATAAAAGCAAGGTCAAACCTTTCTTTTTAATGTATAAGTCAGTATAAGTTCCTATGAATTTAGTAAACAAATGTAGGTACCTATCTATACTTAAACTATACTTAAATGAAGTTAAAAACTGAGTGACTGATAGTCTAGAATGAAAATTAATTAATACCTGAACAATATTATACCTATATTACTAAGTTATATTGTAAGAAAAGGAGCAGAATGGTTGCCCAAAATTATTGTTTAAAAGTGAAGTAGATCTGACGTGTTTATGTACAAATATAATGCTTGTGAAGTGTAAAACAGTATATCGAATGTCTGTGACAATAGTAGCCACCGTCTACATTACTTCCACGAATTGTCAAGTAAAGAGAGGTTATAACTGTGCCAGATTGTATTGAGTTGTGACGTTACTCACTATTAGTGAGTTTTGTACAAGTGGAATGGTCAATGTATTAGTTTAAATTGGGAAACAATCCGCCACTGTGGTTTTAGGTAGGTATACGCAAATTCAATTCAGTCACAAAGTTTTGACTTGGTATTTTCCCATATAACCTATACCTATGGGTACCTATTAATAACTAAAATTAAGGAATAAAAGTACTCCCCCGGTTTAATATGCAGCAGATCACAAATTGTCGATTCTTCTACGAAGTTTATTCGCTTTTTATATCTTCTCCAGTGACATTTGGATGCCGCCCCGCCGTTACGAATTTGAGATCACTTGTTTTTCAATTATACCACACCGATTGTACTTATAACACTTTTCACGACTATTTATACAGTAAAGAACAATTTAAACACTACTTATTAAAGAAATTGCTAAGTTTAAACAATTTAATTTAATTAAAATATCAGCTGGTTTATTTGACAAGTGTTTCGGTCAGGGTTGCCAGACCAAAAAAAATATGCGATAGATTGAAAATGAGCTCCTTGGCCGACGGTCCATTCCTTTGCCCGCGATACACTGGCTTAGTGAAGCGTTCAAAATTTGATTGATGTTCGGCGCCTGTCAGTTTTCTAAGCACGCCAGTTGTTTATGGCCGATCGCTTTACATTCACTCTCACTTGATACCTATTTTCCTTTCTCTTGTTATTGTTGTTCATTAATTAAAATAAGTGATGTCTAGACTACACAGATGGTTTCGTAGTTAAATCAATTTATTTAATTATCAATTATAATCATAATATAAGAGTTACTGAATGATCTTCCAACGATACGTTGTTCAGTCGTGCACAAGAAACTGATTCAGAAATAAACTAGGACATATTTTAATCAAATAATTATTTTTAGTTGGTTTTGCCTATTAGAATGCTATACGCAGATAAAGTCACAAACCGAAAACTCAAATTCCTCAATTTCTATTTTAGGAAGCTAGAAGCACGGAAGATCTGTACATAGACGATGACCTGTCCACCCATATGCAAGAGAACTTCGGCGGCAAAGTGAAGCTGATCCCGTTACACGGGTCCTTGCATGAGATCCTGTGTGAGAAGGAAGACGAGTGCTGCCTTATTAAAGTGAAACAGGAGAATGGCTGCGACACTATCTACTTCCGCTGCGACTCGTCCGATATAGAGCCACGTGACGCTGTCGACGGCCGCGCGCCGCCCGACACTGTTCTCTACAAACGGAGCATCTCTTTAGTCGAAGAAAGGATACAACGCATATTCCCCAAAGACAAGAGACCCCAAACACCAGTGACAGCGAGAACGACCAAACCCAAAGAAACGCTAAAAGCACGACCCAAATCTGAAGTATTCGTCCAAAATATAACCAAAGAGACGAGGCTGCTGAGCAATAGTAGCCCTTCTTTAATAATGAAGGAGGACAGAGGCGACGAGGTCGAAGTCAACATCGAAAACGTGATGTGCTACCAAGATTCGTCCTCAGAGGAGTGCCTCAAGTGCCAAGCGGAGAATGACGACTTCGAGCTTTTGGAGAAGAAGATAGAAGAGGACCTCGCTAACAGCACGCTGTCGTCGATGGCTTGCGGCTGCCTGGGGAAGATATCGGAGGAGAATCTGTCCGCCTTAAATGATGAGATGACTGACAAGGAGTGATTGACTGTATGCAGCCACCAATCGCAGCCGCTAGTGGCTTAGTGGCCGCCGGGAAGAAACCGGCTACTGTGGCCGAGTGTACAAAACGCGGCCACAAGTAGCGAGCGCGGGCGACTCCCGCAGCTTGTGGCTCGAACGCGGCCACTCTAACGCTCGGTTTGCGCCGATACAATACAAAATGTATGAAAAAACTCGCCCGCAGCTTGTGGCCGCGACTAGAGCTCAATGTGCGGGCGCTCTATTCGTGCGAAGTGTTGCCAGTACAACTTTTTAATAAGTAAGTATGAGGACGTGGTCCTGTAATATAAACCTCAATTATTGGCACCGGCCATGATTATATTATGAAAGATGTTTGATAAGCCAGAGCCGAGAAACTCGAGAAAATATTAGACTATAATTTGTTTTATCAACAGGATTGATAACACGACAAATCCAATGTATCGCGAGAAGTTGTGACGCTGGCTGTATTCCGTCCAAATGATACGTGACACTGACAAACTTCAGTGTTAGTTTTGTATTCGTTAAATTGTGACTTATTTGTGATGTTTGTTAACCTTTTATACAACATAAAGTACAATGCGTAATACTTATTAATAGTAACATATTTTTTGAGTTGGGCATTAGAGAAAAACTGTTTTCAGAGCATGTTTTTTCAAAATTATTTGCTGAAATTATAGTAATGAATACTATTGTTTTAGCATATAACTTTGAGCGCTAATTGAAGTCATGCATACTCACTTGACAAGTACAAAGCTATTGACTTGTAGTTCAGGGTGTCGACTGTTTTATTTTTTATCACATCATTATAAAGATGCATTATTTGCGAGTTGTACACATAATATTCTGTACCAATCTGTTAAGGTTTAATTTAGAGACTTCAGTATTTTTGTTATTCTTTAATTTATTATTAGCATTTATTGAACTCCGTCCGACTTTGCTCGCATTTATATACCCAAAGATTGTGATCAATGTTTACGTAGTGTTTTATATCCTTCAGGTTCAAAATGTACACCGGTTTCAAAACGTACACTTCCCGAAATGTACACTTCCCAAAAAGTACCTTTCCCAAAATGCACCTTTCCCGTAATGTGAAATTTGTAAATGTATAAAACGTTAACTTTAAAAATAATGTAAAAAAAGTTTGTCTCAAATAATAGAAGTTACCTTCTCCATATTTATGTGATCCTGGTACTTTAAAATGTATCTAATCAGTTCCTATCTGTTCTAAGAGTGTACATTTAAAGATAAATTTTGGGAAATGTACATTACGGGAAAGGTGCATTTTGGAAAATGTACATTCTGGGAAGTGTACCTTTTGAAACAGGTGTACATTTTGAACTTGAAGGACTTATGTGTCCATTAGATATTAGAAGTACGCAAGGCTATGTGATTTATAGATTAAGTAGCACCAAGCATTCCACTGTTGTGATCACTAGAATAGTTTAATATGGAAATCACCTTTAAAAGGTTCTTGCACTATTTTTAATCTTTATTACCTCACATGGATCTTGATTTTTTATACCTATCTTTGTTTCTAGTTTCTAGCGATTTATAAAATTATTTAACGCACCAAAGGTTTTGTTGCCACGTATTCAGATCTATTTTAAACTTTGATTTCTTTTAAGCTAAATTTTATAAAGTTCTATTGGATTTATTAAAACATTCCATTTTAAAACTAATTGTTACTTAGCCCTTAGTTGATTTTAGATTAAATCGTTATAAATAAAACTTTTAAATTATATCATTTATTTTATTGAAAATAGCTTCTTTGAAAATCTCAATCTTTTATAAAATGGCACCATTAGGAATGGCAGAAATGATTACACTTAACGATATTTACATACTATGTTACATTTCGGAAGACTGTTTACATACATATCATTTTATAGTGAAGTACACTTAAATATTACCCCCAACCGGTACATCATTAAATGCGGGCGTGTTAGTTTTGATAAAATAAATCGTAAATACTAGCTTTTACATACTTATATGTAACTAACTTATTTTACTAACAGAACAAAATGGTTTAAAAATAACCCACACCATTAAAAATCTCCCAAATCAGTCTTAACTCAAACGGTATTCCTGTTAAGCACAGCTAGGGTCCTATTTTATAACTTCAATATCAATAGACATTACTGTGTTATTTAGTAAACATATAAAAACAAAATGAAAAATATAACACTGGACCAACTTTAGCAAATAACAAAGACTTAGTACTCACAGAAATGCCTATCATCATTTCTGGATACTCAAAGGTTAAGCTAAGTCTAATCTTCACTTATTCCCAGGAATATTAAAACACTTTGCTGTTAACTTTTCTGCGCCAGACTCCTATAAAGGTTCCCTAGAGTTCTAGACAGAATAACAGCGTCTTTTACAAGAGAAAAGAGAAGAAATTCAGTTTTTTTCCGATCTTCCCCGTATTTTACCGGATAACTTCGTAATTACAATATATTTATTCATTCTGTAAATTGTGTTTTATTTATGAGAACAGTTGAAGATTATAACATCTTCACTATTTAATATCGACGCAACCAAAATCATATTCAAAATTTTCGAAAAAACTAATTTATAAATTTTTATAGACATCACTATTACACGAAAATCAATGAATCACTGTTCAAAAAAGAAAGACCCTTTTTTATAGCTAGGTAAACCTTAGCGGTAAGTTTGACGACTACGGCCTTGACTCCGGTGTAGTTACTAGTTATATAAGAGAAAAATTATAACTGTTTATGGCATGATGGCGTTAACATTAAGCCCCATTATTAAAGTGAACTATCCCGTTTCTAACATCGCGCCCAACCGTTATTGAACTCATCCCGTCTACGAGAACTTATCGGTAAGTTTGACAGGCCATAGGACTGAACGGGCTATTTATGAGATAAGAGAAAAAGTTATGACTATGGCTGTATTCCGAATCACACTAAAATCGATGACAGCGCACTAAAATGCGTTCCGAGTCGGTGATTTTGTATGGGTTTGACAGATAACGTGAGCGCTGACATCGATTTTATCGTGATTCGGAATATAGCCTATGACATGATGGCGCTAACATTGACCTATTATTGAAGTGAACTCATCCCGCCCAACCGTTATTGAAGTGACCTTATCCCGTCTACGAGAACTTATCGGTAAGTTTGACGACGACGGCCTTGACTTCGGTGTAGTTGTTGAGTCCGTAGGGCCCATTTTCTCGTCCGATGCCCGACTGCTTGAACCCGCCGAATGGAACTTGGTTGCCGAATACGTGGAAGTCGTTCACCCACACGGTACCCGCACGGAGCGCCTGGAAAAAATAGATCTCCAATAAAATTTTAACCTTAAAGTGATAAGGTTTAAGTTTCAAATTGATTGAGATTGTCATGTTGATAAAAAGGCCGGAATTTATTTTCTTTAAACCTTTTGTTTACTATTAAGGTGCTCCCTCACCGGGAGCATTCGCGGGTAATGTAACGTTACAGATTTGAGCATTACATCAGTGAAGGAGGAGAACCGAGCGAATGCTCGTCAGTCAGGGAGGTATTATTGTAATTTAATGCTCAAAGACGAATCTATAATGTTACAGTACACGTGAATGCTCCCGGTGAGGGCATGTTAACTCCATGGCCGACTACGTAAACAATCAAATTAATTTTTTTTATTCTTTTCCACCTTAGGGTGGAAATATCAAGGGGAAAGCGTGCTGGGTTTTCCACCCGCTGCTTTGTTTCAATATACATCAATAAATATCATCGTCGTTATGTAGTAAGGTGTAGTGTAGTATCAGACCTGCACTAGGTAGTTGACGCGGTCCAGGTCGTTGCTGAACACAGCGGCGGCGAGCCCGTACTCCGTGTTGTTAGCTCGCTCTATCACTTCAGGGATAGAGTTGAACTTTATGATTTGCTGCACCGGACCGAAGATCTGGAAACGATAAACACAGATGTTAAGTGAGGTAGACATTACATCGTTGTTCTATGGTCTCCGCAAATAAAGAAAGAGAAGAAACAAGCTACCGCTTCATGGCAGAATGTCCGATGTACGCATCACTGCGCTGGGAGCTCTTTTGGAGAGGACAAACTTAAGGAAGAGGATCTAAAGCAGTTAACGATAAGTCAACTCAGCCGGTACTGTAAGAGTGCAGGTAGGTTCGAGGGTCCGACGCCGTGGAGTAAATGATAACCTACCTCCCCCTGCTCTTGGATTTGGGGAACTGGGTGAAATGATTCCGATCCTTTAGGCGCAATTGGGCCAATTCGTGATTGGTCCAATGTTCAAAAAAATTTCCAATTCGCAGTTGGTCCAATTCGCAGTAGGTCTAATTATAGTATATTAAGTTCTTGTATACTTATGTTTAAATACTACTAAGTAACTTAAATATTCATATATTTTTGCAACTTATAAGAGTGCATTAATCGGTTGCGATACCTAATTAGTCACGATTATTATTAAATGTGTTATTTTGTTTAATTTTGGAAATACACTTTATATTGGACCAATCGCGAATTGGACGAACCGCGAATAATGGGAATTGGACCAATCGCGAATTGGACCAATTGCGCCTAAATGATTCCGATCGAGGTGACTGATCACCCGTTTGGCTTTGCTGTATACCTCAGTCCTGGCGATGTCCATATCGTCCGTGACGTCGCTGAACACGGTGGGCTGCACGTAGTATCCGCGTTCGCCGGCGCGCGCGCCGCCCGCCACTAACTTGGCGCCCTGCTGTTTGCCGCTCTCTATCATCTTCAGGATCTTGGAGTGCTGTTCTGCGTCGATCTGTTACGAAACTATAGTTAGGGCTAGTCTTACGAGATTTATTGCGCATTTAGTATAGGTAGTATTTAATCGGGTAATAAATAATTCCCATTTTGGGTAACCCAAATACTGAATATAGCGTACTGAAATACTAAGTGGGCGACGGATCGAGGGCGACTACAGATATAGAAAATGGGTGACTTAAAAATACAAATTGGGTAACTAGTTATTCTAAACGGGCGACCAAATTACTATTTGGGCGAAAAAGATGACTCTATTTTATAGTTACCTACTTGGTATAATAAGTGCCCACTCAGTATTTTTGTCACCCATTTAGAGTTTTCACTGCGAACTTAAATTTATTTATCACCCATATGTAGTCGCCCGTTTTGAGTATTTTTGTAATCCACTGTTAGTCGCTCGTTTAGTTATTTTGTCGCCCAAAAAATAAACTGATGCCCAGTTTAGTATTTAAGTATCCCATTAACTTTAATGATTTCCAGTCACCCGATTAATCGATTCCCATTTAGTATTAGACTTTGAGTATTGCAGTACAGTACGAGGCAAATATCTTGAAATTTTTTCGATAGAGTGGGGATAAGTTCGCGCATGTGCTCCTGTGAGCGACCAATAGCGCGCGGCCCTCTCCCGCCGCCCGCGCCCCTCACCGCTACGCATACCCAAAATACGCGTTCCGCGCAATTCCCACCCGATTTCAACATATTTACCTCGTACTGTACTGTACCCGTAGGCCCCCGACAAGGTGGACCGACGATCTGGTGAAGGTCGCGGGAAGCCAGTGGATGCAGGCAGCGCAGGACCGATCGTCGTGGAAATCCTTGGGGGAGGCCTATACCCAGCAGTGGGTGTCGTGCGGCTGATATGATGATGATGATGATGATGTACTGTACAGGGTAGTCCTGTCGAAGTTGTTATGAAATATGTCTACCTCGGGCAAACATTACAATTGGGTAGAAACAACTTCGAGAAAGAGGCCAACAGAAGGATACAGCTGGGCTGGGCAGCATATGGGAAACTTCGTTGAGCCTTTGAGTCGCTTATTCCACAGTCTAAAGACGAAAGTCTTCAACCAGTGCGTCCTGCCTGTCATGACATACGGAGCCGAAAAGTGGACACTTACTGGGCTGGTGCTGGTTCACAAATTTAAAGTCGTGCAGCGAGCTATGGAAAGGGCTATGCTCGGAGTTTCTCTAAGAGATCGGGTCCGGAATGAGATAATCCGACAGAGAACGAAGGTGATCGACATAGCTCACCAAATTAGCAAGCTGAAGTGGCAGTGGGCCGGCCATATTAGCCGTAGAACCGATGGCCGCTGGGGCAGACGAGTTCTTGAGTGCAGACCGCGTATGGGCAAACGTAGTGTGGGACGCCCTCAGGCAAGGTGGAGCGACGAGCAAGCAAGGTGACTGGCAAAAGCTGGATGAGAGTAGCCGCGGATCGTGCTCGGTGCCGTGCACTTGCGAGAGGCATATGTTCAGCTCTCAGCTGTTTGAGGAGCTCGGTGGCGTAGTAGTTTAGCGCCTGGCCCTGCGATTGCGGAGGTAAAGCAACGTTCGCAAGGGTCGGTCATGGGATGGGTGACCAAAAATGTATTAACTCGAGTTTCGGAAGACACGTTAAGCCGTTGGTCCCGGCTGCATTTGCAATTGTTAACATCTGCCAATCCGCATTGGGCCCGCGTGGTGGGTAATGGCCCATCCTCCTTACCACCCATAAGGAAGGCCTGTGCCCCAGCAGTGGGGACATAAAATAATCTGATGGACATGTTCAGCAGCGGACGATGATAGGCTGATGATGATGATGTTAGTATTGGCCAGTATACCTGCGGGCCCTGCTCCACGTCAGGCCGGAAGGGGTCCCCGACGACGCGTTTACGCGCGCGCTCGCCCGACAACTCCACGAACTTGTCGTAGATGGACGCCTCCACGAACGTGCGAGACCCTACGGAAACGAAAGTCTCTATAAACACGGAACGGACCTATCTGTAGCACTTGTATTCTTAGGCGGTGGTCTGCAACAAACGCCGTAGGTCGCGTCCGGCGTAACGCTGTACGCGGCCTACGAATGCTTACTATGGAAGTGTACTAGAGTGGTCTCTCTCACACGCCTGACGCGCCGCGTCCGTAGGTCGTACGCCGCCTACGCAGTCATTTTGGAGCATTCTGGCGTACGGGACGTCGCATTTTGGTCGCCCAGTCTCGTTGAAAATGGTAATTTTTTATTAAGGAACAAGACGAAATTCTTATAGAATTTGTGAAAATAATCAAAGGCTTTATATGATACCAGTGATAAAGAATATAAAACAATGTGTTGAAACATAAACATTTGTATAATTTCATCATCATCCTCCTCCTTTTCGAGATGAAGAACACTTGGAAATTGTATGTTCAACCATTATTTTAATCACTCACGTCTGTTTACATTGAGCGCATGCGACAAACTAAAATAAAAACAGTTTCGAGTGACCATCGCAGTGACGCTGGAAGACGCGTTCGGCATTCGTTGCAGACCAACGCCTAATTCTTCTGTCTACTTCGAAGTGCTCATGGCGGAACTTAACAGTCTGATCGTAGTACTCGATCATGTTTGTTAAGCAACGCTTGGTCCGGCCAAGTTTCAAATGGGTGACCGTTAAGTGGCATTACAACTGAGCGCTTCCGTGCTTCGGAGGGTACGTTAAATCGTCGGTCCCGGCTTTTGTCATCTGATAACAGTCGTTAAGCCAAGTTAGAGGCCTCACAGGCGGCTTGATAAACTCTAACACCAGAGGTGGCCACTATTCCTCATTCGATTCGATAAAGGCCTAAACGGTATCCGCTACCGCCATGGGTAGCGGTGATACCTAAGCGATATCTCGCGCGGTTATTTGTATTGCATTTTCGCAGCTGTCACGAAACCAGAACCGCATACCGGATGGCTACGCGATATGTAGCGGTAATATTCCGCTATGGTTTGAGCCATAGACATAGAAAAATTTTCGCTGCGCTCAAGAAGACCAACAAAGCGTGGAAAAGAGAAGTTAACATCATACGGACACGGTCTATGTAAAAAAGACACAAAGGATCAAGTGATATGTGCCAACATTTTTTACAGTAAGAGCCCCTAGCGTCCCGCCTAGCAAATGAGCAATCACAGTTTGTTTAAAATATTTGTTAATCTTAATTAGAATTTAAAATAAAGGTATCGTGGAGCCATGGTGTCTTGTGCTCTAAGTAATTGTGATGTGACAAAAAGAAATAATCCAAGTAATCACACTTTTCACAGGTAAATAAGATATTGCCACACATTTCTCTAAAACCAAATTTCGCTACATTTATTCGTTTATCGACGAAGAAAACAGTATGGAACATAGTTTATTAATTTCCTTTGCCATATAGTCATATTTTATGAATCTAAGTCATATTTTACGTATCTCATATAAAATGTAGTATGCGTAACCGCAGCAAAATGTTGCGTCTTAGAGAAATGAGAGTATTACAGATAATTAGTTCATAGTTAGATGCAATTTGTTTAAGTATAGCAAAATGTGTGCAAGTTGTACTTTCGAAGTTATTCGAGAAAAACTGATTTTGCTGGGGTAACGTTACCCCAGCAAAATGTTTTTTAAAAAAGGCGTTTAGCCTGGAACCAAGTACATCAAAAGATAGCTTTTGACGAGTTGTTAATGAGTACCAATAGCAAAATCTGTGCATCTTATAGTTTTTGAGATATTCAAGATTTTGCTGCGGTAACGTTTAGGGATTTCTCATATCTCAAAAACTGTTTGTCGCAGAAGTTTGAAAAAAATACCAATTATAGGCCTTAATTTGTTTAAATTTGTTTAAATATAAGTATTTCGATTCATCAACAGATATCGATATAATTAATTGTTTTTTAAAAACTGGAAAAAGTCGATTTACTCCTAAACTAGTACATTTGAAAACAAATAAAAAACAATTACATATACCTATGATCTACCCCTTTAAGGTGTACAAATCTGGATTAACAAACTTTACGCGATATGAAGATATAAAGAGATTTCATCAAATTTCAAGCTACTTATCAATTTTCTACTTTGGCGATCGAATACGCAGCTCCCTATGAATACAAAACGATAGACTATAGTGAACACATTAGTGTATTTTGTTAAAAAACATCCCTGAAAGTTTCAGCTTTAAATCTCTGATGGATTAAAAATTATTCAAAAACCAAGAAAGTGCCAGCAATTCTCCTATAAACCGACTAAATTACGGAGGTTACGAAAAAGCGATCGCGCCATACTTGCGGATGTCCTACTGAAATTAGCAACCTAATAACTGATATATAGTACAGTCAAGCAGAAAAATACCCATGTAGCTGAAATCTAAATTGTTTTATGTAGAGGTTATATTATTACATTAGCTATTTTCGACTACATTCGTTATTAGCAATACTTACCTAATTACTACCAGATTTTTAGACCAGAACTAAAAAGAAACGTGGTTCAACTTATCTAATAGTATAAGTTAATTGATGAATGCGTTGAACGGGTACTTTTGTAAAATAAAAAATAATAAAAAATATTCTTAAATTTGAGATTTTTGCATTCATTGTTTTTTGTTAATTAAAAATTTAATTTAAATTAAATTAAATATTTGTTGTTATAGCGGCAACAGAAATACATCATCTGTGAAAATGTCAACTATCTAGCTATCACGGTTCATGAGATACAGCCTGGTGACAGACAGACAGACAGACGGACAGCGGAGGCTTAGTAATAGGGTCCCGTTTTACCCTTTGGGTACGGAACCCTAAAAATTAGTCATTGACACAATAATATTGCATTGTCTTCCAGTGCTGGAGCTATGTTCAAAGTTTCAAGTTTCTATCTTATCGGTAAGCTAGTATAAAATAGTTTGCTAAAGTGGACAAACAAACAAAGAAACAAAATCTTTTTACGCGACTGTACCACCTAAAAATGACTATTATGCTATTTTTTCCAGATGGTTACGCTCAAGTATGGCGCGATCGCTTTTTCGTAACCTCCGTAATTTAGTCGGTTTATAGGAGAATTGCTGGCACTTTCTTGGTTTTTGAATAATTTTTAATCCATCAGAGATTTAAAGCTGAAACTTTCAGGGATGTTTTTTAACAAAATACACTAATGTGTTCCCTATAGTCTATCGTTTTGTATTTATAGGGAGCTGCGTATTCGATCGCCAAAGTAGAAAATTGATAAGTAGCTTGAAATTTGATGAAATCTCTTTATATCTTCATATCGCGTAAAGTTTGTTAATCCAGATTTGTACACCTTAAAGGGGTAGATCATGGGTATATGTAATTGTTTTTTATTTGTTTTCAAATGTACTAGTTTAGGAGTAAATCGACTTTTTCCAGTTATTAAAAAACAATTAATTATATCGATATCTGTTGATGAATCGAAATACTTATATTTAAACAAATTTAAACAAATTAAGGCCTATAACTGGTATTTTTTTCAAACTTCTGCGACAAACAGTTTTTGAGATATGGGAAATCCCTAAACGTTACCGCAGCAAAATCTTGAATATCTCAAAAACTATAAGATGCACAGATTTTGCTATTGGTACTCATTAATAACTCGTCAAAAGCTATCTTTTGATGTACTTGGTTCCAGGCTAAACGCCTTTTTTTAAAAACATTTTGCTGGGGTAACGTTACCCCAGCAAAATCAGTTTTTCTCGAATAACTTCGAAAGTACAACTTGCACACATTTTGCTATACTTAAACAAATTGCATCTTACTATGAACTAAATATCTGTAATACTCTTATTTCTCTAAGACGCAACATTTTGCTGCGGTTACGCATACTAAAATGTATGCATTCGTTTTCGGATCACCTGTTTATTGACATTGTTGTTGACATTCTATTTCTTTGGTTTGAACAGTGCGTTATCCGCGATATTAGAATAACGCTACCGCCACCGGTAACAGATGCCGCTCAAATTTGAGTAGACCATAATGAAAGTTTACTGACCCGCGGTACATACACGGTACGCATGTTATAAAACAGCGCAAAATGCGCCGCTTCCACGGCCTTTTTAAGTCCACATCACTAAATATGATATTGACTATCTTTCTGGCTAAATCTATAGCTAGATAACTTTATTCTCTATACACCTGTAATTAAAGTTTACTCACCCGCGGTACAACATTGCCCCATGTTGTAGAATAGCGCGAAATGCGCCGCTTCCACGGCCTTTTCCAAGTCCACATCGCCGAATATGATGTTGGGCGACTTCCCGCCCAACTCCAGGGTAGTTCGCTTGAGAGTGCCCGCCGCGTTGCGCTGGATCAGCTTGCCTACTTCCGTCGAACCTGTAGGAATAGGGAATATGCATAAGTCACCGATTTTGATGAATTTGAGCTTGATCGCTGCGGACACTTATAAAAACATGATGTAACAGAAAAAATAATAAAAAATATGTATTATTTTAGTTTTATCACACGATGAAATCAGGGAAAAATAACAATTTTATTTTTTTATTTTCGGATATAATGCACTTTACAGTCAGATAGAATATCGAATAAGAAACAATATTTTGTATGACACATATGTACTTAAACGCAAAATTTAGGGAGATAATTGAAGGTTATTGGCTCACTCCATATTAAACGCGCCGAAACACACCTGAAACGTGATGTGTGACGTCACCATTTTGTATGGAGCGTTTTCGGCGGGTGCTGCTCCGCGCTAACTTCAAGTAACTACCTATATCACGAGAAAAAAACGCAAGAGAAAAGTTTTAATATTACAGTTAATTTTCTCACGCATTATACTTTAGATTAAGATTAAAAAAAAAATTGATGCATATTCCCTATTGTAATATAATATTGTAGGAGGATGGTTATGCCTCTGTTTAGTTAAAAGAATATCAAAAACTCATGTACTAAAGAACAATGCCCACTGTCCATACATCTGAAAACCTGTTAATGAGTTAGCTTGTATAAATCCTCTTGATAGCAAAATGTGATGGTTATTTATAACTGTTTAAGGGTCTGAAGTCAGATTTTTTATTAAATCCCACAGAAGTCTAAAAATAATACTTTAAGTTTTGAGGTTAGAAATATTATTATCTTTTCAACGTTTTTCGCGTTTTACGACGTCATAGCTAAACATGTTTAGCTACTATTTTTGATTGAATTAATCATCAACCACACATATTAGTCATTGATGAAGCGATTACGACCGTAAGTCAAAGAAAAAACAAAATCTAAACAACAACAACTTATATACGCACTGAACATAACGAACAACAACCACAAACAACAGACATACATAGAAAGAGTTGACACTCTGATAGTGACTCCTGTCAGGACAATTACACGTTCCGTTTTAGGTATCATCTTTAGTAGAGTTGGTTGTTTAGTCATGATGAATTACCTATTATGTTAGTTATGCGGTAATGGTAACGCTTCTTAAAACTAATATTAGAAAATATATAGGTACACATGCATCACATTATATTATATTAAACAACAATAAAAAGGTGTAACGGAACGTTTTAAGCGGCCGGATGCCATCAGGGTGCGTTCAAAAACCGTAACTTGGTTACTACCGTAGCGGCAGGGTGCGTTCAAGCACCTTAATTTGATTCTAACTTAGGAAAAGAACACAATATTATATTTTTCCCTGGGATTGTTGAGAAACATAGATAGCATGGTTTGATTTATTGATTTTTGGGCTATTTTGCCCAATAGGATTTATTTCTATACATTCTCAAAAAAAGTTAGGTCTATAATGGGCATTATTCTTTAGTGCTGCTAATGTCCAAATTTCTTTCTTTTTTAATCTGTGCAAACGTTTGGTCTTCTTTAGATATACTCGTTGGCAACACTAATCTGTGCCGTATGTCTAAATTGAGCTTACAAGGAAATGTGGTAGGTACTGATTATTATTGTTAGTGTGAAACTTAATAAAAGGTTCAGTAAGTACAGTAAGCACATCCACTTGAGCAGCCTCTGCTTGAAGCAGACTGAGGCTGCTCACCTTAGGCAGAGGGTCGAAGTGAGACCGCGATCCACCAGTTTAGAGCAAAAACTCCGTCTTCACTGAACGCATGGCTCAAACTAAAGACACTGTTAAGTCGGGTCTCCTGCGCTTAATTTTCAACAAAACATTGTTGGCAAAACATTATTTTCACAACATTATTTTCAAACCGCACGTCCGCTGCGCCTAGGTTTTGTTTTGAAAACATGTTTTGTTGAGAAAATTTGCGTCCAATCACGGCTCAGATTCGAAAATGAGTTCCGACGAAGAAGACGTGGTAGCTGTAATGGCAATAGTGGATTTAGTTCTCCAAAGAAGAAACAGAAACAGATTCCGGGTAGTAAAGTAAAGTAGCGGTCTTTCTCTGACCAACTCAATTAAAAATAAAGTAGGTATTCTCCTTATCCACTCCATCACTAAGGCAATACACAAATCACACAATGGCACACGAACGCAGGCGAGGCGTCTGCATCTAGTGAGCGCCAACACAAAATGAGTTACTTCCCCTCCCCGCAGGCGAGAGCGGGGGATGTTTTCCGTTCGTCTCGGCAAACAATGTTTGTGTTTTTGCTCAACAAAACTCATAGGCCACGCCCCCAACATGTTGAGAAAACATTGTTGTGATGTTTGAAAACACAAAAACACAGCGCAGGAGACGCGGCTTTACACAAGGCACGCAAGAGTAAAAAATTGAATGCGATTATAGCATGGCAAAACTCGCCTTTCAATTCTCGCTTGCGGGTGTTTACATTATGACAAAAACTTGTATAGTTTGTATCAGTATCATCAGTATTGTTATCAGTATTTTACACAGTCACGCGGTCTAGGAAAGTTTCAGTAGAGATAATTGTATTCAAGAGGCGAGGCTTGAAGCATCTGTTTACACTAGGCAACACAATTATTGCCAAGAAAAAATTGCCACTTGCGTGCAAGAAACTTTCTTTGTGTAACAGCGTCTTAAGGCGCCTTTGACCGCGCGCAAAAACCGACAAAATCTGGCTTGATCCGGAGCGACAAAATTTGCCTCGTGGTGACTCGTGCCTCAAGTTGAGGCAGCGTCTCTATTTGAGTAGCGTTGATCAAGGCGGCTACTCGACCCGAGGCTGCCTTTAGTGGAATGAATGAATGAAAAATAACTTTATTTAAATAAGCTCACATATGACGTCTTTTAGCTGACAATAAAATGCCATGGGAGCAAAAAACTTGTCAGCGTTATCAGATAGAACGATATTTACAAATATGTACCTATATCGTTTCCAGACTTTATAACAGAGACTTTAAATGGAGACCTGGCTATAGGAAGGTCAAAGGGAAGATCTTCCTTCTACTAGCCCGGCCTTAGGGACAGCAGTCCAACTAATAATGGTTGAAAGTTGGATATTATGCTTGCTGTGTCGCTGAGATGACGGCGATTTTTCGTCTTTTCCATACATTTATTGATATCAGCGCTATTTAGTGAACACGATGGTGACTCGTGGTTGTTCCATTATAGGCGGCGTAGGAAGACACCGTCACAAACCTAGAATTAGCAAAAAGATTGGAAATAATTCCTGTAGTTGTAATTTTTTATGGATTCATTAGAAAACATGATTATAAGTTTCCTCCGAGTTTGCACCATTCCTGCTATGTACGGAATATCGTTTAATGTTAGGTATTAATGTTGAAATCCCAATTTTTTTTTTAATATAATGAAGAGACAAAAAGTGATTTGATGATCAGTAACGTGCGCGTAACGCAAAAGTAGTGGAACAAGTACCTACGACCGACGTGACAAAGGTGGCGCCTCTTAGGTTTAGATTTTGTCAATTATCTCGGTAACTTTTTATCTGATTTAAGCAAGCTAGGTATGCAATGATAGGTAGGTAATTAAAATTGCAACAAAACATGAAAAGAAACTGTTATTGTAGGTATTATATTTAAAAAATGGGACTTCAATGTTTATACCTAACATTAAACGATGTTCCGTACACAGCAGGAATGGTGCAAACTCGGAGGAAACTTATAATCATGTCTTCTAATAAATCCATAAAAAATTACAACTACACGAATTACTTCCAATCTTTTTGCAAATTCGATCTAATTTGACTACACTATAGTAGATTACTGCAGCGGCAGGCAACACAGGCATTGAAGGACGAACGTGAAATGTGGGCCGAGGCGAAGCCGAGGCACACATACGTGAGTCCATCAATGCCCAGTTGCTGCCAAGGCTTGTATAGTACTTTTCTCAAATAATGCGCGGAAATTCAAACTAAGTAGTAACTTTTCTAACATTTTATTTTTATTTTAAATTACAGTAATTGAAAGTACCAAATCGCACCGTCTAGAGTTTCTACGTCTTTTACATAAATACTCTTATGTCGTTGTATCTGCATCACCGAAAATGCCAAAAATCAAACCTGCAACAAAAAAATTTTTTTTTTTTTCTATTCCTTATCTTGCAATCAGTCAGATAGACTATAAGCAGATGGTTTGTAGTCAATATGGCTTGTAGGGAGCCACTCCCATCGGAGCGCGCCCATTATTATTTGCAGCCAACTGTCTAGTTGACTATATCGAGTCAAAGATGTCTCGCCTCTTCTTCAGTCGACGAATGCTCTCAGGTATGGTTAGCTGTCCTGCAAGCTGATTTGGGTGTCTTTGTAGTCGTGACTTGTAGTTAGCACCACGGCAGTTAATCACTTCTTTGACCATTGGTAGATTCAGGATGTCATGGATCTCCTCTGTTTTGATAAACCATGGCGCGTTTGATATTTGTTTTAAGATGTAATTCTGCGCCCTTTGTATTATCATGATATTGGAGTCGCAGGCGGAGCCCCATAGTTCTATTCCGTAAGTCCAGATTGGTTTTAGCGTTGTTGTATATATAAGGATCTTGTTGTCAATTGCTAATTTTGAGTTTCTACCAAGTAGCCAGTAGAGACCCTTATATTTTAAGTTGATCTCATCTCTTTTCGTCTGGACGTGCTTCTTCCAGGTGAGCCTGCGGTCTAGGTGCATTCCCAGGTATTTAACTGAATTTTGATGGGGAAGATGACTACCATTTAGAGTAACTGGGGCGCAGTCCTCTTTGCGAAGAGTAAACGTTACTTGCACAGATTTGGACACGCTAGCAGCAATCCTCCATTTCGCCAGCCATTTCTCCATTTGATTTAGTCCACTTTGTAAGAGCTCAGAAGCTCGAGTTGGGCATGGGCTTGAAGCAAGTAAGGCTGTATCATCTGCAAAGGTCGCTACTGTGACATTTTGACTTTGTGGTAGGTCTGATGTATACAGAGTGTACAGGACTGGCCCAAGTACAGACCCTTGTGGAACTCCTGCAGTGATTTCATGGAAATTTGACGTGCAATTATTTTCTTTGACTTGGAATATTCTATCCGTTAAATATGATTTAAGGATTCCGAAATAGGTGTGTGGTATTAAGGATTTTATTTTGCATAACAGCCCTTTGTGCCAAACTCTATCAAAAGCCTGCTGTATGTCCAGGAAAGCCGATGAACAGTACTCTTTTTTTTCAAATGTCTTCCTAATTGCTCTGCACACTCTATGAACTTGTTCCGTGGTGGCATGTTCTTTTCGAAAGCCAAATTGATGGTCGGGAATGATGGACTTTTCTTTCAGGACGTTGGTGAGTCTATACAGCAATATTTTTTCAAATAGTTTGGACACGATCGGCAGTAAACTAATTGGCCTGTATGAAGTAACTTCGTGGCTAGGTTTGCCAGGTTTGTGAACCATTATAATTTGTGAGACTTTCCACAGATCTGGATAGTATCCTATACGCAGAATGGCATTAAATAAATTGGTGAGATACACTATTGCCTTACGTGGGAGCTCTTCTAGAACTTTTTTATCGATGAGGTCAAACCCTGGGGCTTTATTGTTATCCATTGATTTGATAATTCTAAAGACTTCATCAGGACTTGTTGGTTTTAGTGGTAGATCGAGTTGAAGGTCTTGGTCAAGAATAGAGTTTATTTCAGATTCATCGGTATTTGCTATGGCATCGTTTGGTTTAAAGACTTGGGACAGATGGTACGCAAATGCGTCAGCTTTGTCTTGTGCGGTTTTGGCCCAGTTTCCGTCTTGTTTTCGGATTGGAGGTTTGCGCTGTTGTGGTCGATTAAAATTTTTACATGCTCTCCATAGTGAATAGTTTGTGTCTTTCGATGGTGAAAGGCCTCCTAAATATGTCTCTAGGGCAGCGTCATTAGCCTCCAAAATAAGCGTTTTCAACTCGCTGGATGCTTTATTGAGTGCTCTTTTGTCGCTTGGGAGCCTGCTAGTGTGCCATACACGCCGGAGTCTTCTTTTTTCCAAGATATTTAATCGTATTGTTTCGGAATATACTTTACTTTGTTGTTGGCGCTCGATAACATCCGGCGTGCAGATCCAACAGCATTTTTGGATCGTGTTGGTTAGTGTCTTGACAGCATCATCAATGTCTGTTTCAGTTTTGAGAGCAATTTTAAGTTCGAGATTCTCCTCAATTAGTTCCCGAAAGTTATTCCAATCTGTACGTTTGTTGTATAATTTGAGATTTTTTTTCAACATTGAGAACTGTAGTACCAATTGTTAGTATTACCGGAACATGATTTGTGTCGGCATCTAGGCAGGTTTGGATGTGGTGGAAGAGTCTAGATAGACCTTTAGTGACGAAGAAGTCTATCACGTCAGGTAGTCTGTTTGGGTCAGAAGGCCAGTGCGTAGGTTCTGCTGTAGAGATTGTAGTTAGTTTGTTCTTATCTAAACTTTTCTTCAGTTCTCTGCCTCTGGTGCTGGACAATCTGGAGGCCCAATGCTCGTGCTTTGCATTCCAATCTCCCCCAGCTAAAAAGCGCGGGCCCAAGGTATTGAAGAACTCGTCATATTCCTCTTCTGTTATTTTATGTTTTGGGGGGCTGTATATGGCTGAGACATTGAATGCTCCATTTCGGTCTTCAATAGCAATAGTTGATGCTTGGATGTGGTCTTTTTTAAATTGCGGTAGTTCGTAATGCGTAATATTAGATCTGACTATAATAGCCGCTCCAGCATGGGCAGTACCGTCTGGGTGATTCGTTGCGTAGATATTGTAGTTTTGTATTCGTATACTACTGCTTTTGGTGAAGTGGGTTTCAGATACAAGCAGGATGTCTATATTGTGTGATTTTAGTAAGGTTTCAACTTGCTCCTTGTTTGGAGACAGTCCATCTAGGTTCCAGGCTACAATCTTAAGGGAAGTCATCGCGACTCCCTTGATATTAGGGTTGTTAAGAGACTAATTAATGTACTCATTTGTTGGAGGATCATATCTAGCTTTTCCGCTTGTTTCAAGAACATCTGTTCAATGGGGAATGTCCGAAATAATCAAATTGGCTGAATATTTTTCTACAGGTAGGAATAAGGTCCCTTAGTAATAGAATAAATTTTCATAATTTTCGGTTTCGTGAAAAAATTTCAAAAAATCAAAGTCTCTTCGACTTCACAAATGTATGAAAGTAACAGCAGAATGGAGATTGTACCTTTGCCAACACCTGCCACAACCACAACAAGGTATTAAAAAAAAGTTTCAAGACAAAACGTCAAAACTTTTTTTTTTAAATACGTGTTGTGTTTGTGGCAGTTAGCGGCAAAGGTATCATCTCCATTCTGCTGTTACTTTCATACATTTGTGAAGTCGAAGAGACTTTGATTTTTAAAAACTTTTTTACCCAACCGAAAATTCTGAAACTTTTTTCTATTACTAAGGGACCTTATTCCTACCTATAGAAAAATATTCAGCCAATTTGATTTTTTTCGGACATTCCCCATTGTGTTGTTTGATGATGGGATCTCTGCTTTTTTGGTGTTCAAGTTATCTTTTAATACATCGGAATATTTCTCCTTTGAATTGGGATATGTGTTAGGTCTTTCCTTGTCCAAATTAGTCTGTGACGGGAGTTGGCTGTTGAATGTCTCAGTTGTTATAGTATTTTTATCTTTAGTATTAAAGCGAGGTCTTTTATTGAATTTCCTGTCATATATTTCTCTATACACTTCACAGCCTTTGTAATTTGCTGGGTGAGCACCGAGACATAGAGCACATGTTGCTGGGGTGTTGCGATCGGACTTAGGACAATCAGAGGTTCTGTGAGATTCTGCACATTTCACACAACGATATGGCCTCATGCAGTAGTTCTTAGAGTGACCATATTGTTGACACCTTTGGCACTGGACTACCACTTTCCGTTTTCGTGGGTCTTCTATAATGACCGATTGGTGGTGTATATATTTAATGTCTTTTACAGCTTTAATGTTGGGGCCCTGCTGGATGTTGGCGAAAAATGTAGAGGTAGGTTTCTTTTCAGGTCCATACTTTGCATTGATTATTTCCCCAATCACCAAGTTGCCCGTTCTCTCTATTGTTGCTTTGATTACACTGGTAGGCGTTGTGTGATGAAGATTTTTAATTACAATTCTAAAGTGTCGTTTATCCTTGCTATTGAATGTGTGTCCAATCAATCCTTTTTGTCTAACAATGTCTATTATATTTTTATATGCATCAACTGTTGCACAATTAATCCTAAGCTGATTTTTGTTTATTATTTTATAGTTGAAATCCGATTTACCTGCGACACTTTCAAGGAGTTCCGTGAGCTTGTTCACGTCTTCAATGCCATATAGAAATATTGGTGGTGGTTTCAGAGCTTTTTTTGTAGCATTGTTTTGAATATTGCCGTCTTCTTTTTCATCAACAGGCAGTCCACTAAATTGATTGTTGATGGTTATCCTTTCAGGAGATGGCGAGGATACTTTTTTCCTCTTGGCGTTTCTAAGTAAGGGTGCTCTTTGCCATGAAGGAGGATTGGCGTCCATTGTGGAGTTCATTGGTCCAATGTTGGGTATGTTTAGGTCTTGTGTCTGGGTTTGGGCTTGATTTGGAACGGTAAGATCAACTATGTTTTTCTCGGTACTGGTAATGTTATCTAAGTTCGTTCTGTGAGTTTGTAGATCACTTAGCGAGTTTGATCGCTCTCTGTTGAAGAGGCCTGGATGGAATGCCTGCTGTGTCAAAGTTTTTTTGGGGTTGGTGGTTTGATTTGTAATACTCATAATGTTCCCACGAGTTGGGACGATTAAAAAGGTCTCTTACAGGGTGACGCCCTTTCCTGTAAGAAGGCACAATACAACAATGTTAGCCGGTCACATTGAGGTTGGTGCTATAGACTGGACACCTTCCAGCCATTCATCCCTTGGGCACAGTCCTCACCACTGGGATTAGGGTGATTTTTTATTGAGGTTTTCTTCCTCGCGGTTCAAACGATGAAGCTCAAACCCTCAGCCTTACGAGACATGACCGCAAGGACCGAGTTGCTGGGGTCATTTCCTACCTCCAACAGATACAAACTTGTTAGGTTTGCTAGAACGGGTTATTTAACCGCCGCCCAAGACTCGGCGTTGTTACTCTTTGGCACCACCCAGGGGGCACGTGTAGGGTGTGTCTTAAAAAAGATGGGATATCCTACGGACGCGAGTAACTTTGCCCCCCTTAAAAAAGATGGGATATCCTACGGACGCAACAAAAATAAAAAAACGTGTAAAGTTGTGATGTTAGCTGTTTGACTAAAACAAAGTGGTAAATTACTCGTAGTACCTAGGTACTCATCAATACGAAAACTTACTTTAGGATCCAAATGCACACCGTCTGATGCTTCTGACAAGAAAATTTGCACGTTTGATGCAGACTTCCTACATTTATACCCTTTTCTTTTGAATGTCTTTTGTGCATTGCAGTTAGGTTTACATCTGGTTTACTTAATGTTTTTCGATTTTGGAGACAACATGTTTTCTATTTCAGTTCTTGCCGCTTCTCGAATTTCGGGTGGCGCAAAATATCACTTTCGTCGCTTGAACTCATTTTTATAATAAATTAAATACGTCTTAATTTAAATCGAAGATAAAATATTTGACAAAACAACAAATAATGGGGAGGAAAAGCGCAATTTTATCCCGATAGGTGGCGTCGGTCTTTGGTACCCGGGCGCCTCAAAGAAAGTGTCAAAACATATGGGAATCTCTTGGAGTATTGCACTTTTTAATTTTATACTGAGAAAATGCCGCATTGTTATGCATGTAACTTGTAAAATATTGGAGTTCATCGATTTCCCAGTAACAAAAAAAATAGTGGGCAAAAAAATATCAAAAAAAATATGCCTTTCTCTCGATTTTCTCCTTTGCTGAGCCTGAGAAACATTATAAATCAAAAGGAATGTTTCATGAATTTGATGAAGCTTCGCCAAAATAAAACAACATTTGAATTATAACAGCTTTGTTCTTTAATATTTCAACCTCAGCAGAATCTAACATATTTATAACTTGGATGAATTTGATAGGTATATCAAATATGGAATAAGCCCAATATTGGGGCCAAACAGAGAATTAATAGAATTTTATATGCCAGAGTCATTCAAGAAACTTAGAATAATAAAATAAATATGATAAAACGGTTCGTGTAATTTTGGATGGTACAGAAATTCCAGTACAGAAACCTGAAATTACTATTGCACAGAAGGCATCATCAGGCAACTATAAACACGGAAATTCACACTCAGTTGCTTTGTTAAAATTTAAATCATATGCTTCTAATCTGAAATAAAAAAAATTACTTGTAAATCTTACACGAAATTTAAAGAAATGTAATGCTTGTTAGCAATTTTTTGTAAGTTGCTATAAACTTTCTTGCCTGTTGTTTTGGCTTTTCTTTTCCGTAATTCTTCTTTTATATGAGCTAAAGTTAGCATAGAATACATTGTTTGTCCGCAAAACCGAAAAAATACAATCTAAGAAAGTAAAATCACGTAATACACAGTCAAGACAATATAAGCTCAAACTGACAATTGTTCCAAAGACTGAGCGCCATCTGTAATTCACTTTGCCTTCGCCTCCCCATTTCAACAATATAATATATTCTTCCCGCCCCGCGCCAAAATCCATAGATAATACAACGTTATTTTTATGCAGCCTGTCCGAATCGTATGTTACACGTAAGTTTTGTAACCAGGAATACGGATAATGGGCGGGCGTTAGTGCGCTCATGACACTCTGTTACCGTGATTCGGAACTTTTCATTTGCAAAGCCAGTTCTAATTTTAAATATTGATTATGATCACAGACCTCATTGGCTGTCGTGTTATATTGAAAATTTCGTTCCATTTTTGAATTACACGTGTATAATGAGTTTCAGTACTAACCTTTACGGTCAGACGCAGGCAATTTTTGTATGAAAATCCATTATTACACGTTAGTAATGGAATTTCATACAAAAGTTGCCGGCGCGGTTTAGGTCTGTCCGGAAACTCCGATTTAGCACGAAGAAGGTTGTCAAAATAATGTTCGAATTTCCAAGCATGTTTGAGAAAATAATAATACCGCTACGTAGGATAGAGTCTGGCATAGTAGAATCAAATAAGTAGGCCAACTCGAGCCGCGAGCGAGCGATAATAGCCTAAACACTGGCTGACTGGTAGGGCTGTCGCTTATAGTTTATTCAATCGTCAAAATGCATATGTAGGCAATCTTTATGTAAAACAATTTTCCTCTGTGGGGTAAGCATCAGGGATCTATAATATAAAGTTTTTTAATTATTTTTTGTACATAGACATTAGACCAGGTGCTGACTACAATGTTTTCATTACCTACGTCACGTCATATTATATGATTAGTGGTTTGAAAAGTTACGATGGAAATAGGATTTATTAAAATGTGGCTTTACTAAATCATGTTTTTTTTAAAATAATATTTTTATAATTATTATGATATTGTAGTTGTTCAGTTTGATGGTCTCATTTACTCCACGTGAACTTTTTAATGAATTATAAGTTACCCTGTATGTATAGCTAAGCACGTTTATTTTTTAACGGTAGTTACATAGGTACCTAATTTGAAAATTTAAAACGGAATGAGGTGGTACGCACGACAGCGCGGTTAGGTAAACAGTTGAACTACGAAAACAGCTCTTATTACGCACGACATAAAGATGGTCTCAAGGTCATCATGTATAGTCTGACGTGCCGTTGACTGTACAAAATATTTTTTAAACTACTCATGACGAAATAATAATAATTAACCCCATTCTCCTATGTAGGTACCTACGTTTTACTGATTTGTTTATTTAATTGTAGGTACCTATACAATTGGAAAAATTTTACAGATTTGCGTAGGTTGATAACCAACCGTATGAGGTACCTACATGTTAACTGATGAGATGAATAAAACATAGGTAAGTACCTACCTACCTACTCAAGTTTATTGCTTATAGGTACCTAAGATTTAGTTTGATTTATACAAATTTCTACTTAAGTAATTGGTCCCTTCTTTTCGCGGCGGGGCATACTTAACTTAGTGATCTATTAAATCAAACCACAAATTGGTATCTGGTCAATGAAATTCGGAGCAGAACTAGGTATTTCCTAAACACTTTCAGATATGTAATAGCTAACACAAAATTATGTACGTTCCTACCGTACCGTTCTTGTTCGCCACCGGTAATGCGCAGAAAGACAATTCCGGATCAGACAAACTGCTATTTAGACATCCATAAACACTGCAATATTTTCTACAGTTCATCTTCACGAATTTGTATTTAAAGGAGGTAAGTAGGTAGTGTACATGTACGGCGGAGCGTGCGTGAGCGGCTGAGCGCGGGCGGTATTAGTACGGCGCAGCCACGACTGACGCACCGCTATCACCTTTAAGTTGTGTCAGTGTGTGCGTGCGACGACGCATACGTACGGCCGCGCCCACATACAAACCGCGTTCGGGCGTATAATGAGTAAGACGACTTACTGTTTTGATTCTACTATGAGTCTGGTCGACGAAAGATGAACCGGAAATGGAGGCGCCACTTTCCCTGTTAAATTAACGTTTAGAGGTTAAGTTATTGGAAACTGAATCTTAAAATAAAGCGCAAAATTAGTTCCATTTCTAACCGAGACTCATCTTTCATTGACCAAACTCTCGTAGTATTGGTTACCTGTAAAGGCGATCTTATCGACGTGCGGGTGGTCCACGAGCGCGGCGCCCGCGTCGCCGTAGCCCGGCAGCATGTTCACCACGCCCGGGGGGAACCCGGCCTCCTGCCAACAAACATAATAAAATAATGTTCAATATTTAAATAGTTTTTATTTAAATAGAGTCACAGAACTCTCCGCCTGGCTAACTACCACCATCTTACCTAAATCTGACGCCATAAAAACAATTTAAAATTGTTATGTTCCGGCAGGCAGTGGTAAGATAGCCAGTTCCTCAGTAGTGAGGATTCCGGGTGTAGTGCGCTTTCACCTTCATCGTCACTTAACATCAGGTGTGGTAAAAGCTAAGCACTATCCTAGACAAAAAAACAGCCCTTGACGATTTTCTAGCTGTTTCTTCCCGTTACAAGGTCTCCGGCTTAAGATTTGCAAACCGATGGCGTATGGCGATTTTTGACATTCAGAAGTGCTTCTAACAGCATAGTAGAAAGAAATTATTATTGAATTTTGAATCCTGATAAAATGACAAGGTATGGCATACCTTGGCGAGTTGTGCGATGTAGAGCGCCGTGAGCGGCGTTTGCTCGGCGGGCTTCATGACCACGGTGTTGCCCGTGGCCAGCGCGGGGCCCAGCTTCCACGACGCCATCAGCAGGGGGAAGTTCCATGGGATTATTTGGCCGCACACACCTGGTGCAACAACGTTAATGTTATCTTATTGTTAAAAAAACCGAGGCTATCGATTGCACAACTTCGCACATTTCGGTAGCACGCATTAGCGTGGTCAAGAGGGTACGTTTTCATAAACATGCGACTAATATGCATTTTTAATTAAAATAAAGGGAAATCCTTAACACATTTGACTAGTAGCGCCAGCTCTTACAAAGTAATTCCACTCTCCTTTACCAACTGGAACTGTGCCCCTAGCCCGTACCATGAGTTGATACAAACTGTTTTCACTCGAGCAGTATATCCGATAGTTTTCGGTAGCGAAAACAGTTTGCTTTAGCTCATGGTCAGGCCTCCATCACTCGCTCAAGGTCGCGCGATAAACACCTACCGCTAGCCGTGCCTTCGAAGGCACAAATGAGCAGAGGGCCGCCACATGCCCGCCTGTGTAGTCGCACGGCATCTTACTGTCTGCGTAGGGTTTATTTTACATTACAATTGTCGTTTTTCACATTATGATATATGTTACGCAGTTCATTTAAAAGAAGACAACCCTAACGTTGCGTCGTCAGAAAAGCTAAGAGCACTCGATAGAAAGAGAGGCAACTACTAGGTGAATATAGTAGACTGTTAGCGCTGCGCGACCTGAATTGCACTTTATTGTGTCGGAGCTAAAGTCGCTATTTATTTAAATGACTTTGCGAAGTGCTGCTTCTGTACTTGTACTATTAGTTATTCTGTGTCATGGTAGAGCTATTGGACAGAAGTTTTGAGTTTTCCAGTAGGTACTGAAATAGATCTGTGCAATTTTTTGAGTCTTTTTATCTAAGTACTGACCGACGGGCTCATGTCTCGTGTAGGCCAAGTACTTCCCATCGGTGGGCAGCACTTTGCCGTGGTTCTTGTCGGCCCAGCCGGCGTAGTAGCGCAGGTTCTTTATGACTGCCGCCACGTCTCCGTAGTAAGCCGCCGTGTACGGCTTCCCGTTGTCTAATGTCTCCAAACTCTGGTGGGAAAATAATGATGGTAGTTATACAAGTTCTGTGCTCAAATTAGCTAGCAATCCTCTTAAGTTACTGGGTTCATTTAAAGAACATTTTTTATTGAAATAAAGACTTTTAACGGATACTAGCTCGGTTTTATTGAAAGTACTTTGGTAACTAGTCCCATTGACCACGGCAGCTGCAAAGGTGCCGAATCGTCGGAAAAATCTAAATCAAACCAAATACCAACTAATTAACAAAGTACTTTCAATAAAACCGTGCTAGTATCCGTTAAAAGTGCTTTATTTTAATAACATTTTCATTGTTTAAAATTTAGATTTGAGCTTTATTATTTGACCTTCCTTGACTTTCAGACTCGATGAGAAAAAGGATAGGTAATGTTATAATATTAAATATATTAACTAGAAAAAAATCTCACCCGCCTGAGAAAATGATTTAGTTGCAAGTCGAGTTTTGTCTAGTAGGTATACTTAATTTCATACATTATTATTTGTCTCATCGAGTCGTGAGAGTCAAGAAAAGTCCATGTGTGTCATTGTGGCATATCGCATTTTCGCCAGTGATGACGCGATCATGATAGCGTCGTCGGTGCTACACGCCACGGAGGATGCGATATAGTACAATGATAGAACAAGGGTCTCCAAACAACGGCCAGCCCCGGCCCGCGAGCACCTACAATCCGGCCCGCGAAAACAGGGGGTAAAGTCTGCTAATGTTTTCGTCAAAATCGTAGTTCAATGGTGTTCTAATGGTAATGCTTTTTGACACAGTTCTTATTTCTCAAACACAAAATCAGACACAATATGTTTCCGTCTTGGGTTTAAGAAACGCAATGTGTTCCAGTTTTGGGTTCAAGAAACAAAAAAAATCATCAATCAATCATCATCATCATCATCATCATATCAGCCACACGACACCCACTGCTGGGTATAGGCCTCCCCTAAGGATCTCCACAACGATCGGTCCTGCGCTGCCTGCATCCACTGGCTTTCCGCGACCTCCACCAGATCGTCGGTCCACCTTGTCGGGGGCCTACCCACGGAGCGTCGTCCGGTGCGCGGTCGCCATTCCAGAACCTTTCTGCCCCAACGGCCATCGGTTCTTCTCGCTATGTGTCCCGCCCATTGCCACTTCAGCTGAGCAATCCTTCGAGCGATGTCGGTTACTTTAGTTCTCCTGCGGATCTCCTCGTTTCTGATTTGATCACGTAGGGAAACGCCGAGCATGGCTCTCTCCATTGCACGCTGAGTGACCTTGAGCCTCCTTATGAGACCCATAGTTAGCGGCCACGTTTCACTGCCGTAGGTCATCACTGGCAACACACACTGTTCATAGACTTTCGTCTTAAGACACTGAGGTAAGTCGGACGCGAAGATTTTTCGAAGCTTCCCGAATGCTGCCCACCCGAGTTGGATTCGACGAGAGATCTCTTTCTCGAAGTTGGACCTACCTAACTGGACTGCCTGTCCTAGGTATACGTAATGGTCAACAACTTCAAGTGTAGTGTTCCCAACATGAACTGGAGAGGGTACAACATGGGCATTTGACATAATTTTCGTCTTATCCATGTTCATCCTAAGACCCACTCTTTGGGAAGCACTACGGAGATCTTCGAGCATTGTGTTCAGGTCTTCCATGGTCTCAGCCATAAGTACTATATCATCGGCAAAACGAAGGTGTGTTAGGTACTGGCCATTAATGTTGATGCCGAGTCCTTTCCAGTCCAAGAGCTTAAAGATGTCCTCCAACGCAGCTGTGAACAGTTTCGGAGAAATAACGTCTCCCTGTCTCACACCACGCTGCAGTTGGATAGGTTTTGCCGTGTATGTGCCGGCCTAGAATAGCACTACCCCCTATCATCCCGTGGGTGTCGTAAAAGGCGACTAAGGGAGCATAGCCTTCAAGAGACGGGCAGCAGCGTCTCCAAAAAACATTGGCCTACTGCGATCGCCAACCCGCCTGCCAAGCGTGGCGATTATGGCAAACCCCCCCCCTCATGCATAATGGATCAAAAAATTGGCCCCCAGTCCCCGGCAGCCCCGCTATTCCTAGCTACGGTAGCGGCTACGGTAACGGCGGGGCAGGGGGTGCTAAGAATCCCCGGGTGCGGCTCGGCTACCAAAAACGACGACTACTGCACCTGGCAACCTATAACACGCGCACACTAAGGACCGACGCGAAGTTAACCGAGTTGGAAGAAGTTATCAGCAAGGTACACTGGCACATTATCGGCTTATCTGAAGTCCGAAGAGCGGGAGAGGACTCGATAATCCTCAACTCCGGTAACTTGCTTTACTACCGGGAGGGCGACCAACAGTCCCAAGGTGGTATCGGGTTCATCGTCCACAAGTCCCTTGTCAACAACGTGACTACCATCGGAAGTGTGTCGACCAGGGTGGTTATACTCAGAATATCCAAACGGTGTTCGCTGAATGTTATACAGGTTTACGCACCGACCTCGACACACCAAGATGACGAAGTGGAGGCTATGTATGAGGAGATCTCTAAAGCCATGCATAGCTTCAAAACCCACTACACTGTTGTGATGGGGGACTTCAATGCTAAGTTGGGGAAACGATGCGGTGATGAGCTGAGAGTGGGGCAATTTGGAGTTGGGCAACGGAATGACAGAGGCCAGATGCTGGCTGACTTTATGGAGAAGGAGAACCTCTTTATGATGAACTCCTTCTTCAGAAAGCCGGAATGCCGAAAGTGGACCTGGGTCAGTCCGGACGGTAAAGTCAGAAATGAGATAGATTTTATCATGTCGACGAAAAAGCAAATATTCAATGATGTCACTGTGATCAACGCTGTTAAGACGGGGAGCGATCACCGATTGGTACGTGGCACATTGAATATCAACCCAAAGCTGGAAAGATCTCGACTGATAAAATCAACAATTCGACCATTGCCGGCCCATATTCAAAACCCCGAGAGCTTTCAACTCGAACTCCAAAACCGCTTCGAAGCCCTTGAGAACAGCATAGATGTGGACGATCTAAACAACATGGTGGTGGATGCTGTCCGTACGGTAGGGTCCAAGCTCTTTAAGACCCGCCGTCCCAAGATAAAGAAACTCTCCGACCACACACTCCTACTCATGGATCAGAGACGTGAAATGAGGCTCCAGAGTTCAGTAGATGCTAATCGTTATCGGCAGCTTAATAGACAGATATCTAAGTCTTTGACGAGCGACCTTCGCCAATTTAATACGAATCGTATTAAAGAGGCCATCGAGCGGAATAAAGGCTCCAAAGTGTTCGCGAGAGATCTGTCTATTGGGCAAAGCCAGATGACGAAGCTGAAAACTGACGACGGACGCATCATTTCATCAAAGCCTGAAATCCTGAGGGAGATCGAGAGCTTCTATGGGCAGTTATATTCCACGCAGACACCTGTTGAAAGCAAGGCTAAAGACCCCAGAGCCAAGCTTACCCGACACTATACCGAAGATATCCCGGACGTCAGCCTGTGCGAGATTAGTATGGCTCTCAAACAGCTGAAAAACAACAAGGCGGCGGGTGACGATGGAATCACTACAGAACTTCTGAGAGCGGGCGGTAAGCCGATACTCAAAGTCCTCCAGAAGCTCTTTAATTCCGTCATCGTCCAGGGCAGAACGCCAAAGACATGGAACATAAGTGAGGTGATCTTGTTCTTTAAAAAGGGTGACAAGTCCCTCTTAAAGAACTATAGACCCATCTCGCTTCTGAGTCATGTCTATAAGCTGTTTTCGAGAGTCCTTACGAATCGTCTCGCTCGCAAGTTCGACGACTTCCAACCTCCCGAACAAGCCGGGTTCCGAAAAGGCTTTAGCACCATAGACCACATCCATACGCTGCGGCAGGTTATACAGAAGACTGAGGAGTATAATGAGCCACTTTGCTTGGCGTTCGTGGACTATGAGAAAGCCTTTGATTCGATTGAAACCTGGGCGGTGCTGCAGTCTCTCCAAAGGTGCCAAGTGGACTATAGGTATATCGAGGTGTTGAGGTACTTATACCAAAATGCCACCATGACGATCCGAGTACAGAACCAGAACACAAATCAATCAATCAATCTGTGTCAAAAATCATTACCATTCAAACACCATTGAACTACGATTTTGAGGAAATTAAATTACATGGTAATAATTGTTTTAATTAGCAATAACTAGAGCTGAACAGAATCTCGCCAATAAGTTTGCAAGTCATCGCGCCGGCCGGCAAGCTAACCGGTTATCTGTCCTTGACCTTGACAGCGCGTGTATGATCGGCTAATGTGGGCGCACAATAAATGCGATAAGAGATATGTACAATCAATCGAGTTTATATCAATTCAAAGATATCACATTTATCTATGGAAGACAATTTCAGTGTGTTTTGTACTCAAATCCTTAGAGCAACGCCGGCTTCTGTACCAGAAAGCCCGTGTTGCTCTAAGCTCAAATCTAAATAACTAAATGTCATTCATAATAAAGTAATATTTTTATCGATATCAGATATACCTAGATAATAAATCCAACATTTCTATGATATCAAATACTGGTTTAGTCGACAAATGGCAACTTCTACAAATGCAAACTAAGTTTAAAACGCCAGATTCTACAAATGTCCAATTCTACAAATGCCCACTTCTACAAATGCCAACTTCTACAAATGCCAACATTTAGTTGTAATATTTTCGATCACTTTTTGATATTTATTTTTGCGTTTCCATCTTTTTTTATATTTATTAATTTACATTATCCATACTTATGTGATCCTGGCACTTTGGAGACTTTTTTTTTTATTACGATGGAAAGAAAAATAAGATCCAAATTGATTGAAAATACACTATATAAACGCAAAAATATATATCTAAAAGTGATTGTAAATAATACAACTAAATGTTGGCATTTGTAGAAGTGGGCATTTGTAGAAGTTGGCATTAGTAGAATTGGACATTTGTAGAATCTGGCGTTTTCAACAAAGTTGGCATTTGTCAACTAAACCCTTATACTTTGCATGATACACATGAAATTGTTTATTTACAACATAGAAGTAAGTACCTATATAATCAAGCATTGATACAGATAATAAAAGATAAATTAAGGCATAATATCGAATCTTTTATTTCATGATCCAATGGTGTTCTACAGACAGAAAGGAATACTTTTTCCACAAATACATAATAGCACTAAACGTCTTTAGCTACATTGCTACATTACATACTCAAATTTATTGTTTAGCAATGTTTTCTATTCAAGTACACATAATATTTTATTTCGTATACCTGTTAGGCTCAAAGACCGATTTCAGTCTTTGAGCCTAACATACCTACTCTCTAATTTTCGTATATTCCAGAATATGATTGATTTAATGTACTTACTGACAAGTAAATTCTGTCCTTTTCAATCAGATCTGCCAATTTGTTGATGAGGACACCTCGCTGAGAGGCATCCATGGTCCTCCATGGTGATCCAAGCCTGATAGCAAATAATTAATGTTACCTACTTTATTGTTATGTACAGATGACGGCACATCAGACAATACATGTAGACTTTGAGACTTCTTTATGCCCTACATAATAAAAGCTATTTTTATAGTTCAACTGTTTTAACTTGATGTGCTGTTGTGTGTACTTACATACATTCCAAATGGGAATACATTCTTGTGTTACATTATGATGGCATATCTATTCTATTTTTGGTCATAAGTCAAAAGACAATAGTTGTGATTGTATGCATTCATCATTTTGAAATATCTACCCAACCAAATAGATAAAAATGGTATTTCTCCAGCCAACTAGCCGCCGAAGCCGAAGAGCTTGTAATACAGCTCTTCAAAATTGATTTTTTGAATAGCAATATCAATGCATCTCTTTTATTTGCTATACAACGAGAAAGAGACACATTGACAGCCATTCAGAAAACTGAAAAGTTTTTAGAACTTAGAACTTGTGATAGCAAGCAGGTAAAGTTTGTGAAATGATAACAATGGACAAACTGTATTTTAATTTAATTATTGTTTACAATAGAAATTACCCCGTACTTATTTGAAATTCGATTCAGATCAAACACAATATGTATAACTTTGTCAGTAATGTTGGTTCGCACTTAAGTAGTAACTCGTTTAGTAGGTATGCAGTTAAATTGTAATTAAATACACTGGCTTGGCAACTATTTGCTTTTATTTACTCAAAGATCTTCTCAAAAGTATGTAAAAACAATTAAAATTATAGGATTATGTTTTTTTTTGTTAAGATTAAGTTTTTTATTTACCATGGTTAAGATTACCGTGTCACATTGTAAATTTAATAGAATAGAATAGAATAGAATATTTATTGTACATAGAAACAAGGTAACAAAAAAACAGATGTTGTTGTTAATTACAAAAGGTATCACTGGTTTCTACCTTTACAGGCGTATACACATTAAAAAAAAAATTACAATAAAAAAATTAATACACTACTTCTACTTATAAACTAGGTATTCTTGCGTACTATAGAAACATTTACATGCTAACCATTCTCTAAGAGCAGATCTAAATTTAGAAAACTTGTATTCCTTAAAATCTTTTGGTAATTTATTGTATACTTTAATACACATAATATTACAATTCTTAGATACTAAGGCTAAATTTGTTTGTGGATAATGAAGATTATTTTTATATACAGAACGCAGATTTACTTGTCAATTGTTGTTTTTGAATAAATAAATTTTTATGTTGATGTACAAACAAACATATATCAAAGACATAGAGACAAGGTAGTGTTAGTAAATTATATTTTCTAAAATAAGGTCGACATGAATCAGTTTGTTTAAGCCCAAATATGGCTCGGATACATTTTTTTTGGAGAACAAATGCCTTATCGCGATCAACAGAATTTCCCCAAATAAGAACTCCATAGCGCAGGGATGAATTAACAAAGCCGTTATAGGCAGTGATAGCAGCATCCTGTGACACAATTTGACTTATACGACGAAGCGCAAAAACAAATCTATTTAACCTTGAGCAAAGCTCGTATATGTGTTGCTTCCAATTACAATAACAATCTATAGTTATACCTAAAAATTTCATACATTCTTCAGCTTCTATAACTTGTCCATTATAATTAATGTTAAGTGATTGACGTTTTCTTTTATAACTACCAAACTGAATGTATTTTGTTTTATCATGTTTATCTTTAAATTATTTGCATCGAGCCACTCAATAACTTTTAACAAAGCTGTGTTAATACTGTTTTCAAAATAATTTGAGTTTACATTTTTATCGCCTTTGATTAAATTGTAGTATCATCTGCAAACAGAATACATTCATGAGTTATGCTTTTGGGTAAATCATTTATGTATAAGAGAAACAATAGTGGGCCCAAAATGCTACCCTGCGGTACTCCAAATTTATTTACGTTAAAGGAAGATTTGTAATATTCAAGGCATTTACTTTCAGGACTCCATCTTTGGGTTATCACACATTGTTCTCTTTCTGACAAATACTCTTTTATCCAGTTTAAACATGGTCCACGAATACCATATTTGTAAAGTTTAGATAGGAGACGTTTATGGCACACAAAATCAAAGGCCTTTGTCATGTCAAGAAACAGAACCGTTACCGGATTATCATCATTAAGACAGCTGTGGCTTTAATTAATTTAAAAATAGCTAATGATGTACTTTTGCTTTTCCTAAATCCGTTCTGTTCCTCTTTTATTACATCATGCTTGTCAAAAAAGCTATTTAATCTACAAACATTATTTTTTCTAGAATTTTTGAAAATATGGGTATTAATGTTACTGGCCTGTAATTCTGTAGTGAAGTCTTTGCGCCTTTCTTAAAAAGAGGTTTAACAATGGACTTTTTTAATATATCTGGAAAAGTGCCTTCTAATAAAAGTTTATTCATAACAAATGTGAACAGTTTAACGATTGCTAAAATACTTAATTTGACAATGTCTGTGCGAATTTCATCATAACCAACAGATTTGGAATTCTTTAGAGAATATACAGTCTTTATCAATTCGCTTTCCGTTACTGGATTTAAAAATATCGTAGACGATATAGTATCTATATTTTCATTATGACCATAAGAAATGTTAGCTTTATGACACTCTCCTGAAACACTATTTATAAAATATTGATTAAAAATTTCGCAAATCATTTGTGGATCAGTAAATTCTTTTCCAGATTCACATACTTTTTCTATTGAACTTGGAGTATAACTTTTTGTATATTTATTAATTATATTCCATACTGCTTTACATTTGTTATCCATTTTATTTATATGATGTAAATTATTACGTTTTTGAGACATTTTAATACATTTTTTAAGTATAGATGCATATACTTTATACACTGAACTATATTTTTTGCGGTCATTACGATAACAAATGTGAAATTTACGTTTATTTTTACAGCTGTTTACAATACCTTTAGTTAACCATTTTGAAGTATGTCTTCTGGAAAATTTCTTTACTTTTATACATGGGAAACATAAATCATAAAAAAGTTTATATAAACTATAAAATTCATTGAATGATTCCGTGGCATTTAATCCACTATCATAAATAGTTTAAAACAATAGACTCTTAAGACATTCAATGAACTTAGTTTGGTTTTCGATGCAGTAATCCCTCTGATATTCATACCACCATTTGTTGACAGAGGATGTTTTCTGTCCTTTTATTGGGATCTTGAGTAGTTCTGCTTTATGATCTGATGATGCTTTTAATTTTCAATGTTCATGATACCTACTCCATGGAACAAATACAGACTAATGCCTTGGATTATATTGCTTATGATTCCAATCAGATACCTGAATAACAACTGGCATTTAGCAGTCTCACAGCAAAAATGTCAGATGGTATGATAACAATTTTCCATGGAACAGGGTGAGGTGTTAGGTATGATAAATAATAATAGGTATGATAGGATAGATATAAAAAATATTAATAACTAGTGACTGCCCACGACTTTGTCTATGGTCAGTTCAGTTTGGTCAGTTTTTTATCTATTCCTCGGGTACTGTACTTTTTTCCAAAATAAAAGGTATCCTATGTCCTTCACTGTACCCCTGACAGCATGTAGGTATGCAACATAACATGATGATCGGTGGTGTAGTCAAGAAGTGAAGGCGTAACAAACAAACGGACTTCCTCATTTATAATATTAGTAAGTATGGAAAGAGGATTTCTAGTAATCTCTTACTTGAATGCTTCTTTAGCAGCTTGGACAGCTTTATCCACATCAGTCTTGCCTGCTTGCTGAACCTCAGCTATAACTTCACCGGTTGCAGGATTTTCGGTTTTAAAAGTTTTGCCATCTGAAGACTTCACCCATTCGTTGTTTATAAATAGCTGGAATGTTGAAAGTGGTTGATTGAAATGTCAATAAAGTAGATAACGAGAACCGGCACTTGTACAACTTGTATTCTTATGTAGACAACTTACGCCGGTATATAGAATTTCTGGGTTGGGGTTCGGTGAAGGCGCAGCAGAGAATTTAGCTGTTTGCGTCTGCACAATCTTACTTAGATTACGTAACATCTTTTTTGATGATAAACCAAAATATTTATAATTTGTAAATCACAAAAACGCGGACACACGCCTGCCACAGAGTACGACCGGAAATGGACTAAACTCTATGGTAAAAACTAAAAAAAAAGTATCAAATAGTGTGGTGCTTCGTTAGTTAAATTAACCACGCTATTTACAAAAAAACAACAGATAATCCTAACCTACACCTTAGACGATCAAGCATGGCTTGTCAAGCACGTACACGTAATTACTATCCGCGTCAATAAGGAATGTCCGAAAAAAATCAAATTGGCTGAATATTTTTCTATAGGTAGGAATAAGGTCCCTTAGTAATAGAAAAAAGTTTCAGAATTTTCGGTTGGGTAAAAAAGTTTTTAAAAATCAAAGTCTCTTCGACTTCACAAATGTATGAAAGTAACAGCAGAATGGAGATTATACCTTTGCCGCTAACTGCCACAACCACTACACGTATTTAAAAAAAAAGTTTTGACATTTTGTCTTGAATCTTTTTTTTTAATACCATGTTGTGGTTGTGGCAGGTGGTGGCAAAGGTATAATCTCCATTCTGCTGTTACTTTCATACATTTGTGAAGTCGAAGAGACTTTGATTTTTAAAAATTGTTTCATGCATCCGAAAATTATGAAACTTTAATCTATTACTAAGGGACCTTATTCCTACCTATAGAAAAATATTCAGCCAATTTGATTTTTTTCGGACATTCCCCATTGGTAATGCGCTTGGCGGCCATGATTTTAACCTCAAAAACGAAAAACAATTGTAATTTTTTTATATACCTAGACCGTTTCTTATTGAAAATAAGAATTCAATAATTAATATATTATATTACCTATTAGAATTTTACTGTTTTTTGTAATTTTTAGTTGCGGATGACGATGATGTGTATGTTAATTTGACAAGGTTCCAGCGCATTACCAATTGACGGGGATAGTACCACCACCACTACGAATTGGGGCGTGCGTGGGTGGCTTACCTTTGATTGGCCACGGTAATCAGGTGATACCTACCTGATTTATTAGCATATTGTTAAATTTAACACGCTATTTACAAAAAACTAATTCACACCTTAGAGTTAGAGGATCAAGCATGGCTTGTCAAGCCCGTACACGTTACCACCACCGCTACGATTTGGGGGCATGCGTGGGTGGCCTACCTTTGATTGGCCACGGTAATGACGTAATACCTTACCTGATTAATGTCAAGCCATTAAGGATCGCTCCTAGATAATCAAAATTTTTTTTATGCACAACGGGGTAAAACTTGGCCTTCATCTCACCTGGGTGGGGCCTTACTAGGAGATCTTAAAGCTTTAGTATGTCATGCTCACTTTAAACATTTCTGCGGTGGTGTCGTATGAGGCGGGTCGTTACGTTCCCTCAAATATGGTTGAGCGAAGCGATGGCTGGTCCATGCATCATGCTCGTGAACGGGTGCTGCCGCCAGTGGGAATGGGTCTGCTTCTGTCTGCTTGTACTAAGGGCGACGTATATTTATATATTTTTTTCTGTTTAATATTATCAATGTAGGGACACAGTATGTTCCTACGGATTCCTATTACCGAATCCTGATGATATTGAAAATATTTCCTGATGATATTGAAAAAACAGCTATTATTACCCCATTCGGTTTATTTGAATTCCCTAGAATGACCTTTGGTTTACGTAATGCAGCGCAAACTTTTCAACGCTTTATGAATCATGTATTGCAAGGCTTAGATTTTCATTATAATTATTTGGATGACGTCATTATTGCAAGCGATAACGAAGAACAACATAAAACTCATTTAGAGATTATATTTCAGCGTTTCCAAAAATACGGTATTACCATTAACTTATCTAAATGTTCTTTCGGACAAAGTAAAGTTCAATTTCTAGGTCACGATGTAAGCGCAGACGGTATTAAACCTTTACAAGATAAGGTTAATGCTATTGTTAATTTCCCAAAACCTAAAACCATTCAAGAGTTACGCCGATTTTTAGGCTTGGCTAACTTTTATCGCTCTCACTTACCGAATACAATGTCATATCAGTCAGAACTCAATAAATATTTAACAAATACAAAAAGAAACGATAAAACCGTTATTAAGTGGTCGGAAAAAGCTGAAAATGCATTTGAGCAGTGTAAAACGGCATTACAAAACGCCGCCACTCTGTCTCATCCTTATACTGATTCCACGCTAGCATTGATGACAGATGCATCTGATAACTGCATTGGAGCTGTCTTACAACAAAAATGTGGCGAACAATAGCAACCACTGGGTTATTATTCAAAAAAATTGTCTTTGAGTCAACAAAAATATAGTACTTATGATCGCGAATTACTCGCTATACATTCAGCGATAATACATTTTCGAAAATTATTCGAAGGTCGCCATTTAATAATTTATACAGACCACAAGCCCTTATGCCATGCATTCACTAAGTCCAGTAAAGATAATAAAGAAACTCCGAGACGTGCGAGACAACTTCTTTTTATCAGTGAGTTTACGACCGACATACGATATATTAACGGTCCCGCTAATCTAGTAGCCGATGCGTTATCACGCGTCGAAACTATTTTTTGTCCAACCGTACTTGACTACAGTCAACTTGCAGACGCGCAAGCTAAAGATGAATATTTATTACAACAGATCAACGATAGCAACCAAACATGTTTCAAACAAATTTCATTGCCCACTTGTGATAAATCAATATATTGTCATGTTACAGAAAATATTATTAGACCTAATCTAACAGAAGAATTTAGAAAAATAACTTTCGATACAATTCACAATTTAAGCCATCCAGGCATACGAACTACGCGTAAATTAATATCCAAAAAATTTTTCTGGCCTGGGATCAATAAAGATGTAAGCGTATGGGCTAAAACATGTATAAAATGTCAAAAGGCGAAGATAAGCCGTCATACAATTTCGCCATTAGGTAGGTTCCCAACCATCAATCGTTTTGATCATATTATGGTTGACATTGTTGGACCATTAAAAATATCCCCAGAAGGATATAGATTTTGTTTAACTATCATTGATAGGTGTACGTACACGTTGGCCTGAAGCTTTCCCCTAAAAAGAAATTACAGCTGAAGTTGTCGCAAAAACTATTTTTGACGAATGGATCGCACGATACGGTTGTCCTGTAAAGCTAGGCTTGCCATAATATTTGAAAGGAAAGTCCGGAGGGTCTATCTTCTAAATGTACGTTGAAATCATTAAAACACGAGAGAGCGAGCGAATCTACAGTAGTTTTACTGTCTTATTCAGAGATGTTTCACAAAACTGGGGTGCAAGACTGTTTTAACAAAGCCTGGTTTAATACTTCTAAACCAATCACAATGCACCTTTTAATCCTTAAACGGTGGGACTAAACGTTAAACTGTCACTCTGAATATGATTTGCGCTAAAATGACGTTAGTCCGCAGTCTAACGCCATGTTAACTTTGGCCCTAGTTTAACGAACGCACTCTGAATAAAACAGTTAGTCTCTACAGTTACTACTGTAGAGTAAGACTGATACCTACCTAACTGGTAGGTAAATGAATGACATTTTGAATGTTTTTGGATGTTTGTAATCAAAATACTTACAATCAAAATCAATGGAACAAACGGGCGGGTCAGCAAATTATGAGTAAAATAAAAAATGTGAATTTTTAATAATTAAGTATTTAATTAAATTAATGTTCAAGCTTATGCACTTAATACTTATTAATAATAATCAAAGTTATTAATATGACTACATATTACTTGCTCCTTCTCCATCCCCAGCTTCATAAACGCGACTTACTACTTATATCAATTAATAAGTGATTATCACCGGAAAATGGCCTATTCCTTTTTAACTAATGTCGAAACATACAATAGGAAGATATTTTGCTTAAACTTTTCAGTGATTATTCTTTAGATACGAGAAAACTTGTCGAGTCGCTGTCTATGTCACCTCATAAGTTGTGCTAGCCGTGCAGTTACCATAGCGCGCGCGATGATAAATATTAAAATCCGGACGTCATAACAAGCCCGGACGAAAGTCCGGACATGGTTGTCAAATCCGGACAATCCGGACTAAATCCGGACGTATGGCAAGCCTATGTAAAGCTCACTACCGATCAAGGTCGATAATTTGAGAGTAATCTATTTTTGAATCTCATGAAATTATTAGGTATAAATAAAATACGCACAACACCATATCATCCCCAAAGTAACGGTGCAATCGAACGCTGGCACCGATCTCTTAAAGCAGCGTTAATGACTCGCCTAAATAATAATTCTTGGGTTGATGAATTACCTACAGCATTGCTAGGATTGCGTGCCGCTTGTCGCAGTGATAACGGCATAAGCGCCGCAGAATTAACCTTTGGTCGAACACTTCGTTTACCCGGAGAGTTCTATGAAATATCTACGAAAAATGACCCTAGTGACCCATCTAGTTTAATATACAAAATTCAAGAAAATTTACGTAACTTTACACCAATTAACGAGTTATCACGAAATTCAAAGAAATTCTTCGTAAATAAAGATTTAAAATCATGCCAATATGTTTTTGTTAGAGATGATGCGGTTCACAAATCGTTGAAACCGCCATACGATGGTCCATATAAAGTATTAGAGCTAAAGAAAATCTAAAGTATTTTTAATTCAATTACCTAACCGCGAGGCTCGCATTTCAATAGACAGATTGAAGCCAGCCTACATGTTAATAGAGCAAGATAATGATGATTTTAAGAAAAAATACATTTTAGATAGTCAACCTAATGAGGTACAGGACAAACAAATCATGCCCATGAATAATAACTCATGTGAGAACCATGTTACACGTTACGGTCGTGTAACCCGACCGCCAGTACGTTTTAGTTAAATCTTTATATTGTTAATTATTACCTAATTAGGCATTTTTTACATACATACATAGATAAATACATATATAATATTTAAGAGTTTTTAGTTTACTTTTGAAATTTTTGCGCTATAGAAACTATGTAATTAGTAAGTAAGTTAACTTTAAATTGTAATTTCATTTAGTTTACATACCATTTCATTATTGTACCTACTTATATCATTTGAATTTAACGTTTGTTTGTAATTGCTTTACAACTAAATAAATTTTGTTTTTGTTCTGATGTAATGTCGGAAAAACAAATAATTTTATAAAAATATTATGTTGAAACACATACCTATTACGTCATATGTTGACAGGTAGAAATCTAAACTTATAGTTATACTTTTTTTATATCTTTTACATTTTATACTTTATTTCTAGATATTAGAGAACTTGTTATTTTTATTAACAATAGAACATACTACTTACTTATTTTCTTTGTTTGCCAACACATTGTGCATTGCACTTCTTACTCAAAACCTAAAATGAACAAATAAACCTTGTTTTAATTTCTAATTGTTTTTAATTGCAATCATTTTGCTTTCTTTAGTCAGCAGTTTTGTAAGTAAAGGCTTATGAAAAGCTTTTGGATATTCGTTTTCAATTCAGTGCCTTAGGATGGGTAGCCTATGTATGTCATGATCTCTTTAATCATTTCTGCGGTGGTGTCGTGTGGGGCGGGTCGTTACGTTCCCTCAAATATGGTTGAGCGAAGCGATGGCTGGTCCATGCGTCATGCTCGTGAACGGGTGCTGCCAGTGGGAATGGGTCGGCTTCTGAGTACCTATCTTAACATTGTCACTCATAGCCACGACTGCATCCATAAAAACACTAGCATAACATGTCAATGTAAACCTATTGACATAGTTCCTCATTCAACATACTTAGGAGTAATTGTTGATGAATTTTTCTCATGGACTGTACACATTGACCACATATTATGTAATACTAGCGGCCACCCGCGGTTTCACCCGCGTGGTTCCCGTTCCCGTGGGAATATCTGGATAAAAAGTATTCTATGCTTTAATCTAGGCTATCTACTATCTGAGTGCCAAATTTCAACCAAATCCGTTCAGTAGTTTTTGCGTGATTGAGGAACAAACATCCAAACCCACAAACTTTCACATTTATAATATTAGTAGGAAAATGCAAATTTTATTGGGTAAATTCTATCATCTTAAACATTAAATACCATTAAATATTTTAAAATGCTTGTACAAGGCCTTAGTGGATACAGTGATGTCATACGCTCTCGATAGTTATGGTTTAACTTATCCAACACACATAAAAAACTAGAATCTCTACAAATCCGCTTTCTTAAATTATTAGTCAACAATGAAACAAAAAATAGACATAAAAATAACTACTACGAATTATTTAAAGTATGTAAAATTCTACCGGCCAGTGTAAAACACAAATACTTATTACTATGAAACAACTATAGCTATCATGAGCGCTTGACACCACTTCAACACGGGCACGCAACACGAGCCGCGAAGAGTGGCAAGTACAGTGTGCCGCGAGTCATCAGTGTGTACGCAAGGGCGTGCATACCATATAGGCAATTAGGCAGTGCCTACCTCATTAAGAACCTAAATAATATTCCACTGGTATTAAAATTAATTTCGTTTAATTGGTTCCGTAATTCTATACTTAACCAAACTTCTATTGAACACCCGCCCAGTAAGTTTTTACTTACGCTAAATACGTACGGTAGGCAGTGTACAGATTGCCTATTCGAAGCGAGCAGCGTTTCATACAACTTATTTAGAAAAGGTATTGGTCAAAGTTATACGGCCGCAAAAAAAGTGCGCTCTTTGTCCGTGTAACGTTCTAAAACATGACCTTCGCAATGTGACAGCGCTAAGTAAGCTAGCCTACCGTGCCGGCCGAACGAATTTTTTAGCGAGATAAACCGACGACCCCCGCCCGACCCTATATCTGTCTCACTCGGTCCCATACGCAATAGATTATGACCTTTCGCTCATGCTATGTCAGAGTTTTATCTCACGAGACCGGATGACTTGAACAAGTTTCGACTTTATTGCGATGTCATAAAAGTGTTGAGACCCGCACGTGTGAAAAATGCAACAATGCAAACAAATGCAAGTGCCATCCTTCCTTCCTTCCTGCCATCAAAATCCATATTACCTACCAAATATTAGGATTTTTTAAATGATAAGCGCAACTACGACTAGTTAGATCTATAGTGCCTACCGCGCTGGAAAACCAATGCACGCCCCTGTGTGTACGGCGACAGAACCTTAGCAAAGCGTGTACCCTACCTGTTAAACAATCTGCCTGATGATCTCTTAACATTAAATACTAAAAAACATTACCTATTTAACTCCTAAAACAAATTACTTTGTGTTACCTACCAACCTACCTTAAGTATGAGTTAATGTTACTTAAATGTTAAAGTTAACTTTACTTTAAGTATGAGTTTATGTTAATATAAAATACTTAGATTAAGTAATGTACTCGCAGACAAACCTGCTGTTAGGTTTTGCGAGGCAAATTGTAAAATAGTGTACCTAACTTTTTAATAATAAATAACGCATATTGAATTGTAAGAATTTTTTTTTTGCCTACTTAGGTGCACTTTAGAGTAGCAGATAGAGTGATTCTCAACTAGTTGAAAGTTATTTACTCTTACAATTACCTTTCCGATATGTAGTAGGTATTTAATTTCAACCTACCTACCCATTGTGTGCAAACTTTTGTTAATTATTGAGATGGAAAATGACCTCACTTAAATGTGGAGCTCAATTTTCAATATTGACGACTCTGTATGAAATATACAGGAAGGAAAAAGCAGCCCTTGACGAGTTTCTTGCCTGTTCTTCTCGTTACAAGGTCTCCCGCTTAGGGTTTGCGAACCAATGGCGTAGCTTCTATGACATTCACAAGTGCTTGTAACAGCCTAGACTGAATATATTTTATTTTATTTTATAGCAGGACTTATATTGAACTGCCTTACTTTTTCGTACTATGACCTCAAAGGTTAGTTCTAAAGCAGGCCTTAAGCAGTCTTGTTTAAGGCCTGCTTTTGAACTGAATGGCTTCTTATTTGCTGATGTTAAGTGACGATAAAGCTGATAAAGATGGAAGCGCACTACTATCCCCGTCAATTGGTAAACCGCTGAAACCTTGTCACATTAACATCCACGTTGACGTGATCCGCAACTAAAAATGTCATAAAACAAGAAAATCTAATATATTAATTATTGAATTATTATTTTCAATAAGATAGGGTCTAGGTTTATAAAAAGATTACAATTGCTTTTCGTTTCAAAATCATGGCCGTCAGGCACATTACTATTCGACGGGGATAGTACAACCATAATCCTCATCACTGAGGAACTAGCTATCTTACCTCTACTCTAACTGCAGGAACAACATTTTTTAAATTGTTGCTATGGCGTCAGACTTAGGTAAGATGGTGGTAGCCAGGGGCCTTACTATGAGCTCTTATAGCAGGACTTATATTGAACTGCCTTACTTTTTCGTACTATGACCCCAAAGGTTAGTTATAAAGCAGGCCTTAAGCAGTCCTGACTGTTTAAGGCCTGCGTTTGAACTGGTTTCTTATTTGCTGATTGGTAAGCCCCCCAGGTGGACTTGAAATAAGCCCTAACTACCACCAATTAAACCAAGTATAAATTATTAAGCAAAGCATGGCCTGTCAAGCACGTACATTTTTCAGCTTGTCACATTTTGATCGTCTGGGAGCGATGCTTGATGGCTTGACAATTATTTTAATGAGAGACTTTCCAGGCAACGTTCCTTAAAAATTTACTAGATGGCACTGTCTAATGGGGTTGGCAACGCAAAGCTAATTGTAGATGACGCTGCGTACGCTTGTTCCTAAGACAGTAGACGTTCAGAACAAACTATATGGGAAAATATTTATTTATTATGTGGTTTTTTTAATTGGAAAAGACCCATTGACCCAAAATGGATATAGAAGACATTCTACAATGCAAATGCCGGAATTTAAAACGTTTTTATTCTTACGGAATTTATCAATTTTTTCTATATCCAGATTTTTCGGAAATTTGTAAGTGCTAACATTTTAAAAGCCTATTACACAGAATTTAATCATTTTAAAGCTTAAAAAACGTTTTTTTAATTAAAAGTCCTTTGTTTTCATAGTTCTCGTGGAACAAGCGTACGCAGCGCCATTTTGACAGTTTCCTTCCCCATTCCTTGGACACTATACAGGGTGGCCCAAACGGTGACACTAAAAATTTTTTTTTTGATTCCTCACATCTAGTTGTACCCGGAAATACCCTATGTATGTTCAGCGATTTTTTGTAGTTTTCGAGCTATGATTTTTTTTTTAAATTTTGAGATTTTTTTACTTGACAGACTAAAATATTTTTTTTACCGGAAATTATACATCTTTTTTTTATTTTTTTTTTGTTACATAGACCTCATGACTTGTTCTTTAACACATAAAATACCCAGCTTCCTATCATCAAAATAAGTTCCAAAAATATTGACCGACAATAAAAAATTGAGGTAAAAGCAAGTCATAGTTAAAATTTCAACTTTGAATTAAAAATTAAAAAAAAGGTTCCATGACTTTTTAGTAATTTTAAAAACTTAACAAGACCCTAAGCTTTAATTCTAATTAAAAAAAAGTGGTGCTTAATAGGCTTTTTTTAGCCGAAATCTGCCTTCAAATGTACAAAGGTAATTTATTTTAAAAGCACTCATTGTTATTATCTAAGGTTAATTAGGTTTGATATAACATAATAATTGACATTTAGTATAGTTTATAAATTTAGAGTTCTAAATTAGTTTAGTGGTAGTTAGTATGTTGTCACTTCAACAGCACAAGTTGGTCTTTGTACAAAGAAAATGGTCTTTACCTCCAACCGGTTTATCTTTAGCGACATCATAAATAACAATAGTTCTGGCAGACACTAGAATCACAAACAATAGACTTCCCGCGCGCCGAACAAAAGAAGGGGGACCAACACAGCGTCGTCTATAAGCACGTCCTCTCTTTCTCATCTAGGCCGTCTTGCTCTATCTATCTTGCTGTCTTGCTCTATCTATCTTGCTATCTTGCTCTATTCATCTTATGTCGGTCGCATTCCTCCCTCCTTCACCTCAGTTGTTCACAGCTTTCGCTCGTGTTACTACTACTCCTGGTTTTGTTTTCAATTCTGATACAACTACTCTCGCTTGCTAACTGGACTCTGATTCTTCCTGTGACTGATTTACCTGTGCTTGTGTTTCGGACTTTGATTACCTACCTTGTGATTTGGACCTTTGTGCTGCAACATGAGCTATTCTTTGCGTGAATACGCAGAGATGCACTATTTTTACGGTGTTGCCCAAGGAAATGCTAGTTTGGCAGCAAGGCTTTATCGAGAGCAATTGGAACGGCGAGGAGAACAACGGGAGCATTACCCGAATTACAGAGTATTTCAAAATACTCACCATACATTTATGGAGGGACGTATTCCTGGACGTTCATCTCAGGAAGGAATACCCAGAATGGATCCAGATATTATGGATCAAGTCGTGGAACAAGTGGAAAGGGATTCATCGACTAGCACCAGAGCAATCGCAAGAAGGACTGGTGTACCACGAACCTCAGTTATGAGGATACTGAAGTCAGGTGGGTTAATTTCATCTTGTCTTTAAACCTCATAATTACGCACCCATTAGCTCGCCCACTATGCCCACGTGCTATTTTTTTTAGCTGTAATTATTGTGACTTAAAAAAAATAGCACGCACGTGCTTTATGAGCGACTTTTTGTAGCACGTGGTCTTTTTAAGTATTGAACTCTGACTGAATGTGTATTTGGCAACAAAATAATCACTCGCTAGTGGGCGAGAAAGCGTGGTACATACCAGTGATTATCACTAGCCTACTATTTGGTGAAACTGAAAAAAGACTATCTTACCTATGCTTTGAATTTACAATTTCGGTGTTTTTTTTTTTCAGAGGGATACCACGCTTTTCATATCCAACGCGTGCAACAATTGCAACCTGCAGATTATCCAAGACGAGTGACTTTCTGTGAAACAATGCTTCAAAAAACTCAAGACGATCCTGATTTCTTCGACAAAATTTTGTGGACAGACGAATCACGCTTTGAAAGAACCGGAGTTTTCAATATTCATAATTATCACAGTTGGGCCATTGAAAACCCACACAAGGCAAGACCATCCAATTTTCAAACAAGGTTTAGTGTAAATTTGTGGTCAGGAATTGTCAATGGGGAATTTATAGGACCATTTGAATTGCCGGCTAGGTTGAACGGAGCGCAATATTTGGATTTTCTACGAAATAGCTTGAACGGTTTATTAGAGGATGTGAATCTACTAACAAGAAGAAGAATGATATTTCAAAACGATGGTGCTCCGTGCCACTATGCTAGAGAAGTACGAGAGCACCTTAACCAGACTTTTCCGAGACGGTGGATTGGGCGTGGCGGCCCGATTCCTTGGCCTGCGCGTTCACCAGACTTAAACCCCATAGATTTTTTTCTGTGGGGCTATTACAAAGAGATGGTTTACGCAAACGAAACAAACACTGAAGCAGAGCTGCGTCAAAAACTAAGAGAAGCAGAAATAAAAATCAAAGAAAATACTAATGCTTTCCGAAATTTAAAACAAAATTTTTTAAGGCGATGTAGGTTGTGCATTGAAGCGGGAGGGAGACATTTTGAAAACTTATTGTGAAATAAATTTAATTGTTGAATTTGTAGTAATTGTTTTATTTAATATGATTTATCCTTAAAATAACCAAAATAACTATAACTAAATGACATCGATGTTACCGCTTCGTAATAACATACTTTTAAAGGTTGTTTTTAATTCTTTATTCAATAAACAGTACCATTTTAAACTTTATTTTGGTAAGAATCATTTTGTGAATGACAAAATAGCCAATAAAAAATCTTAGAAAATTTCACCTTTGTGCATTTGAAGGCAGATTTCGGCTAAAAAAACCTTATTAAGCACATTTTTTTTTAAATTAGAATTAAAGCTTAGGGTCTTGTGAAGTTTTTAAAATTACTCAGAAGTCATGGAACCTTTTTTTTAATTTTTAATTCAAAGTTGAAAATTTAACTATGATTTGATTTTACGTCAATTTTTCACTGTCGGTCAATATTTTTGTAACTTATTTTGATGACAGGAAGCTGGGTATTTTATGTGTTAAAGTTCAAGTCATGAGGTCTATGTAACAAAAAAATAATTCAAAAAAAGATGTATAATTTCCGAAAGAAAAATATTTTAGTCTGTCAAGTCAAAAATTCTCAAAATTTAAAAAAATAATTCATAGCTCGAAAACTACAAAAAATCGCTGAACATACATAGGGTATTTCCGGGTACAACGAGATGTGAGGAAACAAAAAAAAAATTTTTAGCGTCACCGTTTGGGCCACCCTGTATATATATCTAAATATATCCTTCCTTCTATTATAGATAGCACATTCATCCATAGTACCAAGCAAGGTTGTTGGGAATTGGACAGTGCCATCTAGTACATTTTTAAGGAACATTGCCTGGAAAATTTCTCTTTAAAGAAATGTATTGATGTGATTTAAAATAATGTATAGTGGAACAACACTTTGATGTCAACGTCAACAAGGTGACATTCACAGAGTAGGTGCCTTTGCCTAGTTCCAAATCACGCCAACAGCACTGTTAGCGTATAATCCATTAAATTAGGAAGGTACACAAATACCCTATTTGTGGAATATTTTGTGACTATTTAATTTGGTCAGATACGCGCTAACAGCGTGACTCGGAACTGTGAGCGTGATTCGGAACGCGGGGCTTGTATGTGCTATTTTTGACAGACTACAGCTGATGATCAACAAAGAAATAAACTTTTAAACGACTTTAGACTTTATTACAATGCAAAAGACGTTGTTTTCAAAACATTTTTAAATTATTTTCCTGATAAAATTAATGTTCCAAAAGTCCATCCATGGTGTAATAATTGTGTAAATTAAATCCGATAAACGATAGTGCAACTTAATCTCATATATTTTAACCAAGAAGATAATTTTTAGATCATTATACGGGTTGCAGCAGTCCCCCAAGCAAGCCTCCAACCTCAGCAATATCAGAAAAACATTCTGTATTCTGTCGTCCAACATTTTATTTCTATAAACAAAAATGGAAATAGATCTATCGTATTTCGATTATTATGAAGACAAGTGCCTAAAGTTTTTCAGATATTTGGATATCCAGGTGTCTAATTCAATAAAAGAAAGCAAAATTGAAACAAGGTCTGTACACTTTTTATTTGTTAGTAAGTAGGTACACATACATACAATACGTATAAGTAGGACTTTTACTTTTCTGAACATGTAATAAAGATTGTTATCGCCCGATTGCACTAAACTGAAGGATCGCCTAAGTCTTTTCCTAACTACAACACAACCAAATTAAAACGGTGTCATAAACTGCCGTCATGTAGCTGTCATTCGCCTAGTTATCTTGGTCGAGTTGTAGATAAGAAAAGACTTAGGGGATTCGGTTCTACTTTCCATTAACGGACGGACCACGATTTTGGGGGGACGGGGTGAGGGGGGAGGAGTAGGGGGAGGGTGGCAACCCTACAACTAAAGTTCAACTAAAGTTTGAAAGTTAGGAGATGGATACTTTTTTTTTAATGGTTAAAAAAAAAACTAAAAATATTTAAATTAAGCAGGGGAGGCTAAAAAAAGGTAGGGAGAGGGGAGGGGACTTACGTACAAAATTTCGTACGTAAAAAAAGTCGTTTCTGGCGCTTCGCCGGCCGCTGCCGCGGCACGCTCGCTTCGCTCGCTCGGCTTGCGCGCTGGGTTCATGTACACCTAACATGCTCGTCGCTACGCTCCTCGCACCTATCGTGTGACCTGAGGTCCTTTAGTAGTGCTACCAACCTAGTGCGCCGCCATTAAACGTAAAAAATTGCGACACAGGTCTAAAATATTTTTTTTTACCTAGAAAATCTTAATTTTTAGATTTTTTTTCTCGCGTATTATTTGGTTCCTAAACATAAAATTTCGTATACGTGTTCCAAATCATGAGTTCTTTACATAAAAAAAATATGAATTCGGAACTCGTGGTCCGCTAATGGAAAGGTGAGCCGGGGATTCTTAACTTTAGTGCTTTTGCACCTTAATCTGGGTAAAGTGCAGTCCTAAGTTGACACTGGGTGCATTCTGTGGTCCGGTCAACTCATACATGGGCAAACGCAATGTTCGAGTTGACCGGCCACATAACGCATCCAGCCCCCCTAGCATGACCGTCGAAACACGATATAGCGTTTTATCGACACCCAACTGTCAAAATCCATTGTCTTTTGACAGTTGAACGTGATAAATCGCTACCTATATCATTTCGTGTTTCGGTGGTCATGCTAGGCTAGCTGTGTGACAAATCCTCAATATTTATTTATTGTTTTACCTTTCAGACCATCACAGAGTAATGGCCTATGGTGTTGTGCGTTGCTGCCACTTATTTTGAATATTTATTCTCTACAATATGCAGTATCGCCTTTGTACAAATTCGGTGCAGTTATCTCCATTGCATTGTTCCTCTATTGTGTGCTATTCATCATATTTTTGTCACTGTCAAATATGGTGCTACAAGAGCCTGTTTATGCTGGCTGTGTCGGTTCAGGATTTATATCAGTACTGTTGATGTACACAGTCTTAGGTTATGGTAAGTTTTACAAGTACCTAGTGCAATTTACTGTTCAGTAAGTATCACAAAACAAAATGTTTGTACTAACTTGGACTGAGATCACCTTTTAAAAAATATGGACTAAACTTAAACCTGAGTTTGGGTTGGGTTAAGGTGCTCCCTCACCGGGAGCATTTGCGTGTAATGTAATGTTACAGATTTGAGCATTACATCAGTGAAGGAGGTGAACCGAGCATTACAATACGCACCTTGTAATGATACAATGTGTAATATCTTGACACAAATTGTAACATCAATGCACTCCACTTCCGCGAATCTATAATATAACATTACACGCGAATGCTCGTCAGTCAGGGAGGTATTATTGTAATGTAATGCTCAAAGATGAATCTATGATGTTACATTACACACGAAAGCTCCCGGTGAGGCAGCACCTTTAGGTTAGTTTGGCACAACTTAACTAAATTGATAGGACTGTTTTCTTTTCGATACAGAAAGAAAAGAATGAAAACAAAATTTAGTTTAATCCTGGCCATTTTGTTTTGTTAAAAAAATATATGTAGTATTTTAAACTGTCAAGCCGGACAAAATGAGACACAACCGATTTTCCATTGTTGTCCGGGCTCATGCCGTCGCCTCGCAATTGATTAATTAAACTGGGTTTTTTGGAAAACTAGCAAAACTGTGATTTTGAGGTAAACATTAGAATAATTTGACTTACAGTTGTCTATTTCTTCTAAGTAAACCTAGTGCAAATATAAAAATATTTCTTTAAGTTATAGGTACCCTTTTTAATAATTCATTAAAAGCGTGGCGGCCACATGAGGCCAACAACAATGAAATCATTATTTATTTATTTGAACTTTATTGCTAAAATTACAGCAAATGGCGGACTTAATGCCATTAGGCATTCTCTAACAGTCAACCGGGGTGTTAGAACTATAAATGTGTCGGCAACAATGCAAAGATATATGGTTAAAAAAATGCAAATATATTACTTAAGTATTTGATTTAAGGATAATTATCAAACAATAATACATATATATATATATATAAATAATTTTATATATAATATACATACATACATACAAAAATATTAAATATACTACCTTAAAATATCTTTAAATACCTATTGTGTCTCATTTTCCGGTACCTGACGGTTTAAAACAGTCCTCTGTTTGTTACAGATCTACCCTTCTGCTTGTTCTATTCCCTTTCATCTGTGTTTGCGTTCAGTCAGTTGCTCCGCGTCTCGCTCAGGCACTTCCAGAAGACATTCACACTCGGAGAAGCAATGATACTACTGCAAGCTGCAGTGTTGTTCATTGCAACATTGGTTGCACAAATCACCTCCAGCCTTGGAAAGGCTAATGAAAAAGTTTACTTTATTAACACTATTATCTATGTAAGTAAGTGTCAAATTATATATATCCATTTCAGATATAGTATAGTTATAATAAACAAAAAAATCTGCAATTTATATTGAACCTTAAGAGCGCGCAGTCTGCACGCGCCGCCATTGAAAAAAAAACAGGAGCGCGCAGTCTGCACGCGCCGCCATTGGAAAAAAAACATAGTTCTTAAATAAAGACGAAATTGTGAATTATTTCTCTGGAGTGCACTCCGAACCAGCTTTGTACTTAATACTTTTTATCCCTTAAACAATATTTTCTACCCTGTTGTTTAGTTTATGCCACTCGCATCGCAACTGGTGTAATAAAGTACTAAAATGTTTTAAACCATTGATTTATTTATATTTTCAGACAATTTTATTTACAGTGGGAATTATCATAGCGGCTTTAAGTCAATTGACAGATGAGAAGAGGAACATCGAAACACTAGGGTACATTGTTGGCGCCAGTGGCGCATTTGGACTGCTCCTATTACATTACCTCCTAGGATTTAATTGCATTATTCGAATATGGCATTTTGTTTTCATGGAAGGTAATAGGGTAAGAAGCTAATGTACCTACAAATAATACCTAGCTTTACTTTAAACTTAATATGTCAAATTTCTCAACTTGAAATATCCAACTAGCTAATAGATCCACATGCACAGGGGCCGTACCGGCTAACGCATCGAACTTCGAAAAGTCTGCCGAGTATCAAATAAAAACAGATAAATCGAGCCCCACTTGGGCCAAAATGGCGAACCCCAATTCAAGATGTCACACGAACATTGATATCTTCCAAATAACTTAAACAGATAGTACAAAACAAAATTCCTTACTTTGATTTCTCTGTTTTAAATTGAAGCTCGGCAGACCCGCCGAAGTTCGAAAAGTTAGCTGGTACGGCCCCAGCTCGCGCCTCCGCCTACACACGTTGAGATTTAGCCGAAAGGCCTCCATACGATCCTGCAGACTGGGCAAGTGCATGTGGAGAATCCGTAAAGTTTAGGTAAAACTGATTGGAGAAAGCTGACAGTTTAATTTCAACTTGGGGCCCTATTTTTGAAGTCATTCGACGATCGTTCGGCTGGCGCCAGCCGTAAGATTTCAGAAATAGGGCCCCTGAATCCTCTGATCTGCTGTTAACCATACCTAGGCCGGATATGAGTAGTAGCGTTGACCTGCGGTGATACTCACTGTAGTGAGTAGCTTCAACTTAAAACAGATAAATCGAATATTTTTCCGAAGTTATCGATGTTCGTGTGACATCATGAATAGGGGTTCGCCATTTTGGCTTGATTGGAGCTCGATTTATCTGTTTGAATTTGAAGCCGAGCAGACTTGACTCGATGTGTTAGCCGGTACGGCCCCTGTTCCGGTTTTAGCACTACCAGCACCCCTGGGCGACATTTCTACAGGGCGCCCCCTATCTGCAATTCCAGGATTTTCAATGTTGCCTGTTAGTTAAAATTTTTAGTCAGTTTCACCTACTAAACTCGTAATCTTGCTTGTTTATAGTAAATTTTTTAGTCAGTTTCATCTCCTAATCTTCTAATTTTGCTTATTACAGTAAAAAAACCGCCGCGCAGCGCGATTTTTAGTCAGTTTGACTTTCTAATCTTGTAATCTCGCTTGTTTATGGAAAATAAATGGCCGCGCAGCGCGATTTTTTAGTCAGTCTCGGCGTGTGTGTATAAAGAGACACCTGCGGCTGCGGCTATAAAAGGGCGCTTGCGGCGCGGCCCCCCTCTATATCCGGCGCTCCGGGCGGTCGCCCGTGTTCGCCCCCCCTAACGTCGGTACTGTGTTCTGGGCAGGGTCTAATTTAAAGCTTAGCTCACCGTGTGGCCTACCTATGCTTTACCAAACGTTTCGTTTTTGTTTCCAGGCTCATTTAATCCTAATCTGGGCTGTGCTAGTGGGCATATCAGTATCGGTGCTCACTGTGCGCACGCAGTTGCGTGTGAGGGCGGACACGGTGGCCCGGAAGGCGTTCCACGTGCTGGCTTCCTTAGTCTTCATGTCCGGTATACTGGTGGATGTTGACCTGATGACCCTGGCATCAGGGATCGGGTTTGGAGCCCTGTTGTTAGTTGAAGTAAGTGCAATCAAATAGGTTTTTGTTTATAATTTAGCGGTAAATAAAAAAAAAACATTTTTCTTTTGTTAGAACTTAGGTACCATGGGCAACAGCGTCGCTTAACCACTGCTAAGGTTAAAATCGCTTGCACGCCGCGCCGTCACTACATACGTTTAGTTCGTGATTTTTGTTGCTAACTGGTTAAGCGACGCTGTTGCCCCTAGTACTTACCTAGTATTTTTAAAAAGCCATAACTCCAAATGGGGCCAGTAGTTATCAGGCGGGATAACTCCGCGCTCAAACTTTAGTATTAGCCTACTGGGCTGGGGCCCTACCGGCTAACTTTTCGAACTTCGGTGGGTCTGCCGGTCTTCAATTACTTAAAACAGATAAATCGAAGTAAGGAATTACGGATTGTACTATTTTCCGAAGTTATTTTGAAATATATCGATGTTTGTGCGACATCATGAATTAAGGTTCGCCATTTTGGCATGATTGGATTTATCTGTATTTTGAAACCCGGCAGACTTGCCGAGGTTCGGGGCGTTAGCCGATACGCCCCTGTTCGCGGCTGACCCAGTCGAGCCAGCGTACGAGGGATGTCGTGGGTCGGTCGAGACAGAACTACGTGACTAAGAAAGAGAAGGTGCATACAATGATAGGCACGCAGCGCTGTGCAGTTTAAAATTGTACTTTATTACCGTGCAGCGAGAATAACTTTTTTATGATTTGATTGTCCTCGCGCGGATGGGCTTCTGTATATTCAGTAATATATATTCTGTGCTAGTGTTTCACAGTGTTAAGTTCCGTTTTGTTACAGGCTCTCAGAAAATCGAATATAGAACCCATATCTCCTATACTTCAATCAGCATTCCATGTGTATTGTGATGAAAAAGTAAGTTAATACTTAATGCTGCATAATTTATTTGAATATAGACCTTATATATATTCATAATAGAGCTCAAATTAATTCGCAACGGTTTTTTCTTACTAATAAATGACGCCCATGTGAGTACCAGCACGCGTAGCATGAGCAAACGGGACTCTTGTCTACGAAGACTTTTAGTTTGACAGACAGGTGGGACTCGCTCTCAGAATTTAACAACCTTTTTATGTCTTTTAATACAAATATGAATTTTAAAAGGTACCTAATATTTTTATTTCAACATCAATACTGAAACGTTGAAATTATCTAAAATGATCCGAAATAATTTAGTTTAAACATGATTCTTATTTTACAATAAGTTGTAAGATAAAGAGACACTCAAGAGAGTGTTCTCTTCCGTAGACAAAGCTCTCTCGAGCTCGAGAAGAATAATATTGCCAATAGTTAGTACTTAAATCTATTCTGTGTTAACGTTTATCGAGAGTTATTAAACTGTAGGACTGCGGTAAATTCGCGGTGACGCCCCTGTACCTGTACGTGGGGCTGGCGTGCGGGCTGGCGGTGGTGCCGGAGGCGGCGGGCGCGGCGCCGCTGGAGCGGCTGGCGGGCGCGCTGGCCGTGGGCGTGGGCGACGCGGCCGCCAGCTGGTTCGGCGCCAACTACGGGTTCAACAGGTGGCGCGGTGAGTCCCCGCCTACTTCACTACTACTGTCCTGTTGGTGGGGCTAGCGAGCGGGCTGCTGGTGGTGCCGGAGGCGTATTGATGTGCCGGCTGAGAATATTATCAGCAATATTGAGAATATTCTCACCAGGCACTCAGGCACATCAATACGGAGGCGGCGGGCGGTCAATCACACGTTTCATCACCCACTTCACTACTGCTGCTACATTCATAAATTACGTCACACGAATTTCACATTAGTGAGACCCCCTCACTAATGTGACGACAAATGTTTTATTTCAATTTCAATGATTTTGAAATGTGACGTCACGAAATTTAGGACAATGACACTTCGTTGAACCCCTCCCTCTCCCTTGACGTGTGACGTAATTTGTGGATGGCCACGTACCGGCTAACGCTCCGAACTTCGGCAAGTCTGCCGGACTTCAAATTAATACAGATAAATCAAGAGCCGTACCGGCTAATGCTCCGAACTCGGCAAGTCTGCCACGTGCCGGACTACAGCTGGGCCACAAAAAAAAATGTTGGAAATCTGACTTTTTGACTATGCCATGATGAAGTCGATAATTTGTCGGAATTTGTCGCCAAAAACCAGAATTTGTCGGGCTTGCGTTTAGGAGATACGTGTGGCTCAGCTGTAGAGACGTCTCTACAGCTGGGCCACACAGATCTCGAAAACGGAAGGTCGTAGCGAAAATCTGATTACTCGTATGTGTAGCCGGTAATTTGTCGGATTTTGTCGCCAAAAACCAGAGTTTGTCGGTCTTGCGTTTAGGAGATACGTGTGGCTCAGCTGTAGAGACGTCTCTACAGCTGGGCCACACAGATCACGAAAACGGAAGGTCGTAGCGAAAATCTGATTACTCGTATGTGTAGCCGGTAGTTTGTCGGATTTTGTCACCAAGGACCAGATTTTGTCGATCTTGCGTTTAGGAGATATGTGAGGATACGCTGTGGAGACTTTTCTACCTGGATCTTGAGAAAGGAAGGTCATAGCGAAAATCTGATAACTCGAGTGTGTAGCCGTTAGTTTGTCGGAATTTGTCACCAAGAATCAGATTTTGTCGATCTTGCGTTTAGGAGATATGTGAGGATGCGCTGTGGAGACCTTAGCGAAAATCTGATAACTCGAGTGTGTAGCCGTTAGTTTGTCGGAATTTGTCACCAAGAATCAGATTTTGTCGATCTTGCGTTTAGGAGATATGTGAGGATGCGCTGTGGAGACCTTTTTACCTGGATCTCGAGAACGAAAGGTCGTAAGCGTATCCTCACATATCTCCTAAACGCAAGATCGATAAAATCTGATTCTTGGTGACAAATTCCGACAAACTAACGGCTACACACTCGAGTTATCAGATTTTCGCTATGACCTTCCTTTCTCAAGATCCAGGTAGAAAAGTCTCCACAGTGTATCCTCACATATCTCCTAAACGCAAGATCGACAAAATCTGGTTCTTGGTGACAAAATCCGACAAACTACCGGCTACACATACGAGTAATCAGATTTTCGCTACGACCTTCCGTTTTCGAGATCTGTGTGGCCCAGCTGTAGAGACGTCTCTACAGCTGAGCCACACGTATCTCCTAAACGCAAGACCGACAAATTCTGGTTTTTGGCGACAAAATCCGACAAATTACCGGCTACACATACGAGTTATCAGATTTTCGCTACGACCTTCCGTTTTCAAGATCTGTGTGGCCCAGCTGTAGAGACGTCTCTACAGCTGAGCCACACGTATCTCCTAAACGCAAGCCCGACAAATTCTGGTTTTTGGCGACAAATTCCGACAAATTATCGACTTCATCATGGCATAGTCAAAAAGTCAGATTTTCAACTTTTTTTTTTGTGGCCCAGCTGTAGTCCGGCACGTAAGTCTGCCGCCGGGCTTCAAATACGAACAGATAAATCGAGCCCCAAGCAGGCCAAAATGGCGAACCCTAATTCATGATGTCACACGATGTCACATCTTACAAATAACTTCGGCAAATAGAACAATACGAAATTCCTTACTTCGATATTTTATCTATTGTAATTTGAAGCCCGACAAACCCGCCAAAGTTCGAAAAGTTAGCCGGTAGGGCCCCAGGCCAAAATGGCGAAACTCGACTCATAATGTCACACGGACATCGATATCTTCCAAATAACATCGGCAAATAGTAGATACAATACGAAATTCTGTACTTCTATTTATGTTTTAAGTTGAAGCCCGGCAGGTTTGCCGAAGTTCGGAAAGTTAGCCGGTTGGGCTACTGTTTAGGGTAGTTAAGTTAGCCAAGTCCGAGTTTAGAATTTTAAATGGCAAAGATGTAAGTAGTTCACCCAGTATTCCGCTAGATGGTGGTCCTTGAATTGACCATCAGCCATTTTTTATGTTCCCACTGCTGCATAGGCCTTCCTTATGGGTGGATAAAAAGGATGGGCCATAACCCACCACGCGGGCCCAATGCGGATTGGTGAGTCTTAACGACTGCAAATGCACCCGGGACCAACGGCTTAACGTGTCTTCCGAAGCACTGAGGAACTCAAGATAATAAATTTGGTCACCCATCCCATGACCGACCCTTGCGAAAGTTGCTTAAACACCGCAATCGATCGCACTGCGCCATCGAGCTCCTTGAATACCGCCCACAAATTCACTTTCGACCCGCGCTCACGATGGGAAGTGAAGTGAAAAAACTCGTTAAGGGCCCCAGACTACTTAAAACACAGATCGCAGCGCTAAAGAATGTATTTAAATACTTACGTTCTATTTTCCAGGTGGCAACAGAACTTATGAGGGGACCATGTTCAACATTGTATCCCAAGTAGCAACAGTGTATGCTTTGCAATTATTTGGTGAGTATAGTGTATGTTATGCTTTTATTGGCGAGGGATCGTCCATTAATCATGTGATGTTTTTAGCAACTTTTTAAAGCCTCCTCCTCAAATCACATGTGAAGATATCACTACAATCATTCGCAGTCATTTGTAGAAGTAATAGCAAATGTGTCAAAAACGGCCACTTTTAGCAGTTTTCCTATGTACTTCTAGCAGTGACTACGAGGGAATGTAATACGTAATGATACTGTCTAAAAATACTAGACTATGGGCCCTAAAAAATCGACGAATTGGTTTATTAAAATTAAGTATGAGAATTAAATTCACAGCGGCGCCACTTTCGGTCAATAAAGCGCCTTAACATCACTTCTAATTGAATGTTTCTTTTTTAGATTTGCTTGATGCAAAGTATGCGCTGGTTCGCACCATAGTTGCAGCGACCGCGTCTGGAATCGTGGAAGCCAAGACAAATCAAGTGGACAACTTGGTTCTACCACTAGTCACCATTATTGCTTTTCAAGCCACTTGGCCTTTAAGCTGACCTGTCAAGTTGACATAGACTGATAAATTCTCTAACATTATTTAAGTAGCTTATAAATCGGCCATTCCCAGTGGGTTTTTAATTTGTCACGAATGTTTAAATTAAGAATTTAGTTATGATTTGAGTTGAGAGCCTGTAGCACACCTCCGCCGCGATACCGTACTAGCGGCACCGCGGTAGGGTTTTGACGCAGATCAGATCGTCATTTTCGCAAATGGTCATCGCAAAAAAATGGTCACTTTCGTAAATTGCCATTTTTGCAAAACGTCACTTTCGCAGAATGTCATTAATTTTTTTCTCAAAACTGTGTTTGAGAAAAAATTGTGACTGACATTCTGCGAAGGTGACGGTTTTGCGAAAGTGACCAGTTACGAAAATGACATTCTGCGAAAGTGACCAAATTTTTCGCGATGACCATTTGCGAAAATGACGATCAGCGTCAAAACCCGCGGTAGTTCCGCTATGAGTTGTCTTCTATCGATGACGATATATGAGGATCACATCTACGTAGCGGTATCGCGTTATTGCTTTCTCGTGAAAAATCTATGCATTAGATAGAACAGGCTGTTCGCATTTGTTTCGCTTGTCGAACTCATGGCCGAACCTACTGCGGTGTTCCGCGGCGGAGGCGTGATACAGGCTACAATATGAATGGTCAGCAACAAACATATCATGTTATTGAATTTTTTTCCAATCAATATTTTAGACCTTAACACGTTGTACGCTAAGTTCAATATCGATTGAATAAAATTCCTAACTCATCTGATGAAGTTTTTGCTATTTCTATATGATTCCTGTAATAGTGACTAAAAATATTAATTTTAACTTTTAGATTTTTGCATTCACAATGCTATTTTTATATTAAGATGAATAAATAATGAAAAATATTAGAAAAAATCGGCTCACCCGTAGCAACTTAGACGGGTCTATCCCGTCTAAGTTGCTACAGATGAGCCGATTTTTTCTAATATTTTTCATTATTTATTCATCTTAATAAAAATATTAAATTATTATTGATGAGGTAAATGATAAATTATACTAGCTTTTTGTAATTTTTTATACTTTTGTATACCAAAGAGTCAAATATAATTTACATATTGTAAGCATTTAAATTATTTTTTGTAATAAAAGAGTTTCATACATACATTTCTCTTTTACTCTTAGTCTTTGCATAATTGGATAAAAAATCACAACACAATCTTCAATTTCTTGTTCATTTTATACTTACACTTCAGACTTAATTTCATTATTTACACCATTATTTATGATATTGTCTTGTAGAGGTTCTAATTTGATGATCTTTGATTTATCATCCATATCCTGATCAGCATTGTTGGTACTTAGCTGTTCACTATCTCTCTTGTTTTTTATTAAACTTCGTTTCTTTCTAACCCCCTTACACTTTGCTTTGAATATTTTTTCTAAGGCAAGAACACTTTTTCTGTCTATAGTCCAATCTATCACTGAATTCTCTGCCAGTTTTGTATAATCCTCTTCTTCATTGTAATTAGGAATATCAAACCCTAGTATATTCATTACTTTTTCTAGAATGTCGTCTACATAGTAGTTGATTATCAAGTCCGCTTTATTATCCTGAAAATGATATTGAATTGAATATAATTGTGTATAAAACTTTTAAAATAATTCCTTTATTTTTAGAAATTGAGTTACTAATTTACTTACATGTTTTGTGGGTTGTAAATTACAAATTACTAATTTTCCTCCATATTTTGAAGTTTCTAATGGTAAGTTGCCACTTGGAATAATTTGTAAGGTTGTTCCTAGGCAAATACTCAAATCTGCAATACTGAAAGGAAAAAGAAAACACAATTTGAGCAATTAAAGAATGCACAATTTATTTGAGAAATGAGGGGGCAGGCATCCATTAATTATGCAAGGTGATTTTGGCGATTTTTCGACCCCTCCTCTCCCCATGCTATGGTGAGATGTTGTGAGATTTGACTCGATTCCCTCACCACACCATATTCACGAGAGATTGTAAAAAATGCGTATTTTTTGTGTAATTCTGTTAATCTATGCCTGTTTGCTTTGGATTTATTTAAATAAACACATTATTGTTTAGGATTTAGTCATGTTTTGGTTAGAAAAACGATTAACTTAATTTAACCCAGTTTTCTGGTGATACTGTTTGTACAGAAAAAAATACATGATATTTGCCAAGACCCCCTCTCCCTCACGCGAGATTTGGCTCGAGCCCCTCTTTTTCTAAATGCCTCACGTAATTAAGGCTCCCTTACGCGAAATCATTTGTCTATGTCTTTTTCTTTACGTGTAAAGAGTATGGAAAATAACCTCACTTCTGCACTTTTTCAATGTTTTTCGTTGTTTTTTCATCATTATCTTTAGCACAATTATCTTTCTTGAAAAAAAGTTATTGGAGCAACTGAACAGTACGTTAAAGTGTATTTTGATGTAGAATTCAATACGTTTCCATTATTATTAAAAGATTTGGCCCGCGACAAGCGCTTTTGGTGATATTCTGATTTTTTTCTACAACCATCTGTTAGGGTTATACACAATTTTATGATTGTAGCAACTAGATAAACTCTTTAGCTTGTCGTATGATTTTTTTAGTGGCTACAAGTTTACGTTTTCTTTATAAAAAAAATGGCTCCTATTACCGCCCCTTAATGGACACCCCCATACAGAGGTTCTCAAAAAATGATTGGTATAGTACGAGGCAAATATCTTGAAATTGGGTGGGCATATTTTAGGCGCGCTATTGGTCGCATTTAAAAAAAAAAAAACAAGATATATGCTTCGTACTGTAACTATTTTGGTGAATTACCTTGAATGCCATTCAGACATCAGCAAGTCATTATCCGGAAGGCTGTGCTCCCAGTCCAGCACTCCATCGTAGAGCCTGCCGCGGCACGGCCGGCCGCCCATGTGTTCAGAAGCACACGGCACTCCGCTGCACTTCTTACCAACTGTCTCGACAGGTCTATGGCGCACAAATTGCCTGGAAAATTAATTGCACTATGTTATGAAGTGTCTAAGAAACAACTATGTTCAGGGAGGGCTCATAATCAAATTACATAAGTAACTAAGTACTTATACTACTACTTAGAAATACATTTGCTCAGCTCACTTAGTAGGTAGAATTATTCTAAAATTTACATCAGTAATTTCATTGTATATATTCATCGGCATAATGGATGTTTTTTACGATATCGGTAAGTAGCGAGTAGCAACCTGAACCATTTGTTGTATCAGTTGAGATTAGACAGAGCTACGCAACAGAAAGAGAGGCTCTTCATAGGTGCTTATAATATAAGGCACAAAGCGCTGTGCAATTTGAAATTGTATTTTATTGCCATGTGGCAAGAATAGTTTATTATTTGATTGTCCTCATATGGAGGGACTTCTGTACACTAGTACTATTATATATTCTGTGCTTATGGTATTAATTTAATGCTCAAATCAGAAAGCTATGAACAAATTGTATGTGTAATTTTGAAGCTAATCAAAATATAATGAAGAATCATGCAGATTCTGAAGGTATTATCATTTGTAAATAGTTTACCTTTTACATAAATTACATTCATCAATGAACATATTCCCGTGCAGCTCAGCCAAGTAGTTTCTGGGCAAGCCAGACTTCAAATGTAGTCCATCTATGTTCTGACTCACAATGTAATGTACTTTATTACATTCCACTAGTTTCTTTAGGATCATATGAGTTTTAGTTGGTTTGGCATCAGCAAAAGATATGTTAGTTGATGGCTTCTTTCCTTGTTTCTCTAAAGTCCAGACTCCATTTGGACCTCTGTGGAAGATCAGTTAAAAATGAAGCATTGTAATAATTTTTGGCATCATTCAAGGAGTCTATTGACGCAAAACCAACCTGAAATCTGGTATTCCTGCTGATGTACTGATGCCAGCTCCTGTATGAACAACAACATGGTTGCTTTGATTTATAAGTTGAGCCAAAAGTTCGCATTTCTTGTTGAATTTTTCTAACGTCTCCAATTTCTGAAAATGTGTAAAAGGTAAAGAATTGAAAACAAAGGTTGAACACAAGCGTAAGTTTGAAAGACAGAAAGTTGAATTAAACTCACCTCCGGTATTCCAAGGATCCCTTTGTGTTCATAAGGAGACAACCCTTCGGCATAATTACACGACATTTTATTATGTTTTATTTTCGAATTCAAAAATAAAACACGAAAATACAGTCAGTATTGATTTTGATCACAAATTAGGGTTGTTGAAAAAATATCGATACATCGATATATCGATATTTTTTGTTCGATATATCGATATTTTTAGGCGATATATTTTGATCCGATATATCGATACATCGATACAAAATAACCAATATCGAAAATCGTATCAAAAACGATAAATTTATTAGCATCACATCACTTAAAAGTCGCTATAATGGCGGGGTGGGACGCTTGGTGGCGCTACTGCTGCTAGAGACCTTTGTAAGGGCTTTTACCTCCAATTTTCCCATTTATTTAAAATTATATCTAAAAATGGTTGAATACTAATAATAATAACAATGGTAGTTGGATAGTAAATGAATAAAAGATTGAAGAAAACCAAAATACTTCAGTATGTTGGAAGAAAAATATAAAAAAATCTATAGACTTCTGAGCTAGGCTGAACTAAATACTTATTATTTTAAAACTACAAATGTTCTTTAAAAATTTGACCGATATATCGATATATCGATATTTTTTTCGCGATATATCGAGGCCGATATTGATATTTTTATAAATATCGATGTATCGATATATCGATATTTTTTTTCAGTTTCGGCATCCCTATCACAAATCACAAAGTACTTTTTTTGATTTTGATTTGATCAGTGTTGCCAGATCCGATCAGAACTTTTGCCCCCGCAGGTTGTTAAAATTGCCCTTTACGACACAAAATCGCCATTATTCTTTAAAACAACGACATAATATTATAGGAAATAGGAAAGTCTGTTGTATCTTACTTGACACCCTTTCAGTGCCGGTTTTAGCACTAACAGCCCCCTGGGCGACATTTCTACGTGGCGCCCCCTATCTGCGATTCCAATATTTTCAATTTTGCCTAAACGGCTGCGCGATTTTTATTCAGTTTCATCTACTTAGATAGCAATTTTGCTTGTTTATAGAAAAAAAAACGGCCGCGCAGCGCGATTTTTAGCCAGTTTCATTTACTAATCTTCTAATTTTAAAAAACGGCCGCGCATAGTCCAATCAACGGGGCTTATGCAACCCGAATAATTCTCCCGTCTATGAAATTTGGCATGTGATGAAGTTAGGTAATACAGATGACAGATGAACAATAATCCAATAAATTTTGTAACGAGAAGTTAGGTATTTTTACCTAAACATGAAAATCGCTTATATCTCTCTGTGAATATTTCCTCGGGCTAAAATACTTTCTGTATACGTACTTATGTATTAGTTAGAATAAGTATGTAAAGAAATCCAATATTTTTTCGATTTCAGAGATACCCCAAATTTAAATTTCAATATTTTTCAATATATCTTCTATTGAAAGTTTTATTTGCTGATTATTATTTTTTAATATGTTTTTATACCTTTAATATATAGCTTTGTTCAGTAAGCTAATAAATTTTCTTCTTTAATCATATTTATACATAAACGTATAAAAATGGATCGACTATTTTTTCACATTACCTCTTTAGACCAAAAAATAAAAAAATATGATTAAAGAAGAAAATTTATTGGCTTTCTGAACAAAGCTATGTGTCAGCCATTTTAATGTCCCCACTGCTGGGGCACAGGCCTTCCTTATGGGAGGATAAGGAGGACGGGCCATAACCCACCACGCGGGCCCAATGCGGATTGGTGGGTGTTAACGACTGCAAATGCAGCCGGGACCAACGGCTTAACGTGCCTTCCGAAGCACGGAGGAGCTCGAGATAATCAATTTTTGGTCACCCATCCCATGACCGACCCTTGCGAACGTTGCTTAACCTCCGCAATCGCTGGGCCAGGCGCTAAACGACTGCGCCACCGAGCTCCTCGGAAGAGTTAAAGGTATAAAGAATTAAAGGTATAAAAACATATTAAAATATGATAATCAGCAAATAAATTTTTCAACAGAAGATATATTGAAAAATGTTAAAATTTAAATTTGGGGTATCTCTGAAATCGAAAAAATGATGGATTTCTTTACATACTTATTCTAACTTATACATAAGTACGTAAACAGAAAGTATTTTAGCCCGAGGAAATATTCACAGAGAGATATAAGCGATTTTCATGTTTAGGTAAAAATACCTAACTTCTCGTTACAAAATTTATTGGATTATTGTTCATCTGTAATCTGTATTACCTAACTTCATCACATGCCAAATTTCATAGACGGGAGAATTATTCGGAAGTCGCCATACAACAAATATCCTCATTGATTGGACTACGCAGGGCAATTTGTAGTCAGTTTCACCTACTAATCTTCTAATTTTTCTTATGACAGTAAAAAAACGGCCGCGCAGCGCAATTTTTAGTCAGTTTTACCCACTAATCTTGCAATCTTGCTTGTATAATATATAGTAAAAAAAATCAACTAATCTGATTATAGTAAAAAAGGCTGCGCAGCGCGATCAGTTCCATCTGCTAATTTTCTAATTTTGCTTATTTTTTGATTATGTGTTGCCACCATAACCTGCGGCGCTCCTTTATATCCGGCGCCCCACGCTGTCGCCCGTGCTCACCCCCCCCCCTCCCCCCCTAACGCCGGTACGGCACCCCTACCTAGAACAATCGTATTTTTTCGAAAGCTCCCGCCCTTTAGCCACATAAACGTCTGGGCGATTAATGGTGACCGAAATTTTTTGGCCAAAAGCTGTTTTTATCTGTGAAATCTTTAACGGAGGTGCCGGTATTCGTTCCTAGATGACACTATAGGAAGAAATGTCAATGGATACCCAAACTAAGGTGTGAATTTTGTGTTCGGTACTCTGTGCCAAGTGTTTTCAAGTGGTCTCTGGTTAGCGAGTTCCGTGATTTCCAAAATTGCCCATATTTTACCGGTTCCAAGACCTTCCCGCCCTTTTTTTCAAAATTATCCTAAAATTGCCCACGGTCTGGCAACACTGGATTTGATTATTATTTTTTTCATACAGAATAGACAAGAGAGAAAAGAAAGACAGACTGGCGACATGGTCGCTGTATACGGGACGGGAAAGGAACGATATTATATATTACATACGCCGATTTAGCTTCCTTACTGGGGATCCAATGGGGAGGAAAAGCGCAATTTTATCCCGATAGGTGGCGTCTGGTCTTGGTACCGGGCCGCCTCAAAGAAAGTGTCAAAACATATGGGAATCTCTTGGAGTATTGCACTTTTTAATTTTATACTGAGAAAATTCCGCATTATTATGCATGTAACTTGTAAATTATTGGAGTTCATCGATTTCCCAGTAACAAAAAAAATATTGGGCAAAAAAATATCAAAAAAAAGATGCTTTTCCCTCGATTTTCTCCTTTGCTAAGCCTGAGAAACATTATAAATCAAAAGGAATGTTTCATGAATTTGATGAAGCTTCGCCAAAATAAAACAACATTTGAATTATAACAGCTTTGTTCTTTAATATTTCAACCTCAGCAGTTTCTAGCATATTTATAACTTGGATGAATTTTATAGGTATATCAAATATGGAATAAGCCCAATATTGGGGCCAAACAGAGAATTAATAGAATTTTATATGCCAGAGTCATTCAAGAAACTTAGAATAATAAAATAAATATGATAAAACGGTTCGTGTAATTTTGGATGGTACAGAAATTCCAGTACAGAAACCTGAAATTACTATTGCACAGAAGGCATCATCAGGCAACTATAAACACGGAAATTCACACTCAGTTGCTTTGTTAAAATTTAAATCATATGCTTCTAATCTGAAATAAAAAGATTACTTGTAAATCTTACACGAAATTTAAAGAAATGTAATGCTTGTTAGCAATTTTTTGTAAGTTGCTATAAACTTTCTTGCCTGTTGTTTTGGCTTTTCTTTTCCGTAATTCTTCTTTTATATGAGCTAAAGTTAGCATATAATACATTGTTTGTCCGCAAAACCGAAAAAAATACAATCTAAGAAAGTAAAATCACGTAATACACAGTCAAGACAATATAAGCTCAAACTGACAATTGTTCCAAAGAATGAAGCGCCATCTGTAATTCACTTTGCCTTCGCCTCCCCATTTCAGATTGGAAACGATGCCCCGAATTGGATCCTAGTTGGGGAATTTAAGGGTTGCCTCCCTAGCCAAGGCTATATAGGTAAGGCAAATGAAACTTTGATCATGCAGCCAAGTCTTTAGTCATATTTTTTTCTTTAGTTTGCATTTCTGCGGGTGTATTATTACGGGCACGTAATTTGGCAAGACAAAAGATGCGCAGCAGCTACAAACACTAAACTCGGTGCATCTTTTGTCTCATCTTTGTTATACCAAGTTATTTATGCCGGTACCTATATCACATTATAAGTAACCCCTAGATGATCAAGCATGGCTTGTCAATAATTTACATTGCATTACCACCACCACTACCATTTGAGTGCGTACCAAAAATTCAAGATGGGGGCCAACTTTTTTGTTTTTGGCCTGATTTCGATGCAACTCGGTTTTTGGTACTATTTTGGCAAGAAAATAACAACTCAATTTTTTAAATAATAAAAATCCAAGATGGCGGCCATCTTTTTTGTTTGTGGGCTGATTTCGATGAAACTCAGTTTTTGCTACTATTTTGACAAGAAATTAACAACACAATTTTTCAAATACTAAAAATCCAAGATGGCGACCATCTTTTTTGTTTGTGGGCCGATTTCGATGAAACTCAGTTTTCGCTACTATGTTGACAAGAAAATGACAACACAATTTTTCAAATATAAAAATCCAAGATGGCGGCCTACTTTTTTGTTTATGGGCCGATTTCAAAGAAACTCGGTTTTGTTACTACTTTGACGAAAAAATAACAACGAAATATTGAAAATAATAATAAAATCAATATACCAGCCAACTCTTTTATTTATGGGCCGATTTCTCAATTTTTCGATTTCGATGATGATGATTATTGTTACTTTTTAAGTAGTTAGTACCAAAACCCAAGTTTTATTAAAATCGGACCACGAACAAAAAATAGGCCACCATCTTGGATTTTTAATATTTTTAACATTGCCTTGTTATTTTCTTGTCAAAATAGTACCAACAACCGAGTTTAGTCGAAATCGGCCCAATAGCAAAAACGTTGGCCGTCATCTTGAATTTTTGAATATTTTTAACATTGCGTTGTTATTTTCTTGTCAAAATAGGACCAAAAACCGAGTTTTATCAAAATCGGCCCAAAAACAAAAAAGTTGACCGCCATCTTGGATTTTTAGTATTTAAAAAATTGTGTTGTTATTTTCTTGTTAAAATAGTACCAAAAACAGAGTTTCATCGAAATCGGCCCACAAAAAAAATGTTGGCGGCCATCTTGGATTTCTTAATATTTTCAATATTGCGTTGTTATTTTCTTGTCAAAATAGAAACAAAAACCGAGTTTAATCGAAATCGGCCCAAAAACAAAAAAGTTGACCGCCATCTTGGATTATTAGTATTTAAAAAATTGTGTTGTTATTTTCTTGTTAAAATAGTACCAAAAACCGAGTTTCATCGAAATCAGCCAACAAAAATTTATATCCCACTAAAGGTCAAACCGCACTACAGCGGAGCGGCGCGGAGCGGCGAGGCGCGGCGCGGCGCGGCGCGGCGCGGCCGAATATTATTTCTATTGATTGCAATGATGCAAACCGCACTATAGCGGAGAGGCGCGGCGCTGCGCGGCGCGTACCGGCGCGGCGCGGCAGATTTGGGTGCGAAAGAATATTCTGTCGCGCCGCGCCGCTCCGCTGCCGCTAGTGCGGTATAGCTCGCGGCGCGGCGCGGCCAAATATTCTTCATAATCGAGCTTCGGTCTACAGAGGTTATTTGGAAATATTTATTTCTACTGATATTTCAGTGTACAAATTTTGATCATTTTACAAAGTGGTATTTTACGTGATCATTTCATAGATCATCATAATCATAACTCATCACAAATAAATAAATATAAAATATGAGGATGTGTTGCTAAATTGTTCCTTGGAAATTCGTTCTAGGGAACGCGTGACCGAGCGTTCCCTTTTCGTTCGTGCGTCCAACTTCAATGAAATCTTGCCACGTCTGGCAATTTGAGCCGCGCAGCGCCGCTCCGCTGTAGTGCGGTTTGACCTTAATGGTAGGGATGTCGAAAGTGAAAAAAAATATCGATATATCGATACATCGATATTTATAAAAATATCAATATCGGCCTCGATATATCGCGAAAAAAATATCGATATATCGATATATCGGTCGAATTTTCAGAGAACATTTGCGGTTTTGAAATAATGTATTTATTTTAGTCTAGCTCAGTAATATCAATAGAATTTATAAAACAACATACATTACTCTAACTAATGTATGAAAATCTAAAAAAAAACTAATATTATTTATAATATCAGGCGCATATTTATTAAATCAGATATTCAACGCAGTGCGAAAAACGTACAAGTCATAGACAATATGTTTTTATAAAAAAATATCAACAATGAATTATGATGAAAGTACAGATAAGTTGTTTTCCATTTTTCAATTCCAATCTTTTAGAGTGCGTTTCATCGGTTATTATCTCTGGCGTTAAGTTAGTATCCCGTAAATTTATACAATTTTGAACCTTATTCCATCGCAATAAGATTACAATGACGGTACTGCCAACATAACGCCATAGGAATAATAAACGCATTGTATAGCTTTGTATTCTAGCAACTTTAGAGTGATGTAATGTAATGATAGTAAAAGAAATAAAAATATATCGTTTTTGATACGATTTTCGATATTGGTTATTTTGTATCGATATATCGATATATCGGTTCAAAATATATCGGCTAAAAATATCGATATATCGAATAAAAAATATCGATATATCGATGTATCGATATTTTTTCAACAACCCTACTTAATGGTCATATTGGTCATAGAAAAGTTCTTCGTAACAAGCCAACAGACAAGCAACGCAAAACGCAACAAACCACATACTCACACGAACGTAGGTATAAAAAAAGTATTTTTTTCATAAAAAGCTACCTACTTAGTTCGACGACATCTAGCTCTTTTTTATGAACTAATTTTTTTTCTTTGAAAACCGCTCATTGCTGAAAATTAATTTTTTTATAAATATTTTTTGTCTTTTTATAATATTTTTATATAATTAAAACAAAAATATTATAAAAAAAATCGAAGCAAAAAACACAATAAACAAAAATTTGATCTTTTGCTAGGATCGAACGCGGACTAACGCGGTATAACGTCGAATGATGGCAATGACATGTTTTAAGTTGAAATAAGTGTTTTACATTGAATGTGTACAGTTATCCGCTACGCTTTAAATTGGTCCAAACAAAGTAGCGTCATCTCTGTATCTTAACAATCAACTTTCACAACAAAGTCTTCAATACATATTTTTTTGAGTATGGTCATTGCGCAAATTACAATAATAATGAAAAAAATCGAAGTGATGACCCAGTAACGGATTCAAGTCCGTCCGCTTACATAGTGTCGCCTTTTTATCTGCCACCTTTGCATGTGCCGCTTCTTGTCACCACGCAAAGGATGCCACTGCATAAACAAAGGATACCGCGACGCGAGTAGCGTACACCTGCAAGTGAATTTGGATTTAGGCAGTTTACATAGAAGTGCTGTAGTGAAAGGTTGTGTTTGTCACCGGTATTCCTGTCTCTGAACACAAGTGCTTGCCGACACTATCTAAGCGAATTGACTTTACCACACCTCCACCGTATACGTTCGACTGAGTTCGACGAATACCGAGTTCAAACCTAGCGAAGGTCGCACTTTTATTTTTTTGTGTTTTTTGTTTCGATTTATTCTTTTTGTATGTTTATTTTGTATATTTTTTGTTATCAATAAAGAATATTACAAAAAAGTCAATAAAAATAAATAATAAAGAAACAAAAAACCACTTTTGCAGCTATTTTATAACTTCATGTCAGTAGTTCCGCACTAATTTCCAGAGGCGCTGAAAACGAGCGGGCGCTCTTTCTTTTCTTTGTTCTACTACTCTCTCTACTTTGTTCTGTGCAGTATATTTTGGTTTTGGCCGTGTTTTTCGTTTTTAGATTCAAAGGAAATTAATTATAATTTTAGGTATCTTACCTTGGTGTACTTCCTCCATCAGTCGAGATAGTGAAACCAGGAGTTTGTGTCTTTTAATCATTATGAATCGTAGAAGGGGACACGAAGATGATGATGTTTACGGTAAGTTTGAGGTTAGATTCAATGACTGTCTTACCACATCCGAATAAAATGTATTGAGTTAATTTATTTAATTCTAGATCGTTTACATAGAAAGAGGCGTCGTGTGTCAGAAAATCAAGAGATAGAGGATAGATTAGAATCGCTGATTCTAAGAGTTGGGGAAAAAAGTAGCTCCAGTTTGGAGAGCAACTTGGAAGGGTTGGCTAGTGTTTTGGAAGCAGATCTTAGCACCTTTCGTGTGAAAATTCTACGCATTCTTACCGACTGCGCTATACGTATGCCTGAAAAATGTACTATCTATGCTACATTAGTCGGTCTGCTTAATGCCAAGAATTACAATTTTGGTGGAGAATTTGTCGATTACATAGTAAAGACTTTCAAAGAAAACTTGAAGACTGGCAAATGGAATGCTGCCAGATATTGTCTCAGATTTATATCGGATTTAGTGAACTGTCATGTGTTGGCTGCGTCTTCACTGTTGACATTACTAGAAACTCTGGTAGATTGTGCAAATGAAGATGGAGTGCCCCAAGTAAGGAGAGATTGGTTTGTGTTTGCCGTTTTATCTGCTCTGCCCTGGGTCGGACGAGAGTTGTATGAGAAAAAGGAATCCCAGTTAGAACACTTGCTTATAACAATTGAAGTATTCTTGAATAAACGCAGCAAGAAACATTGGCCTGCATTAAAAGTATGGTCAGCAGACACTCCGCACTTGCAGGAGGAATATCTTGACTGCCTTTGGGCTCAAATTAAGAAACTGAGACAGGACAATTGGTCTGAAAAGCACATCCCGAGGCCTTACCTTGCATTTGACTCGATTTTGTGTGAAGCTTTGCAACACACACTTCCTGCTATTCAGGTATTTATTTATTTATCATAAATTGACAATTATGTCATTCAATCATTACTATTTTAAGCTCTAACCATCCCATCTTCTTGTTTTTTATTTGTTTATTCAATACACTATATACAACACAATTTTTTGTAAATATGAAAGTTGAAACACGGGTCACATATTTTCATTTTCAGAATCAGTATAAAAAAAATTAAAATGATACATTAAAAACTCACAAAGTTACAAGTTTTTGTGTTGCCCTGTAGTAGGTAGTAGGGTGTGCATAAATTATGGTTTTGTAAATATTATCTAATCAAAAATAACATGATATAAAAAATATTGCAATCGATTCTATTACTGATTCTGAACAGTTTTCAGGTTTCATATAAAAAAATAACCTTGTATACACATTTTTGACGCACCATGAAAAATGCGGTTATATGGTAAATTAGTATAAATAAATTAATCTAAAAAACTATTTTCCAGCCTCCTCCACATAACGATGGCGACACCTACCCCATGCCACGGGTTATTTTCCGCATGTTTGACTACACGGACTGCCCGGATGGGCCTGTGCTGCCTGGAGCTCATTCAATTGAGCGATTCCTGATTGAAGAACATCTACACAACATCCTTGAGGCATACCATCTAGAGCGCAAAGAGTGTGCAGCCCAGTTACTTTGCTTTCCTTACAAAGCAAAAATACCCCTGGAGTACTGCATTGTAGAGGTGATATTCGCTGAGCTCTTTAACCTGCCAAGACCCAGATACTTGGAAATCGCCTACGGGTCTGTTCTGATAGAGTTGTGTAAACTCCAACCGTCGACTATGCCTCAAGTTTTAGCACAGGCCACTGAGATTCTGTTTATGAGAATCGATACTATGAATGTGGCTTGTTTTGACAGGTATGTAAACAGGAAAAGAAATCTTAATATATGTATATTATTTTTGATAAGTATATTTTAAAAATTGTCTACTTTATTTAGGGTTGCCTTTCATTAATTTGCAAATTATAAGTACTTATGTAGTTAATTAAATTATTCTTTAGGTAATTTGAATGGGAATGGCAACGCAAAGCTGATTGTAGATGTCACTGCATACGTTTGAAGACAGTACTTTTGATTGGTTAAACTACGTCAGAAATGACATTTGACATTTGAAACAACCAATCAATCGATTTTGGTACAAACGTTTGTGGCGCCATTATTTTCTCAGTTTGCATCCCCATTGATGAATGAAAAACAACAACAATATTAATTATAACAAAATGATGAAAACAATTTTTAAGACAAATAAAGGCCAAGCCACACAGCGCTGTGTGGCTTGGCCTTTAAGCTGTCATTTTTGTCTTCTCTCTTAATAAAAAAAAATTTACAGAGTGACTATGCCTGTTTCAGATTTGTAAATTGGTTTGCATACCACCTGAGCAACTTCCAATACCGCTGGTCTTGGGAAGACTGGGAGGGTTGTCTCCAGCTGGAGTTGGATCATCCTAAGCCAAGGTTTATTAGGGAAGTACTTGGCAAGTGTCTTAGGTTGGTATTTGACAAAAAAATTGAGTTATAGGTCTCGGTCCACTATACTGTACCATACCATGGCCGTGCTAGGACCGTGTCTGGCAAAAAAATATTCTTTGTATTGAAAAGTATGACAAGTGTATGGCTGGTTACAGAACGGTCTACTAGGAATATTGTCATACTTTTCAATACAAAGAAATATATTTAACAGCACTTTAAATTTGATGAAAACAGCTCTCTCCATCAGCCATTTTTAATGTCCCCACTGCTGGGGCACAGGCCTTTCTTATGGGTGGATAACGAGGACGGGCCATAACCCACCACGCGGGCCCAATGCGGATTGGTGGGTGTTAACGACTGCAAATGCAGCCGGGACCAACGGCTTAACGTGCCTTCCGAAGCACGTAGGAGCTCGAGATTATTAATTTTTGGTCACCCATCCCATGACCGAACCTTGCGAACGTTGCTTAACTTCCGCAATCGCTGGGCCAGGCGCTAAACCACTGTGCCAGCAAACTCCTCCGCCGAGATGAAAACAGCTATAAAATTGTAAATCAGCACTTTAAAATAATGATAAACCTATAATTGAATATTATCACTACAAAAATAATGGTTTGCACAATGATTGTGTTCCAACTCCGAAACCATTTAATTTCTGTCAAACCATGTCAGACTGACCACTGTTAAAATGAGATAGCAAGATGATAACTACTTGCGGTATAATGCATCAGGTCGGTTCTGGCGTTTTTGGTAGCAATGGAACCTAACCTAACCTCCTCAGCTCCTCTCTCGCTCCCGCTCGTCGTCGCACCTAGTCGTCTGTTTACCAGTACTAAAGTTATAAAATTAATTTGTATGGTGCAAAGTATTAATTTTAAAGCTAAGCAATTAAAATGTATAGTGCAAAGTATTAAATTTAAAGCTTAGCATATTTATAGTGGAATCCATTATTTTTATAGGTCATTCAATAAATTTTGAAGCTAAACATTTTAAAGTGTGTTACATAATTTTTAAAGTGCATTTTGTATATTCCCCATATTTTTTTGCCTGATACGTTTCCTAGCACAGTCATGGTAAGGTACTGTGTAGTGGGCAGAGACCTTAACTAGGAACTGCTTACTAATTCTGCTTTATGTAAATTACATGATTATTGTCTATTAACACAGGTTATCTTACCACGCGAGGATTAAAGATGTAGCTCCAGAAACCTTTGCAGCACTAGTTCCACCCAAACCGGAACCCATATACAAGTACTCAATGGAAGGAGCAGGTAACAAAACAAACTTGTCTTTTATAAAAACGTTTTACTTCACCTTATTTCTACACTTAAATAACTAGATTACTGAAGTATGTACATTTCGGTAACATTCTATTTACCAGGGTTTGTGCGTAAAAAGCTTTTGAGTTTTGAAATAAATGCTTTTAAATTGTTTCTACCTTAAAACCCCCCAAAACCCGTTCACAAAAGCGTCGTCCATCGGCTTACCTGAGATCGACAGCAGTCACAGTTTAAAGCTGCACAACTGAGTATTGTATAAGTCAAGTGAAATTTCAGTCTATTCCATGCCCAATAGTTCCAGTAAGCTGTACGAGCGTCCGTGGTATTCGTCGTTGACCTTGTCGCTTGATTTTCGAGGTTCGTTCACGTAGTCGTTGTCGAACGGCGAAACTACGTCGTCAAACAAAGGTTCTTTTTCGTCATCCTCATAATCTTCTATTTCCTTTTCATCAGAATCTTTGTGTGTATCTCCCAAGCTGTCAAGGAAGTCTTCGAAGTCTTCATCGATTTCCAAGTACTTTTCATTGTTTTCACTTTCCTCTTCATCCAAATCTTCGGGTTTATTCTCTATAGGATTAACACTAGAGTCATCGTACGTGAGGCTGCCTAGAAAGTCGTCTAGAATATCTATATTCGACGAGCTTACGGTGCTTGTAGCCATAGTAGTTGTAGTTAAAAGTTCATCTTCTGCTACCGACGATTGTGTGGGCGCCAAATGATGATGTTTCTTTTTCTTGCATTTTGTTCTATTTTTTGATACCGAATGTGATGTAGCTACGATACTTTGTTCCGTTACTATCAATTCGTCTTCGTTTATTTCATTAGATTTTTCATTCGGGTTCCTTGATGTTAAGTCGAATATAAATTCAGAGTGATCTTCGTTGTCGTGTTTATCATTATGTATAACTTCTATATCATCACGATTGCTTTCACTGTTCTCTTCCTCACTCGTTGCATATCCGGATGTGGATTCATTATTGACGTAATGGTCTGCAGTTTCTTCGTAAGTTGGTTGAGTTGACGGAGGCCTGTAGTAAGTATTGTTTGCATTACTTGACTCTGTCCGTTTGCCGTATTCAGTTAGATATCCCCTTGTGAATTCTTCGGAATATTTAGGTGTAGTAGAGCTGTATCCTTGGAAGTTAGATCCTTTTCTTCGTGGTGGGTATTTGCTTGTTACTGACGATTTTTTATCTCCACTAGCATTAACACTCCAACGATCATGCTTTACCGATGTACCCTTTATCATTAAAGTTGATTGTCTAAAGCGATTTTTATTTTTGTATTCTTCAGATCTAGTAATTGCTTCGGTTTGAATGGTAGTTGCTGGTGGCGTAATCGTTGTGGTGGTCGTTGTGGTCGAAGGAGGTTTTTGTGTCGTTGTGCTTGTAGATGTTGTCGAGGTTGTTGTTGCAGTTTTATTCTTTTGCTGCCACGGTTTGTTGTCGTCGCTTGCAGCTGAGCTTGCTTGAGGTGTTAAATCGACAGGTTTCTTCTGTACCTTATCAGGTTCCGATGTAGTTGTTATTCGCTTATGTTTCTTTACTTTTTCTGGTTTAGAAAACTTGTGTGGTGGACGTGTGCGCTTTTTGCTTACCGGTGCTGTGGTCGAAGTTGTTGTTTCTTTGGGACTATCTGTGATTTTATGCTTCTTATTTGTCAGACTACTGTTACTGGGAGCCATCGACTGTGTTGTGCTTTCCACTGTCTTCTCTTCTTTATCTTTATGGAAATCAATTGTGGTAGTTTTAGTAAAGGCACCTAAAATATTGGCCCATTGCATAGTGTCATTGTCGTCTTCTAAATCATTGTATACAGTTATTATATCTGGAACGCTAGTCGTGAGTCGTTGTGTTTTAATAATCTCTTGTTTCTTTGGTGGCTTTTTCCGTAAATGTTTGTTAGTTTGTTTTATATCTTGAGTAGCCTCATCTTGATTCTTTTCTAAGTCCTCCTTTTCAGTAAAGTTCACCAATATGGGCCTGAATGCTGATTCAACGGTTGTGTCTGGATCGGAGAACTGACCGTCAGAATATTGTGGACTAGGTCGGAAATCGGCTGGCCTTCTGGATGGTTTTGATCCATGCATGTATTTCAAAGGAGGCATGGGTTTGAATGGTTTCTTGTCCATAGTTAAGAAAACTCCAGGTGGGGCGTTGTAGACTGGTGGTCGTATACGCTCCGGAAGATAGTTGATTTTGACTGGCGGTGGCCTTGGCTTATTGAACGTTTTATAAACTGGTGGCATCTCCGGCTGCACAGTTGTATTTTGTGTATCGTTCAAATTGTCATCAGTATAGAAATTGGTTGAATTTTTCATTGTGGCGTCGAGTCCAGGAACAGGAGGCGTTGGCAACACTGCTGGTCTTGTTGTTTTTATTATGTTACTAGGCGATATATGTCTGTGATCAAGAGGTGGGATGTGATGGTGATTAGTTACTGCGTCAATATCGATATAATGATGTTGCACTTGCAACGGCGGTGCTTGCAAGGGAGGTCTTTGGTATTTAGGCATATCAGGTGTGTAGGGGTGTTGTAGAATTCTATTCTGTTGTTGTTCACGAGAAGGTCCTACATATCCTAATTTGGAGTATTGTGAGTACATTGGTGGCGCATAAGGGTTTGGCTTGTATCTTGGTGGACGTTCAAAGTGGGAAACGTCGTCTGAAAAGAAGGATGAAAATATTCTGTCCAGACTTGAAGGGTGGTGATATCGAGGTCGACTCGGACGAGTTGAGGGAGAGATATTTTTATGAAACCAGATGGCTCTTTGTGGTCTAGATGTTTGAGAAAGAGGTGTTTGGTGATGTTGTTCTTCAGGGTTCGCCATTATAATATTAGTAGGATTTTCACGCACAGTAAATGTTCGAACGGGAGTTTCAAATGGCTTTCTTTGCTTTTTCGTTGGCTGTGAGTTCACAGAAAAAGTCAACTCGTAGTGATATTTTCCCGAGGATATATCTGCGTCTCTCTGCCGGACACGTTTCACTGACCAAAATGCTTTGACACCCTTCATGCACTTTTCATCTTTGCATTCTTCTTTTGATCTTTCGTCTTCTGTGAAGCGGAAGCCACCGTTCTCTTCCAACAGTCTGCCTTTAGCCATGATGGTAACATCCCCATTAAATGCATAACCGTCGTCATGTATTCGATCGAACGGTGCTTTCTTTATCTTATCCCAAAGGTCATGATCGTCGACTTCTTTAGAAGCATGTTGATCTGGCTTAGCATCGGGGGATACGACTACGCCCTTAGCGATCAGTTGATCTATTTTATCTCTGACTAAGGTGAGATAGACGCTGTGCCTTAAGGCGTCCTCCCAGTAATGCGCGGGCACCGCCGCGACCGTCGCCGCTTTGTCTGTATTGATGGTCTCGTGCAAAGTTCCCACACGAGCTTCCCTTTTTTCATAATTCCATTGATCGAGGGGTATCGGTATCGGTCTAAAGTCACTATCGGCTGTGGCTCCATCTATATGTATCTGGAACAATAAGTTGAAATAAACAATTCTGTGATATCATAGATTATTGATGTGACGAAGCTCACATCGAAAGAATTGAATGTGGGCTTAAAACGTTCGTTTGAAAGTAAAATGTTCGATTGTCGCGAAAGTGGCGTGGCGGTTGGCGTGCGCAGAAATATCGCGTGCGAGACGATCCACCCCGCGAGTTTCCAATAGGCCATTCCAGCATACATCGACAATTATCTGAAAACTATTTTCCTCCAGTAAATTATATCTTCCGAGTGTAATACTGTACTCGTATGAATGTTAACCTACGATCTACGTAGCGAACCCGGTGTCGAAATCATTAAAAAATTACTAGATCTCACAATGGCCTAGTCTCACTCTAAAAACATTAATTGGGTGTAAAATAACGAATTAAGCATTGTTGTGAAATTCTCCCACAACTTGACTATAGCGTCTTAGGTGAAGGTTAATCAGTAATTCTATCATCGGTTTTTAATGTTTTAATTTAATAATAATATTGAAGAAAATCCTGGATATTTTTAAATATTTCCCGTGTAATTTGTTTGTTGAAAAACGTAACTTCTTTTCTTAATTTCGTGAAAGCATAAATGTTTTTATTAAGATCTTGTGTGGTGATTGTCTATGATACGATAATAACAATAAACACTTCCGATTCTCCAAAAGTACTATTGCTTCAACATTCTTTGCAAGTGGAGGTATCTGTATGCAACCTCATTGTTTTCGACTTTTCGATAATACGGCAGGATTATTTATCGGATAGCGATCTAGACCCCGATGCCCACGCACCGTGGAGCGCCGTAATAGATGTTCTTTCGTACCGTTTTTGATAATGATAATGCATTACATTTTAATAGGCGTCAAGGTCAATGCCGTAATATATTCTTCCTTCATTAATAACAATGTCAGATTATATAATTTAGCAAGTTAATATAACTTATTAGTTTTTTCTTTAATAACTTACAATAAGTCGAAAAAATAAAGAAATTAAAAATATTCTAAAAAAAACAACTGCCCTGCCAAAAACGAACTAAAAAGTTAAATAACAAGTGTCATTGTAGTCGGGGCACCGTTTTATGTAACAATTTTTGATCAAAGAGGTCCCCCGACTGCAATGAAACTTGTTATTTAACTTTTTAGTTCGTTTGTGGCAGGGCACTCGTGTTTCTTATATTTTTAATTTAATTTATTTTTATTTCACACATTTTATGACAAATTATAGAGTTTGTGCTCATTCCGAGGCCTTTCATTTGATGCCCATACTGTAATAATAGAAGCAAAAAAAATTCTTCACATTATTGAAAGTGGTAATTTTTCTTCTCATTTAAAAGTACAGAAGCAATATTGATTTTCTTTTCAAAAAAAAAAAATATAGCCAGTGTCACTCGGGATGATGTAAGGATTCTAACGATACCCTATACATCCAAATAAGTTAAGGCATTTAGAAGTTATGGTGTAATAATACCCACAACAAACATACATGAACCCGAAACCCATATACACTCCTTTTTGGGCAGTCGTGTAAATAACTTGCGTCTGCTTTGATTTATGACATAATTAATATTGTCAGACTCTGATTGTGGTGGCATCACACCTCTGAATAAACAAGGCATTGTTTCTTGCTTATTTGTATGGCGTTTAATATTATGAATGTTGATAATGATAACAGCTTAATTTTCTTTTGATCTGATATAAATCCTCATTTTTGAGGTATTAATTTGAGGAGAAGTTTGTGTGTTGATTTAGTTAAAGAAAATTTTTGCTACAATTATCTGTACTCAGTGCTTTGCCACTTAACATACAATGCGATTAAATTGACAATAGACATGATACATTCAACTTCACTGGTTGGGAACCCATGTTCTAGGGGCACTTTTTATCTTTCACACCCTATATTGGGCAATGATAAATTTGCTGAAAAAAAAAAACTTTTCAGGGGTTTTTTAGAATTGACAACATTTCAAAATATTTAGGTACATGTTTTATGGATATAATGAAAATTTATCGTTTTTTAGGCAACACATATTTTTCTTTTCCATTTATTTTCATACATTACTGTGATATTGATTAATAGAAATCATCATCAGACATTTAAAAATACTAGACTATGTGTCCTTAAAAATCCACGAGAAGTTTTATTAAAATTATGTATTAGAATTACAATATTAAATAAAAATCTCCGCGCCACTTTCTGTTAAGAAAGCGCCTTAATAATTATCGCGCATGGACGTTGTCACAGAATACATAATAGTACAAGTGTTATGTTAGTGTTTAAGGGGATACGCCTAAAAAAATTAAATTTTTGATGTAATGCCATAGGTCACGGAAAGATCCTAAAGATCTGAAATTAAGATATTGATATATATTTTTCATTATTTCTTTATATCTTTCTCCAGACACCTACTGAACTAGAAACGAAACACGATTCAGTGATTTAGGCTTACATTTTAATTTTGAAAATACCTCTTAAAAATTCTGTTTTAAAGGTCCATAATCGCGATATTGGCGTTAATCTGTGTGGTCTCAGCTAAGACAGATAAATCACCAGATGCACCAGATTGCCCCACTTGCCTGGGAGAATCTGCGAACAATAACCGGCGGAAGGTCATTGTCTCTTGTTTATTATGTAGTTTCATCGCTCAATAGAAAATAAACAAATATTGTGATAAACACTAAACTCTTTGTGTAATCCATCTACTACATTATGTCATCTATATGTCGCAGGCGTATTGTATATTTCGCCGTATTACATAGCAGCTAGCTGTTTTAGAAAACGGCGCCGTATTGTAATGCGGCGGATTAAAGATACGCCGTATTCAAAACGGCTGATCAAAAGTACGCCGCATTGAATAGAGCGCTTTGCGATTTTCAATACGGCTAGTCGTAATGTGATTGGGCGGTTCATAAGCCGCTTTTCCGTCAGTTTTTAGTACTAATTATCAACACTTGCGGCGCTGCCTACCATAACAATAAAAATGGCGTCAAGTGCGGATATTGCATCGAAAATAAGTAAGAATATGGATGAATTAAATGAAGAAAACGTGCCAAATGTGTACAGATAATTGTTTTAAGGACAATTTTTAATGTGCATTTAAATAGTTTCTACGCAGCTCAATACGGAAGTGTGAAAAAGCCGTGGATCAAAGAACGAGATTAAAACTGCTAAGGTGACAATGGTTTCTAGACTCGCGGTTGCAGTGGGACCCTCATATCGATATCCTGTCAAGCAGACTTAGCTCTGCAGCCTTTGCAGTTTAGAAAATAAGGCTTCTGACCGACATTGAAACAGCAAGATTGGTTTACTTCAGTTATTTTCATAGTATTATGACCTACGGTTTGTTGTTGTGGGGCTCAGCTGCTAATATTAATAACATATTCATCTTACAAAAAAGGGCAGTGCGCGCTATATACAACTTACGGTCTAGAGATACTCTTCGTGACCTATTTAAAGAAATTAAAATATTAACGGTAGCTTCCCAATACATCTATGAAAATATAATGTATGTAAAGAAAAATTTAGATAGCTTTGTAAAAAATAGTAATGTTCATAAACTCAATACAAGAAACAAGAACAAACTTGCTGTTCCAAGGCGCAGACTGCATAAAACCGGAAGCTCTTTTTTGTGTAGATGTATTACCTTTTATAATAAGATACCAGAACAAGTCACAGAACTGCCCTTGGAAAAATTTAAAAGGCCTGGGCACACCGGATGCGTAGACACGCGCGTGGTTACGCGTGCGTGTACACGCGCGTAGTTACGCACGTAACCCCCTGACACACCGAGTTACGCATACGTCTACGCGGCACGCAACGCAACCTGTCCCTTGCGTATCCAGCCGCTGCGGCAGCCATATTTGCGACTCTAGTGCCAGATGTCAGACGAAGATTGAGTAAATGGACTAATTTTTTCGCACTAATTCAGTTAGTTTTTCTTTAATATCGTTATTCATTACTTAAAAACAAAATAAAACACCACTTACTACCGGTAGTACCGGTACTATTTGTAAACAAATATAACCGAATGCGTAGTCACGCACGTGGTTACGCGCGTGGTGACGCGCAGGAAAGATACGTGCGTGTTCGTATTTGTTCGGTGTGACGTCCAATAGGGAATGCCATTGAGTACAACGTCATCAATGCGTTCGGCTCTGCGTAAGTACGCAGCCTGGTTGTGTCATGAGAGCTGCAATGCGTAGGGTTACGCATCGGTCTACGTGCACGCGTACGTTACGCAAGCGGTGTGCCATGTCTCATAAGGTTTCAGAGATTACAACGTCATGGTACGTCTACGTGCACGCTTACGCATACGCTTACGCATCCGGTGTGCTGGAGCCTTAAATCCAATTTAATGAGTAAAGGTTATTACACTGTTGACGATTATTTGAAGGATAAAAAGGCATGGGCATAGCTTTTGTATTGTTAATTATTACTCTAATACCTCAGTATTGATTAGAAAAAGTCCGGAATTCTTTCATAGGTCTAGATAAAAGTCCTTTAATTAAACTCGAATCGTGATTTTCTTTTCTAAGTATAAAATTGTGAGAAGTATCCTACCTACTTAAAAACGTACTTCTGGCTTCCTGACTCGACGACTTAATATGGGTAGCTTTAGTATGTCATGCTCACTTCAAACATTTCTGCGGTGGTGTCGTGTGAGGCGGGTCGTTACGTTCCCTCAAATATGGTTGAGCGAAGCGATGGCTGGTTCATGCGTCATGCTCGTGAACGGGTGCTGCCAGTGGGAATGGGTCTGCTTCTGTCTGCTTGTATTAAGGGCGTCGTATAACTCGTATATAAAAGATCTGTTTTATATTGTCTGTATGTATGGCACTTCTTACTCAAAAAATATAATTCTTAATAGCTTACCTTGTTTTGATTTATTTAATTGCAATACTTTTACTTTCTATAGTCAGTAGTTTAGTGAAAGACCTATGAAAAGCTTTTGGATATAAATTTTCAATTCGATGCCTTAACATAGGTAGTCTTAGTATGTCATGCTCTCTTTAATCATTTCTGCGGTGGTGTCGTATGAGGCGGGTCGTTACGTTCCCTCAAATATGGTTGAGCGAAGAGATGGCTGGTTCATGCGTCATGTTCGGGAACTGGTGCTGCCAGTGGGAATGGGTCTGCTTCTGACTACCTATCTTAATGCATATTGAATTGTATGTTTTTCTTTTATTTTTATCCTAGACTGAATAACAAGTTCAAACTTTGAATTTAGCTTAAAATCTGTAAATTGATTAAGAAATTTGAAACTCATTAAGAAATGAGCTAATTCAATAATGTTATTTATTTGTTAATCTTTGTTAATATAAAGTCTGGAAACGATATACATATTTGTAAATATCGTTCCATCTGATTGATAAAGCTGACAAGTTTTTTGCGCCCATTTTTCTTGTCAGTTAAAAGACGTCATAATGGGTGGTAGGGTAAAAGAATTGACGATTTAAAAATGCTTATTATGTGAGCTTATTTAAATAAAATATATTTCACTTTCACTAGTGTTGTGCGGAATCCTACGCAATATTATTAGTGTAAAAAATAGAACGTGATGAGTGTAGCTAGTGAAGATTAAAGAAACATATTTCGGAAGACCCTACTTTTTGGGCAGTGCCCAAAGAACAATGTTGATACATTACATATACCAAAAAAGTTAACTTTTAAAAAGATTTAAAATTATTTCAACCAAAACAATTACCTAAATATTCTAGTAAGTCTAACTAATATTACAATTTTACAAACAAGAACCAAACCGTTTTTGTACCGTACCTACTTATTTGATAGAAGTAGTACTTAGGTATACATTCCTTAAAACTAATAAAAAGAACACACGTTTCGAGTACTACTTACTAGGTGCTTTAGAAGTTACTTAAACCTACCTTTCTCATAATTATTAAAATTATTATTTTCATTTTGTTAGTGTGGTCACTCTACAATAGAACTTTGATACAAAACGGCTAAACGTGCTCCGCCGTATTGAACAACGTATCACATTGTCAATCTGGTGTATTGTTGACTCGCCGTATTACAATACGGCGCCGTTTTCTAAAACAGCTAGTTGCTATGTAATACGGCTAAATATACAATACGCCTGCGACATATATATATAAAATTCAAAGTCCTGACTGAGTGAGATATCAACGCACAGCCCAAACCGCTGAACCTAGAGACTTGAAATTTTGCACACAGATACTTTATACAGTGTAGGCATCCACTAAGGAAGGATTTTTGAAAATTCCATCCCTAAGGGGATGAAATAAGGGATGAAAGTTTGTATGAAAGTCCCTCAGTTTTGAAGCTAGGATCTTCAAATTTTGTGTTTAGGCTGATGATTGAAAATAAATAAATACGTGTCTCAGCGTTTTTCAAAATTCTACCCCCAAAGGGGTGAAAAGGGGGATGAAGTTGTGTTTAGAAGATAATCCTTCATTTTTGAAGTAGAAATCGCTAGATTTGTAATTTAGGCTTATGGATGGAAATCTAACGCAACGCATATTGTATTGGTATAATTTCAACCCCCATGGTGATGAAATGGGGGTGCAATGGGGTAAATAAACCTAAAAATCGATATGGATGTCGTTATTGGGGTTTTCTGGGATGAAGATTGCGAAAATGACATTTATTTTGAAGTCCAACACGGTCGACATGATTTAACCCCTAAAGGGGTGAAAATTGGATTTAAATTTGGTATTGAAAACAATATAAAATAGACATTACAACTTAAAACTTCGTAGGAGCATGTCTTAAAATAAATAGGCAAACATATATTTTGTGGTTTTGAAAATCAACCCCTTAGGGGGTAAATGGGCTAAGTAAACGTAGAAATCGATATGGATGTCGTTCTTGAGGTTTTATGGGATGGTGATTGCGAAAATGACATTAATTTTGAAGTCCAATTTAACCGCTAAAGGGGTGAAAATGGGGTACAAATTATATATGGAAAAATAATATAAAATAGACATTACATAGTTTACAGCTTAAAAATTCGTAGGAGCATGTCTAAAAATAAATAGGCAAACACATATTTTCTTATTTTGAAAATCATCCGTTAGGGGGTAAATGGGGTAAGTAAACATGAAAGCCGATGTGGATGTCGTTCTTGAGGTTTTATGGGATGAGGAATGCGAAAATGACATTTGTTTTGAAGTCCAACACGGTGGACATGATTCAGCCCAAGGGGACGGGGACGGACACGGGAACAGGAACGGGAACGGGGGCGGGGACGGAAACGGGAAAGAGTAAAGAAACGGGAACGTGATACTCTTAATATCTCTGGACCTAATTCTGATTATTGTAATAAACTAGCTTCCGCCCGCGACTTCGTCCGCGTGGATATTAGAGAAAATCCTTAGGGAACCTTCAACCAGTGCAGCGAACCAACACACAGTCTTGGTTTCCTGAAAAAGCCTGACGGAACATATACCAAAACAGATCAAGATACCTCAGAACTGTTAATGACCACTCACTTCCCCGGATGCCGCATAACGGAAAGTCGAACATGGGAAGAAAAAGATGAGTATCTACCTGCTGAAACCGATTGGACCACCGCCCACGAAGTTGTCAACCCGGAGAAGGTAAGATGGGCAATCAACAGCTTCCTCCCATTCAAATCAGCGGGACTAGATGGAATTTTTCCAGGGCTGATGAGGTGGTGCGACGGCGGTCTTATTGACCACCTCGTAGCCATCTACAGAAGCTGCCTAGCACACCGCTATATTCCCATGAAATGGAGGGAAGTCAAAGTAGTCTTTATTCCTAAACCCGGCAAAGGAGACTACACTCAACCTAAATCATTCAGACCAATTAGCCTCACATCATTCCTTTTAAAGGTGCTGGAGAGACTAATAGACAAGGAGATAAGGAGCACTGCTTTAGTCAGGAACCCCTTAAATCCAAACCAACATGCCTACTCTGCAGGCAAATCAACAGAGTCTGCCCTACATAAGGTGGTTTCTTATATAGAAGGCAATCTCAAACACCAAATATCAACACTAGGCACCTTCATCGACATTGAAGGAGCCTTTGACAAAACCAATTTTACCAGCATAAGCCAGGCCCTCTCTAAACATGGTGTAGATCCCACTATTGCCGGGTGGATTGACAGCATGTTAAGAGATAGAGCCATACAATTTACTGTGAATGGTACTACCAGAGGGGTAGTAGCTAAAGGATGTCCCCAAGGGGGTGTCCTCTCACCTCTCTTATGGAACATTGTGGTCAACGAGCTGATTAGTTGGCTCAACGACCGCAACTTCCTCACAGTAGGCTATGCAGACGACCTGACCATACTCATCAGCGGACGAGTTGAGAGTGTGATATGTGACCGAATGAGGTCCGCATTGAAGGTCGTCGAACAGTGGTGCAATAAACACAATCTAACAGTGAACCCAACAAAGACGGAGTTGATCATGTTCACAAACAAACGAAGTCTAGGCAATCTTAAACTACCTAAACTTTTTAACACCAGTCTGTCCCTTAGCAAGGAAGTCAAGTATCTAGGAGTGATACTAGACAACAAACTCCTCTGGAATAGACATCTCGAAGGGAAACTAAACAAAGCCACCATCATCTTTTGCCAATGTAAAAGACTACTCGGCAAAAGCTGGGGGCTATCACCGAAAATAACAATGTGGCTGTATAAAACCGTGATACGTCCCATAATCACATACGGAGCCGTTGCCTGGTGGTCCAAAACAGAGCAAAGCACCGTTATCAACAAGCTGCAGAAATTCCAAAGATTGGCATGTTCTGCGATAACCGGCTGCATGCGAACTACCCCCACAGCCGCCCTAGAAGTAGCCCTGGACCTAACACCTCTGGACCTGTTTATACAACAGGAAGCCTCCGTGGCTGCTATAAGGCTTAAACACCTGGGTCTGTGGTACAACCGAGAGGGTCCTCATTCCACATTGTGGAATAATCTAGTGAAACATGAGCCACTAATCGCTGCCCCATGCGATAGGATCCCAAAACAATACATTTTCGAAAAGAAATACCAGATACAGTTATTTGAAAGTGACCGAGATTACTCCGGCATACATGAAGTCCGAATTTATACGGACGGCTCCAAGATGGGGACTGGCACTGGTGCTGGAGTATTCTCACAAGACCTAAACATCAAAATATCACAAGCATTAGGCCAACACAGTTCGATATTTCAATGCGAATGTGTTGCAATAATAAATGCCGCTACCACGGCCCTGTCTAGAGGTATGAAGGAACTAAACATCCGCATACTGACCGACAGCATGGCCGTTCTAACAGCACTGGAGGCCAACACGATCAACTCCAGTATCGTATACGAATGCCACCAAGTTTTGGATCGTTTAGCATCCAAAAACAAAGTAATCCTACAATGGATTAAAGGGCATAGTGGATCACACGGGAACGACGCCGCCGATGAGCTGGCTAGAAAGGGATCTTCTACAACAGTGGCAGGACCCATACCCATTCTGCCACTCCCGTTCAGCCAACTGCGCTCATGGGTAAGACTACGTACTCGTGCTGCACATAATACTCGATGGGTAGATCTAACAAGCTGTAGACAGTCCAAGTTGGCGATGACCGCAGTCTCGCCGCGGTTGACCTGTAGACTGCTCAGCCTTAACCGTCCAGACCTCCGAATAGTTGTAGGCACACTTACAGGTCACCTTGCCTTAAACCGACAACTATTCATCATGAATGCGACAGACAGTCCCCTATGTAGAGGATGCCTGGACGCAGAGGAAACAGCCGCCCACGTGATCCTGGAGTGCGTGGGGTTGGCCGCACACCGGGCAGAAATCCTCAAAGACGTGAGGTCGCTCCTAGAAGCCTGTGAACGCCCCAGGAGGCTTCTGCGCTTCTGGAAGGAGCTGGGATGGCTTGACTAGCCACACCAATGCTGTGTTCACGCATAACGGACCAAATAGGAGTCTAAATGCGGAAAAAAAGAGCCCATCACCAATACCAATACCAATACCTTCAACCAGGATCCGACCAACCGTTTTATACGCGATTACGCGGGTCCCCACCAAGCGCGCAGCCTCGTGCGAGGCCTGTCACACGTCGCAAATGTTTTGCCTCGCGAGGCAGCGCGCTTGGTGGGGACCCGCCTAATCGCGTATAAAACGGTTGGTCGGATCCTGGTTGAAGGTTCCCTAAGGATTTTCTCTAATATCCACGCGGACGAAGTCGCGGGCGGAAGCTAGTAATTTATAATAGGCAAACTTCACTTACCTTTTTAAATATAGTTGTAATGGATTTGAGCAATAATAGGTATAAGTTTTAGATTCAGAAATAGAATCAAGGCATTGACTTATACGTATAAGTTCTATTCTGTATAATAAATTCTATTCTGTGCTTATATTTTACTAGAATCAAGTTATGTTTTGGTCTACAGTCAGTGTTTAAAAAATATTAATGCGAGCTTCTTTGTGAGAATACTGAGATTTTTCTCTTAGAAAAGAATCAACTCTAACTTTATTGTCTTTATTTAAGTTCTATATTTACAAATTCATTTATTTTTGTTGATGAATTGTTCTGATAGATTCCTTTATTCATTCTTGATAGTAAAATTTGACTTGAATTGCACTTGAATATTATTATTAGGGAAGCTTGGTGGCGCAGTTGTTTAGCGCCTGGCCCTGCGATTGCGGAGGTTAAGCAACTTTCGTAAGGGTCGGTCATGGGATGGGTGACCAAAAATGTATTTTATCGAATTCCTCCGTGTTTCGGAAGGCAAGTTAAGCTGGTGGTCCCGGGTGCATTGGCAGTCGTTAACACCCACCAATCCGCATTGGCCAGCGTGGTGGGTTATGGCCGATACTCCTTATCCACCCATAAAGAAGGCCTGTGCCCCAGCAGTAGGGACATTTAAAATGGCTAACGGTCATGGTCACTTGAATAATAAAGATACACGGTTATTTTTAAAGTATATCTAAAAATGAAAACAGGTGTTCAGACCACGTTAATGAACAACTTTTACTATGTGGCCAACCACGAAATCGCGAAAAAAAAATCAGCTGTTCCATACATTATAGTCGAGTCGATGTTGTACTTTTCTATGGAAGAGCTGATTTTTTTTCGCGATTTCGTGGTTGGCCCAATAGTAAAAGTTGTTCATTAACGTGGTCTGAACACCCCTTTTAATTTTTAGATATACTTTAAAAATAACCGTGTATAGAGCGACCTAATTTATCTGCATTGTGATAGGTTCATACTAGCAAATAGTAGCCCTACGTCACGTGAGAAAAATCCTCAGTTATCTTAATATTGTAAACTGTGGAATTTGAAACTTCACCCTCCAGCAATTAAGTCAATTCCAATTCATAATTAGCTAACACCATTGCTTATTGTTTCGTTTTTGACAATCCGACATTGGATTATGATTTGTTTTGGACATTGTTTACATTTAGTTTTCCCACACCAACATACAAGTTCGAGACCTTTAAAATTAGCTATGCATATTTAATTTGATTGGACTAGTTAATTGTCTGTTGTGTTTATAAAATTAATGAATTAACAGACTAAAACTTGACTAAAGCATATAATTTGTATTGGCATTTTTTTATTTATGACCTTTTTTTGTTATTTTTTTAGTACTTACCTAATGCTTTTATTACTAACTAGCGGTCGCCCGCGGTTTCACCCGCGTGGTTCCCGTTCCCGTGGAAATATCGGGATAAAAAGTATCCTATGTTTTAATCTAAGCTATAGATCTACTATCTGTGTGCCAAATTTCAAGCAAATCCGTTCAGTAGTTTTTGCGTGATTGAGGAACAAACATCCAAACATCTAAACATCCAAACATCTAAACCTACAAACTTTCACATTTATCATATTAGTAGCATAACATAATAATAATACTTAAGTTAATTTTAAAAAAACTTCACTTTTGTGTATATCAATGAAAGATTCGAAATCTAGATAAATGCAAAAATATTATTACGTTAAGTTTTTTGGTATAACTTTTTATACTTTTAACAACTTTTAACAAAACAAACTTTAAAATTTCCATTAGAGAAACAATTTTGACTGAATATACTATCGGAATATGTTATTTTAATCAATGTTTTGTTTATTATTGTGAAGTAACTGGCAATAAATTGAATAATACTTAAATCAAGACTACTCAAACTGACAAGAAAGGGAAAAAAACATAATTGTCAAGTAAGCGGATTTCTGCCGGGAAAAACAGTATTACTCACAATTAGTGCGAAGAAAACGCATATCGTCGCGTATCTCATCTTGTCACTGCACTAGCACTGCACTACGACACGTGGTGCGCGCGCGCACCTCACTGCACGGAATGGGGCGGCGCTCGCGCGCACTGCCACCCCACTGCTGGTGCTCGCTGAAGACGAGACGGTGGTGGTGCGGAAATTAATGCCTATTGGAAAGATTTACGTAGGTTATTGGAAACTTTCGGTTTAATGTGACAGCATCACATTTAAATTAAACAGTGTCTAAGTTAAACAGGTGTTCAAAAATCTTTTGTAATAACAACGCTTGTGTTTAAATCCCAGAAAGAGCCAGTCTAATTACCCTAACCGATATGTATGTACACGTATATAAAACGTAGTGATTATTTCCTCTGTGCACGTATCTACGTGAAGCCAGTAAGGAGTTGAATCAGTCCGAGTCCGACAAATATACTATGAAATTAATTTGCAGGCCGAAAGGCTATTCCCATCTCAGTCAGGGTCACTTAAAATTCAGTAATTTTTATTATTGACTTTAGATGAGCTATCTAGTTACTTGGTCGATGGTTTCCGCATACTGAAAGCGGCGTTTTTCAATGAGTTTCATAAGTTACAAAACTGAAAGCGTATTGTGGTAACTTCGCGTGTCATTAAATTACATAATAGGTAATAATGCATGCCTCATCACTTCCTAGTCGTGTTTGCATTTAAAATTAGTTTAGAAAATTTTCGTGTTTTTACATATAAGTAGTAGGTAGTTAAAATAACAAATTTTAATGTGTAATGCAGTTTATTCTTACTGTATTTTCATAACTTACATGGCTGTAAAATAATTATAAGAGAGTCATCATCATATCAGCCGCACGCCACCCACTGCTGGGTATAGACCTCCCCCAAGGATCTCCACGACGATCGGTCCTGCGCTGCCCGCATCCAGCGGCTTCCCGCATCCTTCACCAGATCGTCGGTCAAAGAGTAGTAGACATTAATAAATTAATGTATACTTATGCACTTTCCTTTAAACACTTAAACTTTCTTTAAATGCTACTTAGTTTTTTCGATATTTACACTAAGACTGGACTGATTGGAAACTTCTGCTTGTTTAAGTAGTTAAGTACCTAGTTTATGATAAAACTGTATATGCAACGAATAAAATAACATATGAGAGAAACAATACAGCGCTGTTATTGCTTAAAATCGCATGGGAAATGCTGCAACCGACATCCGCGTCTTAACGAGTTCTGCAATCTTGATCAGATATGTCTTGATTGCAGGAAGAAAAAAAATATTTCGAAGCGATCTGTAGTCAGTCGATTGCATGAATAGAATCCATTTATTTTAATTTGTAATATTTGGAATATTAAAGGTTTTTTATGCGCACTAGAAATTTCTATGTGCACTAGTATTACTAGTGCAGTAATTAACGAAATATTATCGATCAAGTATGATAATTATTAAGTACAACTCCTCCTCCTCTCCTCCGGCTAGCTAGTTTCAACATTATAACAGTTTGTCAGTCAATGTTTTATTTGACCAAATATAAAAATGTTATTACTTTTAATTAAAGTATCCATATCCACGGCATAATAGAAGTATGTCCGGCTGAAAAGTGGTGAAGAACGCGCTAGTGAAAACTCGTCGCGAGGCGTCCGCGGCCGTCGCGTGCGCACTTTCCATCTCGCGGGCTTTTCGCCATTTTTTCAGCCGCTTGCTACTTCGGCCCGGCACACGCGCTCACAGACTGCATATATACAGAAACTACTTTGATTTTAAACTAGCTTTCGCCCGCGACTTTGTCCACGTGGAATCGGAAAATCTCTAGATGGAACCTTTGATCGGGATAAATAGTATCCTTTGTTTTAAATTATCTGTTTCCTAATTTTACCAAAGCCGTTCTGCCGTTTTTGTGTGCGTATTATATTTTTTGAGAATTTGATAGTATATATTTTCATAAGCGAGTTCATTAAAATTTAAGGATACAGTAACTGCTATTGGTATTACGAACAGAATAAAATAAAATTATAGTATACATATATCCGGGTTCTTAGAAGAGTTTATGTTTGTACTTGGTTTTCAGTTCAAGTAAGTTCTATAACTGATGGATTAGACAAAGATTTAATGTAATTGACTATTGTGTTGTAATTTGATAAGGCACAATGCTCAGTTCTTTTTAAATTACTTATTACAAGCTAGAGATAAGCTAAAACAAATTGCATCTTAGTTGAGCTAGACAAACTCAAGGTATATAGGTATATATATTATATTCCGATAGTTAAATTAGTTATTGTTTTTAATTAGACGAGCTCCGTGGTCGATATTTGTTCAATTATGAGATCAGTACAATATAGGAATCAGTCCCAACAGACCCGAAGGGTTTGTACACAAGATTTCTAGGTGTCACCATATCCGAGTTCTCGGGTTCGATTCCAGGCTGAGTCAATTGAGAAAACGAACTTTTCTATATTGGCTTAGGTCTGGGTGTTATTAGTTCCACCGTCGTCCCTGATTTCCATAACAATTTCACGGTAATACACTGGCCTGCAAAACTAAGTACTACAGAGGTCTATTTTCATACAAACGAGGTAACTTTGAAGCATTGGTTCTCCGCCCAGGATTAAACGTGGTTTTATCTGACTATGGCCATCCAGGGAGTGAATGGAGAAGATTCAGATCCCCATACACACCCAATTGATCTGATCAGCATTCTAAGAGCTGTAAGGATAAGAGTTATCAGTTACAGCATTTCCATACATTTTAATGCTATTTTCGTTGTTTTTTTAAACATATCCATACAGCTCTTAGAATGCTGATCAGATCTATTGGGTGTGTATGGGGATCTGAATCTTCTCCATTCACTTCCTGGATGGCCATCATCAGATCACACCACTTTTAATCCTGGGCGGAGAACCAATGCTTCAAAGTTACCTCGTTTGTATGAAAATAGACCTCTGTAGTACTTAGTTTTGCCAGTGTAGTATTCTCGTGACAATTTAGCTACCTGCTTTGGAATCAGTATCAGGATGTTGTCTAATATTTATTTACTTAATCTCTTTTCTGCAGGAGTGGTCTATCTACGGAATGCGTTGTGCGTCCGATATTTGCCAATGACTTGCGTAGTGCCGTCTTTTTTCACCAACATAATAAGACTATTTTAATCTTTGTCAGTGCAATTTATGTTATTTTCGTAATTACATAGACACCAGAATATAACACGTGTTTGTAAGCTATTTATTCTTACTTGTTAAATGTTGTCTGTAGTTGGTAATTAATCACAGACGCGCATAAGAGATGTTTATGCATGGGCAGATAGGGAATTCGTCCGCTTTTCTTGTTGACATGTAAGCGAATAATTAATTATGAAAAGAAGTGGTCATGAAAATT